>LPNX010975113.1:70000-121866 GCA_001517045.1 Pseudotsuga menziesii
CATCCTTATCATCGTCATAACCAGCATTGTTCATCGTCATCGTCATCGTCATCATCATCATCATCATCCTCATCATCATCATCATAGTCATCATCCTCCTCCTCCTCCTCATCATCATCATCATCATTGTCATCATCCTCCTCAGCATCATCATCATTGTTCATCATCATCGTCATGGTCATCATCATCATTCCATTGAAAATGCTTGAAAATAAAATTAAACCAAAGTTTCAACTAAACCTATCATCATCATCATCATCTCATCATCATCACCGTCATCGTCATCATCATCATAATCATCATCCTCATCCTCATCGTCATCCTC
Source organism: Pseudotsuga menziesii (assembly GCA_001517045.1). NCBI lineage: Eukaryota > Viridiplantae > Streptophyta > Pinopsida > Pinales > Pinaceae > Pseudotsuga > Pseudotsuga menziesii. The sequence continues at coordinate 70,326 of LPNX010975113.1, forward strand.
ATAGTCATCATCATCATTGTCATCATCCTCATCGTCATCATCACCACCATTGTTCATCATCATCATCATCGTCATCATCATCATCATCATCCTCATCCTCATCATCATCATCATCATCCTCATCCTCATCATCATATTCATCATCCTCCTCCTCCTCAACATCATCCTCATCCTCATCCTCATCATCATCATCGTAGTCATCATCCTCATCATCATCATTGTCATCATCATCATCATCATCATTATCATCACAATCATAGTCATCACCATCCTCATCATTGTAATCATCATCATAATCATCGTCATCATAGTCATAATATTCGTGATCATCATCATCATAGTCATCATCATTGTCACCATCATTGTTCATCATCATTGTCATGGTCATCATCATCATCATCATCATCATCATCAACATCATCATCCTCATCATCGTAATCATCATCATCATCGTCATCATAATCATAGTCATCATCATCATCATCACCATCATCATCACCATCATTGTTCGTCATCATCGTCATCGCCATCATCATCATCAACATCATCATCATCATCATCATCATAGTCATCATCCTCATCTTCATCATTGTCATCATCCACCTCATCATCATCATCATTGTTCATCATCATCATTCCATTGCAAATGCTTGAAAATAAAATCAAAACAAAGTTTTAACTCAACATATGCGCGCAAGCGTGTTTAACGTGTACGCACTAAGAAGTGTGATCACGCTTCTAGTGCATGCACATCATGTTTTAAACTATGCACACGCTTGATTTAAATTTAGAATTTTGGCAGGCATTTTTTTTCCAACCTACATGGTGGATGACTTGGTTGCTTTGGTTTTAGGTTTAGGTTTCCAAACGAAGTGGTTTGGACTGTGTTATGACATAAAACATGTTTTGTACCACTTCTCCTATTTCGTGCATGATTTTTCATATTCCACGCTTGTCCACAGCTAATGAAAATTTACACACTTGTGTAACTCTGTCTGTAGATTCTAAATATGTAATTTTTATTTAAGTCTATCATCTTTTTCTATTCTGTATTTAATTTTAAATAGACTCACGTCGATCTAACACAAAAGGTAGGCTATTTGCTTCAGTTATAACTTTTGATTGGCTCGCCTATTTAGAAAACGGAAAAGAATCCACACAAGAAGACACAAAGACCTACATCCTAAAAAAATATCGTTCATTGACTATGTTAAGACCAAGATGCCGTGGACCAATGCTCGACCTTGTCATTTTAGGGCGTCACTAACTTCCTTAATTTAAAAAATATATGTATAACATAAATAAATATGGAAAAATAACGCTGCACTAGACACACCTATTATCTACAACTCTATATAATTTTTTTCACAAAATTCCACCATTTGCATACCAAACGAGTTGACCAATGTAAACATATTCATTATTTTTTGGGGAAAAAATAACATACCAACCTTAGAAGAACCTAATTTTTTGGGATTTATACGTAGTTTCCTAAATAAAAGTTATATATTCTAGAAGGTAATTTGATTGTCCACGTTTCATATTCTTACGCCATATTCCAAAAAGTTGTGTAGGTACCTCTAATATTGCTTTTTGACATTCAGATTTCTATTTTTCTAGAAGTCCTTTGCAACAAATGTGTCATAAGTGACCAGCATTAGCTTGCACCAGTCCTTAAGTAATGTTGGTTCACTCACTTGCCATCTCATCAAATCCCTCATTTTTGCTTTCCTTCCTGACTATGGTGTCATCCAATGTGAGTGCCCAACTTCTTAGCCATTAGAATGCCAACATCTCGAGCTCTCAAACTGTCTTACGCCTGACTTGCTATGCCTTGGGAGTCTTATGCAAGATCCCATGCTAAGCTTGTCCATGTGGAGTGACTTGGATTTTTTTTTTTCATACCAACGTCATTACATCCTTCCCCACCTCAAGTAGTTTCCGTATGCAATATCTATGATCTGGTGTATGTATTAGAATATTAATTTGATGGAAATTTTATGAAAATTCTGAATTAAAACATGCATTGAATCAATCAATTTTTGGACTAGGAAGATAAGGGTATTTTAATGAGAAATTTATGAATAGGGAAAAGGGCTAAAGGAAGAAACCAATGACACTTTTTGGACTCATAAATCATATTCCCTAACAAATTTACATCAAGGAACATTTAGGTTTCGGAATCTACTATGCTGAGACTTACTCCCACACTTCTGGGTTACCCAACCGTGAAACTAGGAAGATTATTTCACATCCAACAACCATTGGATTGAGGAAACTGATTTGGCTTGGTAATAAGGTTATCATACATGTATATAAAAGTTTATACAGGTTTTAAATAAGTCTAGACATTCATAAGAAATATTAAGGGTCGGACTATGAAAACTAGTTACCAGGATTGTGCAACTAGTCAAGATTCAGTGCTTTCCAAATGCAATAAGAGAGGAAATATTATTTTTTTTTAAAATGGGATTTCATCATTATGGTTTTAACTATGTTAGTGTTTCATCATTTAAGCTAGCATTATGATCTTAGGATGAGAGAATAACAAGCACAACAATAAAACATAAGCACAACACAAGAGACAAGAGACACAAAGAATTTTCCTCGGGGAAACAATAAAGGAGAAAACCCCAAAACTACCTCAGAGATAGAATCAACACAAAATGTAAAACCGAAAAACAGTAAGATGATCTTCAGACAGCAGCAGTCTCTCTCTCTCACACTGAGAGAGCTTCTCCTCTCTCACTCATGTGCCCCAATGAGTGAGTGTGTTTGTTTCAAGTGAGATAAATAGAGAGGCTCACTCTCTATTTATATTCTTTCGTTCACTTGAAGTGCACGCCATCATGTCAACCTCACTTAACAATTACTTACTAGAGCCAACATCTCTAAGAGTGTCTAATAACCCTAGTGCCCCACCACCTATGGGGACTTTGCCTCCTTCAACCAATAGGAGGGTAACACAATGGTGGGGACTATTGCCCCAACTTACAATGACTCACCTAAGTTCAACTTCACTAGGATAGTCTAATAACCCAAGGGCCCCACAAATATGGGGACCTTAACCCTTGACCAATAGGAGGGTTACCCACAATGACTTGACATGACTTTCTCATTATAGAAAATTCCCCAAATAAACATCGGGGTATGACATGACTCAAATACATTACAATACATCTCGAAATAAACATCGGGTTACAATACATAAGAAATACAGATGGATACATTCCGAAGTTACAATTACATCAACACTTCCTATTAACTAGGAAGGTATTCTCTCGACATAATTTATCAGCACAAATCTTCTTCTCTGTATCATCTGGATCATCATTGAGTTCTCATCATCTTCATCTTCAAGTCATCTTCATCTTGATCTGGATCATCACTCGATATGGATCATCGTCACTAGATCATACTCGATCTGGAACATCGTCACTGGATCATACTTGATCTTGGAACATTATCATTGGATCATAGTCGATCTAGAACATCGTCACTGTATCATACTCGATCTGGAACATCATCACTGGATCATACTCGATCTGGAACATCATCAATGGATCATACTCGATCTGGAACATCATCACTAGATCTGGATCATCACTGGATCTGGATTGTCATCATTGAATCTAGATCATCACTCGATCAGGATCATCACTGCTGGATCTGGATCATAGCTCGATCTAGATCTCATCTGGTCATCATCATGTGTGCTATCTCGTCATAGGAAGTTCTACAGAGCTAGCCTTCTTTCATGTTGGTTGTAGGCCTAGCCATCAGGCAGGTCTTTTCCCAACACTTATATTTGACCTACTCATTAGAAAGGCATGCCCAGCACTTATATCTGACCTACTCATCAGAAAGGCATGCTCAACACTCACATATGATCATGTAGTGACCTACAATCACATCAGAAAGGCCCGGTACTCACATCTGTCATGGAAGGAACTGAATCCTCTCACCATGACAGAATGGCCCGCACTTACATCTGACATGGAAGGAATTGAATCCTCTCACCATGACAGAATGGCCTGCACTTATATCTGACATGGAAGGAACTAAATCCTCTCACCATGACAGAATTCCCTGCACTTACATCTGACATGGAAGGAACTGAATCCTCTCACCATGACAGAATGGAATGCACTCACATCTGACCTGGAAGGAACCAAATCCTCCACCCTCATCAGAAAGGCCCCCGGTCCCAGACTGAGCTACCTGGTAACGGACCAGGTTCCTCCACTCTCCTGTAGAGTGGCAATTTCCCTTACATCTATCCTACTAGATAGAATGTCCAACAATCACATATGACATGGGAGGCACCTAATCCTTTAGCCATGACAGAATGGTTCAAACCTTATATCTGACCTACTCATCAAAATTACTCTCTTAGTCCCAGACTAAGTGTTCCTGGAAATTGACCAGGTACCTCCATTCCCAGAATGGCAATCAGCACTCATATCTGACATGGAAGGAACCAAATCCTCTCACCATGATAGAATGGCTCAGCCCTTACATCTGACCTGCTTGTCATAATGGCTTTGGGACTCATCACTTTCCCTTAGAGGAAACCTCGATCTGGAGAACACCAAGCTTCTCCCTGAAGTACTTGAACTTCACTTTGGCCAATGGCTTCATCAATACATCAGCTATTTGTTCCTCCGTTGCAACATACTGGAGCTTCACTGGTCCTCTCTGCACCATATCCCTGATATAGTGATACTTGATCTCAATGTGATTCAACTTGTCATGGAACACTAGATTCTCTGACAACTTCACACAACTCTAGTTGTCACAATGTATACAAGAAGTATCCACTTGGAGATCAAATAAATCATAAAATAGCTTCCTTATCCATACTGCCTCACAACTAGCTGAACAGGCTGCGACATACTCTGCTTCAGCTATACTTAGTGCCAAACATGATAGCTTCCTGCTAAACCAAGCTCCCATACTGAAGAAACACCTCTGAAGTGCTCCTCCTATATCTGAATCAACATAACCCTCCGGGTTAATCTTCTGATTCGCATCGTACCTAAGGCCATAATCAACTATAACCCTACATGCTTTGCAATGATCAGGTGAACTTGTCTCAATGTGTTCATAGCAAAGCAAATATCTAGTCTCAGGTACATCAAGGACCCAATCATCTGATGATACATTGTAGCATCAACCGTATCTGATGAAGTATCACTCAATAGCTTCAGGTTTGATTCCATAGGTGTGGTCATGCAGTGCATCATCTTGAACCTATTCAAGATCGCTACTGTATACTTCCCTTGTCCACACCTCCATGCCTAGAAAATAGTGCATCAACACATAACAAGAGCATCACTGGTCTTCCTCCTTCAACCTTGAAGCAAAGGTTGGAATATGCTTTACTCTCAGTAAAGCCTAGAGTCATCAGTAATCTATCCATCCTATCATACGATGTCGAACCTCAGGATCTTCTGCAGTCACTCCCTCTGAAGTGGAGCATCATACTCCCTCTGTCTTCCGTACTCTATGCACTGAAACACTCTGTACTGGAGTGACAAGTAATATCCATCTAGGATCACTGGATACCAAGATCCTCTATCTTGAACCTTTTCAAAAGTTCTACTTGCACCCATCTGTGAGCTTGTCAACCTTGTAGCAAAGGTTAATATCTTCATTAAGCTCCTCATCTACGTGTTATCTCATGGGTGTCTTCTAATCTCGTACAAGGCCTTCTTTCATTTGCACACATGATTATTCCTGTCATGTGTATCTCTAGTGGCTGCAAATGTCTCTTCGTAGTCTATTCCTTATGCTACGAATCTTACCTTGTATCCCACGATGTTTCCATCCACTGCATGATGGTACTATGAACTTCTCTTCATGTATCGATACTTCATCCTAGACATCATTCTTCTTGAACTGGTCTTCCCTTTCTTCTTGGAATATTTTTCATCAATGATGTCACTACATTTGTCATATTATTCTTCATCTTGAACTGTCATCACTTGTTCTTCAGAACAAGTCTCATCCTTCTTTGCTTGCAGGTGATTATGTATGAGGTATTTCCTACAAGTCAAATGCATTTGTATGGTTAGAAACATTTCATAAGGAATATTTATACTAGCAAGTTCTTATGCATAAATATATGATCATGCAACTACTTTAGCCAATACAACATTCATCCATATCTTATTGAAACTTTCTATATGCCTTCCATCTCTACCAGGACAACATTGAGATTGTGCACTAATCCAATATGTCAGCAAAGAGGTTTCATTCTAGATAAGTAGCAATGGAGAGTTGTATAGCACCATGAGCTACTTACCCATCACATGCATATTAGTAGTATACTGTCATTAATGCAAACATCCTATCATGCATAATACATCAACTGAATATAAACAAATGCATAACAAAACAATATCATGAAATGACAATTGAATACTTATCTTTATTTGTTTCATAGGTAGACTCCTTCTTGAGCCTTCAACTTCATCGTCTTATTCATTCATGATAGCATCATTTCTTATCCAAATGCTAGGATGGATAAGATTTTCTTCAAGAGTTGAGTCCTTTGTATTCTTCATCACTTGAGGGATCTTCTTTGGATGGTAAGAGCTTGATCTTCAGTTGCTCCCACCTTCTCTTCTCGAGATTCTTCTTCTTGTGAGTTCTCTTCCGAGAGTCTACTAAAATTAATCACTTCTTTCTGGCACACATTCCTCAAATCAATGAATCCCGTGATCTTGGGAGGCCATTCAAGGTGACTATCACCACTTCTGCATTCTTCACTTCTTCTTTTACCGCTTCAAGTTGTTCTTTGATTTGAGAGACCCTTGTAAAGTATGACTGCATGGTCTCTGCATTCTGGATCTTCACATTCTTCAACTGGTTTCTTAAGGTCGTCTTCTGATGTATGTTCTTCCCTTCAAATAATTAACTTGGTCAAGGAACTAAACATATTTGGTTTCTTTATGGAAGAAACTTGTAGTACAAGTTGATTCGTGACTGAATCAGTAATGATCTTCTTGGCCTTGACCATGTTCTTGTTGTGTAAGGCTTCTAGCCTCATCTCTCTCTAGAACTGGAACCTCTCTACTCATGTAGGTGTCCCATTCATTTTATTTAGAGAGATCATATACTTCGATGCTTGAAAAATTCACCAAGATCATCATCAAGCTGATGTGATAGATCACTATGAAATGAGAACCTCAAATGGAAATAGCAAAAGATTAGATCTTACCGTTTTGAGGGGTCCGTCCTGGTTCCGGGGCTGGTTGATCTAGGGTTTGTCACAGAAACACTAATTTTCAAAACTTGGAATATTTCATATCTGACTAGATATATATATATATATATATATATATATATATATATATATATATATTCAAATGGAGCTGTCCAATGTACTCCTTTTTTGAAAACAGTGGAGCCCTAGTTTTCCAATTTCTTCTGCAGAAATGCCTATCACTGTTTGTGTGATATTTCTGAAATTACTACTCCTCTGTGTTTTAAATTTAGCACTGAGGTAACCTCACATGTCCTAGATCGAACACCATAGGTTTCATTGGAATTTTTTTCACCATTTGGGATTTATGAGCCTTTTCCCAAGGTGACATGTTACAGGACTGTTCAGAACAACAAAGTTGTACGGAATGCCACGTGTCACTGGTTTATCTTTTGAGTCTGATATTTGGACCACCGAAATTGCAGTCTGTTCTCTGTCTAGAAAATATTCATAAATTCCATTGGGACCTATGTAGCCCAATATATTGCAATTCTCCCCAAGTGTCCTGTTTAGGGATGAATTCTGGAAGATGCTAGAACCCTAATGTGGAGGGATCATAGCGCGCATAATATAGTGAATATGAGGCTGAATTTTGTGCAAAATGTACATCAGGATTGTATCTTCGTCCCCTACAATTTTCCACTCCTGAGCCTTTTCCAATCTCGAGATATAGCGAATGTACCAAAACTTAGCAGTTTTAGTATTTAGGGTTTTTCTAGCTCGGGGTCAAACTAGGGTTTCACTTTACCAAAGTTTCACCTAACCAAATTTCTTGATCCAGGTCTCTAAACTTCAATTTTGATGAGGATAAAAATCCTATGCTAGGCTTACTCAAAAATTCCTCTTTTGTTGAAAGCCCTAATTTCTGCATTGAAAACTGAAAATTCTCGGAATTGAATTCTGTTTCGATAGAAAGATGCGCCCTTCAATGGAGAGTCAACCTAGCATACTTTTGCTGATGGGTTGTGGAGAGAGACCCAAAAAGTAAGAATCCATAGCTTCTGTAGCAGCACAATTTCTTCTTCTTAGGTTAGTTCTGATACCATGTTAGTTTTTCATCATTCAAGCTAGCATTATGATCTTAGGATCTTTTAACTGAGAGAATAACAAGCACAACAATAAAACATAAGCACAACACAAGAGACAAGAGACACAAAGAATTTTCCTTGGGGAAACCATAAAGGAGAAAACCCCACAACTTCCTCAGAGATAGAATCAGCACAAAATGTAAAACCATAAAACAATAAGATGATCTCTCGATAGTAGCAGTCTCTCTCTCTCACGCTGACAGAGCTTCTCCTCTCTCACTCATGCGCCCCAATGAGTGAGTGTGCTTGTTTCAAGTGAGATAAATAGAGAGACTCACTCTCTATTTATATTCTTTTGTTCACTTGAAGTTCACTCCATCATGTCGGCCTCACTTAACAATTACTTACTAGAGCCGACATCTCTAGGAGTGTCTAATAACCCTAGTGCCCCACCACTTGTGGGGACTTTGCCTCCTCCGACCAATAGGAGGGTTAGCCACAATGACTTGACATGACTTTCTCATTATATAAAATTCCCGGAATAAACATCGGGCTATGACATGACTCAAATACATTACAATACATCCTGGAATAAACATCGGGTTACAATACATAAGAAATATAGATGAATACATTCTGAAGTTATAATTACATCAACAAACTAATGTTCAGAATAGCAATTAAAATAAATTGACTTGTTTAGGTACATAAAATTCTTTGGATTAGAAAACTAGTCATTTTAGCAATGAAATCTAGGTAGGGTGTAAAATATTGATACTAAACTCAGTCAAAACAGATCAGAATGTTATGAAACTTGCATTGAATGTAAAGAATAACATATCAGGTCCATGAGAGTTGAAATATTTCTTAAAATATTCACAAAGGTAACCTCTCATAGCACAACTCCAAAACTATGAATTCGGAGCTAGGAAACCCAAGAAAATTGATCCCTAGACCTAAAAAAATTTGGGAGTGACCTAAAGGTAGTTTGAACCTGATATTGAATATTACATTAGACATCAGTATATATATATATATATATATATATATATATATATATATATCATATCTTATTTATGTTGAAATATCCATTGCATCTCTCCAAAATTGCTAGAATATCATAGAATAGAGAGAAGAAGAGAAGTAGAAGGGATTCCATTTATAGGAGGCCTCAAAATATCTCCAAGATGATGTGATAATTGAATTAAAGAGACATAAACACCTGCAAAAAACATCCTTCAATGGATTCCATGACTTTAGATACCAAAACACTAGAATGATTGGCTAAGGGGCACACCACCCAAAGCTCGAGTTGAGGCACAACACTCAACTCTTGAGACCAACTCTCAAATTATAAACACCAAATTATTAATGAGATAAACTTAGTAAAGGAGCTCAAATTATCATTAAATAGACTCCTGGTGACTTGTTGGGAAATTCATCCACCTGCTGCACAAGTTCCCCTTGCTAAAACCCCAACCCTATCCAAGTGGTTCACCCTCCTTGAGTAATTGGAAAGTAGGGACCATGTGAGTTGTTTCCATGTCCATGGAATTCATATAAATTGGAAATGGCACCCTCTTTAGGCCCAGAGTTGCTGCTTTTTCCTATGACATCTTTTTCTTCCTTTCCTTCTTTTGTGCTGAGACTTCAAAAGGAAACTACGCCCTCCTTTGGTCAATTGTTTCTATTTTTCCTTATGATAGATTTTCTACCTTTATTTATTTTGAGACTGAACCTCCAAAACGAAATTGCACCCTCCTTTGATCATTTGTTTCCTCTCTTATGTCTGGTTTCTTTTATTTGGATTTTAGCACTTTCCTTTTTCCTATCCGATTTCTTTTTTCATACAGTTTCTAATTCTCCTCCTTGGAAAGTTACATTTCCCATTGCACCCTCCTGACATGGAGAGATTAATTCCACATATTATTTGAAAATTAACTAATTAATAATAAAAATAAAACTAAGTATAATCCTCATAGATAATTCTTTGACCAAATTCCCTAGGCTAGAGTAATTAATCTCACTTGGAACTCCTAGGAGTTTTGGCATGGTCAACACTTTGTTGATAAAAATTGAGGGGACATGACATCATCCTCAGCAATGTCTCCAAGATGCAACCTACACACATAAATCAACTACTATAAGTGTCACTACTACAATCACCATCACATCATCTCTAATAGCCAACATCAGGCATGCACTCCCCTCATCTCTATACAACTTGCTCCATCAAGCCAGAGTCTTGAAATAATATGATTTTGTGCCACTTGCTTGAGCCTCTCTACAGCTTAGTTGATCCTTTACAATACTTGGTGCCTCATCTAGTCTTCACAAGAAGCCTCTACCAACAAATGCACCTTCTTAGCCTACTACTTTTGCAGTACTCAACCAAATCTGAAATTCCTCCATTCATTACTCTCTCTCATGTGCTGCACTTAGTTGGGTAGATATTCCAACCATCACACATGAAACCCATGAGAATGAACTTCCTCGAGTCAAAACTATCATTTTTCCATGTGAATTTTTTATATTCTCCATAGACATCTACCGAACCTTGGAAAAATCCTCACATTTTACAGCTATCATCAAACTGGCTACCAGAATATGACTTATGACACCACTTCATAGTACATCCACATTCTTTCACATCAAACTAGTTTAATTTTGCCTAAGGAAACATCAATAAGGTTCCTATGGTTGCACTACATGTGACCAAGTAATTGAGTTGACTTGCTCACTTTTCATCGTAGACAAAATTGCAAGTGGTTCCCCAAGAAACCACCTCCAAATCTCCCATTGACCTATCCATTCAAATCAGGTCATCTACGCAAGTACCCCAAGACTATCTATTTTTCCAAGGTAGTACAATCCAACTCCTATAGTTGGGTTGGTGTTAGCATAGATTCTGAAGCTCAAAAATCTAATTGCCATAAGTGTAGCTCATGATCTGAATCAACATACATATTGTTAGTTTTTCAATATTTAAGCTAGCATTATGTTAGGATCTTTACTGAGAGAATAACAAGTACATCAATCAAACACAAGAGACAATGAACACAATGTTTTTGATTGAGGAAACCATAAATGGAGAAAACCCCGCAACTTCCTCAAAGATAGAATCACCACAAGATGTAAGACCCCAAAAACAGTAAGATGCACTCCTGACAGCAGTAGTCTTCTTCTTCTGTCTAGTACCAATATTTCCTTCCTCACTAATGCGCCACACTTGAGTGAGTGAGTGATTTGTAGTACAAGTGATAAATAGAGAGACCCTCACTCTCTATTTATATTCTTACGTTCACTTGAAGTGCACTCAATCATGTCAGCCCAACTTAACAATTACTTACTAGAGCCTACACCTTAATGAGTGTATAATAACTCTAGTTCCCCGAAACTGTGGGGACTTTAACAATGACTTGACAAGACTTGTTTACATTATTAATCCTCCTGATCAAAACATCGGGGCATGACAACATGACTCAAATACATAATAGAAACATCCCAAAATAAACATTGGGTTACAATATATAGAAGAATACATTCCGAAGTTACAAATACATCAACACTCCCTCTTAACTAGGAAGGTATTCTTTCGACACAATTTTCAGCGCTGGTCTTCTTCTCTGTATCAACTGGATCATATTCATGTTCAAGTCATCTTCATCTTCAAGTCATCTTCATTATTGGATCTGGATCATCATAGAACATCATCACTAGATCTGGATCATCACTCGATCTGGATCATCATCACTGGACTGGATCTGGATCATCACTCAATCTAGATCTGGATCTAGATCATCTCTCAATCTGGATCATCTCTACTAGATCTAGATCATTACTCGATTTGGATCTCTCGAAGTCATCATAACTAGATCTAGATCATAGCTCAATCTGGATCATCTCTGGTCATCATCATGTGTGTACTATCTCGTCATAGGAAGTTCTACAGAGCCAGCCCTTTTTCATGCTGGTTGTAGGCCTAGCCACCAGGTAGGTCTTCTCCCAGCACTTACATCTGACCTACTCATCAACAAGGCACACCCAACACTCACATCTGATCATGTAGTAAACTACAATCACATCAGAAAGGCCCAACACTCACATTCACTATCATGGTAGGCACATCAACTACCATCTGTTAAATGGCTCTGCACTTACATCTGAGCTACTCGTCAGAAGGGCATAGTACTCACATCCATCCAGGCTAGAACCACATCCACCACAATGATGAAATAACCCTGTTATTTTCACCCAGGTTGGAACCACATCCGCGACAATGATGGAAGACTTTCAACCAGGATGGAACCACATCCGCCACAATGATGAAAGAAATATGTTCTTTTCACCTAGGCCAGAACCACATCCACCACAATGATGAAATATTTTTGCACTCACATCTAACCTGGTAGGAACTGAATCCTACACCCTCGTCAGAATGCCCCCAGTCCCTGACTGAGCTACCTGATAATGGACCAAGTGCCTCCACTCTCCTAGAGAGTGGCAGTTGCCCTTACATCTATCCTACTCGACAGAATGGCCAACACTCACATATGACATGGAAGGAACTAAATCCTTTAGCCATGACCAGAATGGTTCAGTCCTTACATCTAACCTACTCATCAGAATGGCTCTCTCAATCCTTGACTTAGTGTTCCTGGTAACTGACCAGGTGCCTCCATTCCCAGAATGGCAGTCAGCACTCATATCTAACATGAAAGGAACCAAATCCTCTCACCATGATAGAATGGCTCAGCCCTTACATCTGACCATGGAAGGAACCAATCCTCTCACCATGTCAGAATGGCTGTGGGTCTCATCACTTTCTCTTGGAGGGAACCTCAATCTGGAGAACACCAAGTCTCTCTCTGAAGTACTTGAACTTCATCCTAGCCAATGGCTTCATCAATACATCAGGTATCTGTTCCTCCATCGCAACATACTGGAGCTTCATTGCTCCTCCTTGCACCATATCCCTGATATAGTGATACTTGATCTCGATATGCTTTGACTTGTCATGGAACACTAGATTCTCTGACAACTTCACACAACTCTGGTTGTCACAATGTATACAAGTAGCATCCAACTGTAGATCAAATATATCAGACAGTAGCTTCCATAGCCATACTGCCTCACAACTAGCTAAACAAGCTATGACATACTCTGCTTCAGCTGTACTTAGTGCCACATAGGATTGCTTCCTGCTAAACCAAGAGATCATGCCTGATCACATATCGAAGCAACATCCTGAAGTACTCTTCCTATCGACGGCACTACCTACCCAATCTGAATCAACATAACCTTCCAGGTTAATCTTCTGATTTGAATTGTACTTGAGCCCATAATCAACTGTACCCTTCAGGTACCTCAGAATATGCTTTGCAGTAGTCAAGTGAACACTTCTCGGATCTATCAGGTACTGGCTCAAGGTGTTCACAGCAAAGCAAATGTCTGGTCTCATGTTCGTCAGGTACATTAATGACCCAATCATCTGACGATACATCGTAGCATCAACCAACTCTTATGAAGCATCACTCAATAGCTTCAAGTTCGATGCCATAGGTGTGTCCATAGTCTTGTAGTCCATCATCCCAAACCTCTTCAGGATCTCTACTGCATACTTCCCATTTCCAAGGAAGATTCCATCTATACTCTGCCACACTTCCATACCTAGAAAGTAATGCATCATTCCCAAGTCCTTGATTTCGTACTCAGTAGCAAGATTTCTCTTCATATCAGCAATCAAACCATCTGTACCTATCACAAATAGATCATCTACATACAGTAGGAGCATCACTGGCTTGCCATCTTCAAACTTGTAGTAAAGGTTGGAATCTGCTTTACTCTTGGTAAAGCCCAAACTGGATAGAAAGCTATCAATCCTGTCGTACCAGGTCCTGGGTTCCTGTTTCAAACCATACAGGGCTTTATTCAATCTGCATACATGAGACTCTTTGTCATGTGTCTCAAATCCGAGTGGATGTTCTACATACACTTCCTCTTCTACTACACCATTCAAGAAGGCAGTCTTGACATCCATCTGGTGTATCTTCCATTTCATCACTGCAGCCAGAGAAAGTACTGATCTGATGGAAATGTATCTAGCTACATGTGCAAAGGTATCTTCATAGTCTACTCCCTCTTTCTGAGAGAATCCTCAAGCTACAAATCTTTCCTTATACTTTTCAATGCTACTGTCTGCAGCATGCTTGATCTTGTAGATCCATTTGGAAGTGACAACTGACTTCCCTTTTGGTCTTGGGACAACATCTCAAACATCATTCTTCATGATCGGTTGGTATTCTTCGATCATAGCATCCTTCCATTCTTTCTGTTCTACCACTTCTTCATAACTGGAAGGTTCTTTATCAATGAAATCACATAGTAAAGCTACATACCCGGAATTTTATCTGGTTCTCTTTCTTTCTCTGTGATTCTCTTCTGGAGCCCCATATCTTTCTGCACCTTGGATAAGTTCACGTACCCAAGAAAGTTTCCTCTTATGAGGATTCTTCTCCAGAGGTGGATCTACAGGTATTTGTGGTTCCTCGAACTCTCGATCTTCTTCTTGAGCTTCTTTGTTCATGATTGTATCATGAATTTTGGGTACTTCTGCTTCCGCTTCTTCAGGTTCTTCAGCAGGTCTCTTTCTGGATTTGCTGTAAGATGTGCCTTCATCAAATGTCACGTCCCTGCTGATGTCAATCTTCTTGTATCTTGGGAAGTAGATTCTGTAAGCCTTCGAGCTTTTAGAGTATCCCACAAATATACCCTTCTTTCCTGAAGGATCTAATTTTGTTCTCTTCTCTTTTGGAATGTGTATGTACACAGGACAGCTGAATATTCTGAGATGGCTGACTTCTGGTTTCTTGCCGGATAAGACTTCTTCAGGAGTCTTGTTTTTGAGTACTCTATGTGGAGTACGGTTCTGCACATACACTGCTGTTCTAGCAGCTTCAGCCCAAAGATGCATAGGTAGATCTTGATCATGAAGCGTAGCTCTTGCAGCTTCCATGATAGTTCTGTTCTTCCATTCTGCAATCCCATTTTGTTGTGGATTATAAGGAGTGGACAACTCCCTCTTAATCCCTGATTCTTTGCATAGCTCCTTGGGTTCATTTGAAGTGAATTCTCCACCATTATCTGATTGAATGGTCTTTATCTTTTTTTCAGTATGGTTTTCGATCAAGGCTTTGAATTCCTTGAACTTGCTGAATACTTCATCTTTGTTCTTCATAAAGTAAATCCATGTCTTTCTAGAAAAATCATCAATAAAAGAAACATAGTATGCATACCCGCTAAGTGAGTTTGATGACATAGAACCGCATACATTGGAGTGGATGATTTCTAGAATTCTTTTGGCTTTGCTTTCGCTACTTGGAAATTTCTTCTTTGTATTCTTTCCTATCGCACATCCTTTGTAGACCCCATCATGTTTAGCTTGAATTTCTGGAATACCTTTGACAGCTTTACTTGCAATAGGTAGTGCTCTGTAATGCACATGTGCAAGTCTTCTATGCCAAAGCTCATTTGGCTCTACTGTGTCATGGATCAAGGCTTGTTCTGGATGGCCCTTCAATTTGTACAAGCCTCCTTCTTGTTCTCCAATCACTATTGCATCATCGATAGTCTTTCCTTTTGGCCACATGATGACTTCACCATCTATGAATTCCACCCACATTCCTTTTGTATCCAATGCTGAAATGGATAGAAGGTTCTTCTTCAGTCCTGGCACAAACAACACTTATTTCATTGTTAGAGACTTACCATATTCTAGCTTGTATGAAGATTCCCCACTACCTTTTATTGGATATTGGTAGTCATCTCCTAGTTTCACCTTGTGTGGTGATTCAAGTTTTTGATAGTCTTACAAAGGATTCCTTGAATCCTGTCATATGTTTGGAATCCCCACTGTCTATAAGCCAATCATCACTTCCATGAGTAATGTTACCTGTGAGAGCTGATATCAGAACATATTCATCCTCGCTTGAAGAATCTTCACTTTCATATCTGGATCTCTTTCTGGATGGTTAATCATCCTCTGCATCATGAGCATGATGTCTTCTTTTGTTTCTCTTCTTTACTATATTCTATTTGTGAGGAAAATATTTTGCAAAGTGTCTTGCTTCATCACAAGTATAGCATATGACCCTAGACATATCTCTTCTAGTATTATCTTTGCGAGAATGCTTACCTATGGAATGATGAGACTTATTTCTTGTTAACTTGGAGTGAGTCTTGGAGTGTATTGTGAGAGCTTGGTCTTCAATTCCCATCTTCTCTTCTCGAGCTGCTATCTGAGCTTCTTCTTGAGAGCATTCTTCCCATAGTCTGCTGAATTTGACTAACTTATTTCTAGCACAAATTCCTTGAATGAAAGAATCCCATGACCTAGGGAGGCCATTCAAAGTAGTCATCACAATCTCTGCATTTTCCACTTCTTCATCAACAGCTTCTAATTGTTCCTTGATCTGAGAAACCCTTTTGAAGTAAGACTGGATAGTTTCTTCATTCTAAATCTTCACATTCTTCAGTTGGTTCCTTAGGGTCATCTTCCGATTGATGTTCTTTCCTTCAAACAATTTGGTTAGGGCATCAAACATAGCTTTAGGTGTCTTGAGAGAGGACACATGTGGGATAAGGTGATCCTTAATAGAATCAGCAATGATCCTCTTTGCCATAACCATATTCTTCTTATGTAAGGCCTTTGCCTCATCTCCCTCTGGAACTGGAACCTCCTCATGAATGTAGGAGTCTAATTCATTCTCTTCCAAGACCAGGGAGATCCTATACTTCCAGGCTCGGAAGTTATCAGCTCCCTCAAGCTTTTCATCAAGCTTGGTATGATGAGACATATTAAATGAGAACCTTAAGTGGAAATACAAAATATTTTAGATCTTACCAGGTTCAAGATGTCGGATCTAAAACTTGAGCTGAAATCCTGCAGAGCTGGTTTAGGAGCAAACTAGGGTTTTTCTTTTCTGGAGTTATGTCCATCCAAATGCCTTGAAATTTGTCCATAACTTCAATTTTAGGGAGGAGATCAATCCAAGCCTAGGTTTACTGAAAAAATCCTCTTCTGTAAAAAGCCCTAATTTTCGACCCTAATGATAGGTCCAAAACTGAAAAACCTCTGAATTGGATTCTTGTTTCGATAGAAAGATGCGCCCAAAGGAGGAGAGTTGTTCCACCTTAATTTTTCTAAAAATCTATGGAGGAAGGTCCACAAACTAGGAATCCCTAGTTCCCACAGCTGCACAGTGTCTTATTCTTAGGTTAGCTCTGATACCATGTTAGTTTTTCAACATTTAAGCTAGCATTATGTTAGGATCTTTACTGAGAGAATAACAAGTACAGCAATCAAACACAAGAGACAATGAACACAATGTTTTTGATCAGGGAAACCATAAATAGAGAAAACCCCGCAACTTCCTCAAAGATAGAATCACCACAAGATGTAAGACCCCAAAAACAGTAAGATGCACTCCCGACAACAGTAGTCTTCTTCTTCTGTCTAGTCCCAGTATTCCCTTCCTCACTAATGTGCCACACTTGAGTGAGTGAGTGATGTGTAGTACAAGTTATAAATAGAGAGACCCTCATTCTCTATTTATATTCTTCCATTCACTTGAAGTGCGCTCAATCATGTTGGACCAACTTAACAATTACTTACTAGAGCCTACACCTTAATGAGTGTATAATAACTCTAGTGCCCCGAAACTGTGGGGACTTTAACAATGACTTGACAATACTTGTTTACATTATTAATCCTCTCGATCGGAATATCGGGGCATGACAACATGACTCAAATACATAATAGAAACATCCTGGAATAAACATCAGGTTACAATATATAGAAGAATACATTCCGAAGTTACAAATACATCAACACATATTAGTATGATGTTTCTTCCTCTTGGATTGCCATATTTATTCTTTACTCATACCTTTGAAAGCAGTCCAATTCTTTCCCACATACCCCTTATTGTTCTAGGAGTTCTATGAGACAATATTCTCATCTTGTCGGTCGTCATGTTGTTTAAGAGTTCCCAATCAACCTGCACCTCCTTGGTGTCCCCCTCATTTGAATTGGCATGCAAGTGAGATTTTTTTTCCAAGTGAGCTAGGACTACTTTCATCTCACATGGTTTACAACCTACTTGTATCAACGTTTCCTATGTCAGTTGGAACATTGGAATCCCAATAACATGTATGAAAAATTCCATGATGTCTGTTGCATGAGATGTCAAGAAATACTTACTTTAACCATGACAATTATCTTCCATCACTCCAACCTGTGGCACCCCCATCACTTCGGCATCCTTAACAACTGCCACCAAGTCGAATACCCACTACTCATAATGTTGTTCAAATGTCTCCTCACATTGGCCATCCTTAATACTTTGCTTGTCTTTCCTTAGAGAACCCACCTCTTCCATAATATGGGATAGACTGTTGTCACTTGGTTTTCTTGTTGTGTCGCAAAGAGTTCCCACTTCTACAACCTCTACTGACATTGTTAGTGCAAGATCATTCTTGTACCTAACTTGTTCCAAATGGTCTACTAGAATGTACGACTCTTTGTAATATTTTGGAATGAATAACATCACAATAAAAGTTTTGAGTCATATGACATTCCAATCTAGATCTAGATAGAAAAAACAATATAACTTAGAATTATTTGCACAAATATATAACAAGAATAGAGAATAAATATTGGATAGAACACTAGAGGAAAATTACTCCAGTGGGAAGTTTCCCCCTTTGCTTATTGAGAAAAAACCCATTACAATATATAGGCATCATTACATAAAATACCATGGGCTACCAAATACCATGGGCTACTATTGCTAGGAAAAATGCACCTCTTGTGGACAAGAGTTGTTCCTCTAGTGTGAATGGTTCAGATCTAAAACAAATGGGTTACAACAGAGTTGGAAGACTTTGCCTAGAAGTTGTGGAGATATGGAATGAGTCCCTTTGACAAAGTGGTGTAGTTGTTTCCTATGGTGATGGATCTTCACAGATGTACCTACATAATCACATGAAACCAGCAAAGAAAGATCAAAAGCACCAGAATATAATCCACAAATATATGTTAGTGACTAAGGAATCCAACAGTAAAATACATGATTATAACACAACATACTTTATGGGAAAGGAACCAAATTTGCATTAATATTAAAGAAGAAATCTTACAACCTTCTCCTTATTGTCATGGTGATCCTTCTCATGCCAATGCCTTGCCCCCAAAATATCCTACTTGCTCCTCCTATGTTCACCCTACTGATTTAGGACTGAATCTCAATGCAACAACATAAATTTTCTCTCCCTCAACCATGGGGTATGAGCCTGCTTTTATAGACCTTGTGAGGATAAGAATGGTTGAGTAAATGGTGGGTGAGGTGGATAGGAGATCCCAAGAGGATGGATCTTGAGTCCAAGTGGTCCTCAGGTGTAGGAATAAGGGTACCATGAAGTATTCCTTTGAGAAGCTTTGTGGAATCCTCTCTTTTTCACTTTTTACCAAGGGCATCACTTCTCCTCCACTATGAAAAGGAAGAACCACACCTTAAACAAGAGGAAAAGGCAGTGACACTGCTTACTGTCAAGAGATGGTAGGAATTATTGAAGAAGGTAATGCCTCTTGCTTTAAGGGTAGAAGCGGTGATGTATTTTCATATGCAAGATTGAAGTCTGGTCCAGTATTTTCACTTCACAACTTGTGATTTAGGGCAATAACTGATGTTTGGTACCTCATCACATGATGATGACAATATTTATGTGTAATATAATTCCCCCCAAAGCATGAGGTTAGAGGGATATGATAGGTGAGAGCTTTGAAAGAGAAAGTTATCACTTCAAGGCAAGAATTAGCTTGATCGAAAATCATCATCAACCAGGCATCTGAAATACATCAATACTTTTGACTCATGACCAAATGTGTCCTCATCATGGCTATATACCAATACAAGATGGATCCAATATAGAGATTAACAAACATGGCTACTAGAATACATCATCGATCCATGTGATAGCGTAATCAAACTTGGGACATAGCTACTAGAAATACACAAACTTGGGACATGGCTATGTTGAGGCCTGGAAATTTGTAGGCAACAACAGTAAGGGATTCTCCCCAGTCAACATTCCCAACTATCCCATGACTATTTGGAGTAGGGAATCCATCCGGTTTGCGGTCCGGCTACCATAGGTCAAGTAACAAAAACAAAGGTTTTATTGGTTGCGGCCTGGTCCACCGTGTATTTTTGTATTTTTGACTTAAGTATGATATGCATATGCCTAATTAACCATGCAGGGTGATAAAGGATGCAAGGAGCAGTCACAACGTGATGTGCAGGTTCTTACCTCTTGTCTTAGAACTCACAAGCATCTCGATCACATATGCAATAATAAAATAAAACTCACTATCTATCTATCTATCCCAAGGGAGCAAAATTGTAACTTATTTATGAGTAATGTGTATTGTGCATGCATCATAAAGAGAAATTATAGATAGATGATATTCCTTTCTACAACACATGAACGATTAGAGATATTTAGACAATCAGATAACCAATTGTTTATGAACAACATACATTACTCATGGTGGTAAATCCACAGAATGAACCAGAAAACATTCAAACAAGAACATAGGCTCTAAGAGTTAGAACGATCTCATGGTTTATGGACAAAAGCTGAAAAAAAAAATAGTTCATCTTTCTGCAATCCATAGCATAACATTTGAAAGTCCCACCAATCTTTCTCCAATAGGAAAACAATAATTCTTTATTGCAAAAAAAGTAGTTCTTCTCACAATATCGCTTTTCATGTCTAACTGGGAAAAACCCCTCCTTCTTCTAAGTCTCCTATATTTATACAAAAAGGGTGAAACTGTTGGGCTGCCCACAAATAACCCTTGGGCTTCCCAACTTTTTTCCTCACAAAACTTTACTCAAATTTTTATAAAATCGTTACATATTACAAAAGTGAATGATCATTCATGAGGAGGGCCCCACTTGGGTATTCAGAAATTTCTTCCATGCCAAAGCCTCAGAGGCAATGCCTTCAAACACACAAGGTTCCAAGAATTGAATGTTTATCTCAAATTTAGCATCTTGGTTCTTGATGGCCTCAATTCTGGCCGCACTCAAATGAAGCTAGTCCCCCAATAGCTGCACACTGATGGCCGAATGATCTACTTCACTCCTTAAGACCTGGTGGTTGAGGGCCTTAATGTGCTGTATTTTTTCTTCTTCCTCTTGATTCCTCTTCTGTAAAATCTCCAAAAATGATTTGTGTTCAGGAAAAACCTCTAGCCTCTGCTCGGCTTCTACTTGACACAGGTAATATGTAATCAGGAGCCTTCTGAAGAATTCTGAGCATGCTCCTTTTGTCTTCCTAACAGCATTTTTAAAATCTTCTTCTTTGTTTATAGCAAATTCTAATAAGTCATAATCTTGCTAAAGGGCTCGCCGATATTTCGAGGGCATCTCTGCAAGAGTTTCCTCATTGTTTTCCAACCTTGTCATTCTTGCTGTCAGGACTTCCATGACGTCCTGAGATCTATCAACAAAATAAGAGGAAGTCTCTAGAATTTCCTCTAATCGGCCATCTATTTGCAAAACTTTACATCTTTCTTCTTCTATGGCAGTTTGTAGCTGAAGCATATTGGCCTTTTGTGCCAGCACATGCTCCTTGAAGGGTTGGAGATCAATCTGCTACTCTCTTGCTTCTTCTAGAGCCATTGTTAAAGAAGAAATCTGCTCTTGAAGCTTCAACTCTTGTTCCTGATCTCGCTTCTCACTTGCCTCCAAAGTGGTCTTTTGCAACTCTAAGCCTTCTATCCTTCCCAGCAGCTGTTCCTTTTCCACCCTAAGCTCTTGATACTCCCGTTGCACTCTCTCCAGACACTCCTATGTATTTTCCCTAACTTGTTTCTCCACTTGGAGGAGCTGCAGTTCATCCTTTGAAGACCTTATCTCTTTTTTCATGTCCTCATATTTCCTCTTCAGCTTATTGCTTTCCTCTCTCTCCTTTCTCAATGTGTCTTTCAGTTGGGCGGAGGACTTCTTGTATTGCTCCAAGTCTGTCATAATCTTGTTCACATTATCTTCCGAAGCGTGAATCAGTGCAGATCTAACTCTAATGGTGAATCTTGGATCTCGGTCTGTTCCAAATACAACTGGTGTATCCGTTATCATTTTCCCGAGAAGACCTCCTGTGTCAACCTTCCTTTCCGTTCTCTTCACTATCCTCTTTGTCTCCTTGTCATAGAAAATAGTGTTAAAATCAGGTATTTCTTCCCCTTTCTTCTGTGCAAAAGGAACGGCTTCAGTGTAGGGACCACAGACTGTCCAGATGTGCTTGCAGTCGGTACTTCTGGGTCCTGAACCTCGAGGTTCTCCATGTCCTGGGTTTGTCCTCCAGCTATGTCAGAGGTTGACTATTCTATCTCTATCTGCGTCAGCTCTGGCCTCTATGCTTCTTTCTTCTATAGCTCCTCATCAAGATTCTTCTTCATTCCTTGCATCTTCCTCTGCTTTTCTATCTGCCTCTTCCACAGCTTTTCTTTTCTCTTCCTCTTCTCCCTGCAACCACCCTGCAGCTTCTTATGCCAGCCTTTGGGCTTCCTCATTTCGTTTCCTTGATTCTTCATCAGCTTTGGCTTGTTCATCATACCCCTTCCCACCTTTTGTGGTTATCTTCTTCTTGAACCTTCTCCTCAAGGCTATCATGTTCAAATCACTGCGGAAGACAGATTCTTCCCTATCCCAATGGTGGGTGTATTCGAAATGGACATTGTTTTCGTTGAAGTGTTCAGCCACTTTTCCATGAGAATCATTTCTATGGAAGGGCATCTCACCAAAATGAAACCTTTCTAACTCTTCTACAAACTCATCTGCTTTCTTCACCCTGGTAAACCTATAACTTCCTAACTTGAAAGGCAAAGGGGGATAGGCAGCCTTCTTATGTTTGAACAAAAAGCTTCCTATGCCATCCAGGAAGACTTGCCTGACTGCCTCCTTGTGAATGATGTAGTTAGTGGCGTATTTGGGAAGTAGGGAGGTTTCTCTTGAACCTCCAAACATTATGAAGTAGAGGCCATCCTCAGTCAGATAGTAATCTGCATATTCTTCAATTACTTGCAACGCCTCCTCTGACATGCAATCACACTCCTTTAGGAAAATGAGCGTATACAATGGCATGATGAACTGTTCGCAAACCTCACGGTAATGACTCTGGTATTTATGTGCCCATAGTGGCTTGTATGTAGCATAAACAGGAATCCTCTCCCTGTCCCAGATGCACCTTAGCCCAGGGAAAGGTTGATTGCACAATATACAATTGATGAGTATGGAACTCATATAAAATTCTAACCTCTTTTGGGACACTCCTCCCAAAGCTGAGGCCATGCAGGCTGAAAGACTATTTGATACTATGTTGGCCTAGTTGAAAATGGTCTCTTGGGTGGCAACATAAAAAATAATTGGCATCCATTCCAATTTGAAGAACCTGCCATGAGCTCTCCCAAAAATCCTGTTAAGCATTAAAGCTATGAACCTGTACAGGGCCCTTAAGCTTGCTGTGTCATATTCTCCTGTAGGCCTGGTTCTAAAATGTTTTCCTAATAACAACATTCTTTTAAGAGTCTCAACAAGGTCCATTCTAAGGTTATTTAACCAATCGTCAGACAAGAATACTTGTGCTTCTGGCAGGTGGTGGGCCATGGCTACATATCTGGGGCTATAGGGAGCATAGCCCTATTTTTCAACATTCTCCAGGATCATCGTGGTTACATCTGCCCGAGGCAGAATCCAACCAATCACTTCAAGGAATGGGAAGAGCTCTGGTCTGGTGGAAATCTTAATTAGTGAAGATCTCTCTATGTTGGCATAAATTCCTTCTTCTTCCAAGCCCATATCAGGCACCTCTCAGCACGTGATCAACCTGTATATCTCTCCCCACTGGTATTCAAGTTCTACACCAGATATACAGTTGGTATCTTCATAGATGTATTTAGTTTTGGTAATAACTTCCACTTCAGGATCCTCTTCGACCAAAAGGGCCTTCTTCTTCTGTCGCTTTGACATTTTGTATTCGAAATCTTCCTGTCATATACGAGATTATAATCATTAAGACATCTTAGACTGAGTTGCAACCATTGAGAGAACAATGTGCATTGTTTAACTTTCTCTATGTTTAACATGATGGAAAGTCATTAAATGAAGCAAATATGTGCAAGATAACGCTGTTGTCTAATAAAATAGTTCTATCAACATATCTCGAGTGGGGAACAAAACTACATTAACATGAAGGAAACTTCAGCTCTCTGCGGGCACCATGATCATCATGCTTTGGGGAATGACAATGAAAATATATTCAAGCTTTTTTTAGCAGTGCATTTTTAGAAAAGAAACTGCCTATGCAATCTATGGTCAATAAACTCTATGCAGTGATATATCCCCCTCCGCCGGCATGGATTCGAAAATGGCCGTGAACCGGGCATGTGGGACAGCACGATGAAACGTGACTGGTCTGAAGGATACCATGAAAGGGGGGAAACCAGTCCAAGCATCAAAGGAAAGCCACAAAAAATTGTCCCCCATCGAAACATCATTACACAGGGCAGATTGGTGCAGATAGCATAACGACCGTCTGCACCAAACCCCCTATTCTCTAAGAGCAGGGTTGCATTAACAAAAGGCCACGGTAAAACAACTACCCTGTGGGTGAAAAATCCTCCCCATGAATAGTTATGATACAAATCCCCAACTATATATACAAGAAGATAACGGGGCCAAAGGTAAAACAGCCGTGGGAAAACCCAACCGTAGAAAAATCAACCAAAACTCGAACGGAATGGGATAATGCAATGAGGAGCCTACCTGGAAACGTTGCATGGACGATGGGAAGAATGACGATCAAGATTCCACAGTTGAATCCACCTGGAATAGTGTACACCAACAGCAGGGTCTAACCAAGCTCGAGAAAATGACAGCACACAAGAGTGACAGTCGAAAACAGTCCAGATTACAATAATAGAATAATAAATCCGACCCCAAATATATATAGTCAACCACGTGCTGCGGGGAACAAAATAAAAATCAAATGGCGGAAATAAAAAGATCAGAGGTTGTAGGCATATTTCCTTCCGCAACATCGGGTGGCCAAACCATCAAGTTATTTGCAAAGCTTATCCACATTGGAGCTTCGCAAGACTTAATCGTCAGAGCAATAGTGGAAACAAGATCTGCAACGGTGGAACCGTAAAGGACATCACCGTCCGCTATTGGAAAATATCGGAGGGAAATCAAGTAAACGAACGGAAGGATAGTGACTTTTCCATCTGCAATAGCGAAAACCCAAAACTTAGACATCGACGAAAACAACAACGCGGGGTTCAAAAGTCAAAGAGACGATCGGGGAGCTTCACGATTTTCTATCCACAACTGTAGAGAAAGTATCAATAAAAGTTCTGATGTGAAAACCAAAACCCAGCCTATTAAGACAACGCATCAGAGAAGAATAATGAAGCTGGAGCTGATTATTCTTCCGTGACGGCCGGGCGTAAGCAGAAAAATATTTTGATTCAAACACTTGAAAAACACTCAAAGGCAAAAAACCAAAAGTGGATCATTTCAGGAACAAATCTTTCTGAAGAATCAGTGAATCAAGTTAAAGAAGAAAATCAAGCTAATATAAGCAAAGGAGGGTCCCGAAATTTTTTGGAATTTTGGGAAAATGTTGCATCTGCAACAGGCTACTAGAATACATCATTGATCCATGTGATAGTGGAATAAAACTTGGGACGTAGCTACTAGAAATACACTGTAGATCTATGTCAAATGAACACAAATTTGAGCATAGCCATGACCATACAAATGTGGATCCATGCTAGGAATTCATACAATATACTCCATTGCAACATGGGGATAGCAATGAGTGATTTTAACAAATACCCAGGTTCTTCGTTTCATCTTCCACAAAGTACGATTCTATCCATGTGATTACAATGATTTGATGCCGAACATGGTAGAAACCACTTGATTATCGGTCAGTGATGTGAACCGTTAACAAGTGCGAGGTAGATCACTGTTAATGTCAATGATTGCCAAGGTACCCTAGTACAATATCTTGAGTGTGAATAGATGATTTTATTTTGAATACTCAGTTGAATCTATCGATCAAAGGTCAATGATGTGAACTTATGTCGAGAGCGAGAGAATATGTCATTAAGGAATACAAATCTCAAGGTACTAAAATTGTTTCTGTTAAGTCAGCAATTGGTTTCTTCAATTTTTGTTTGATTTGCATTTTATTCCAAGTTACTCATTTGCTTTAGTTTGGTTTTTTGCTTCTTTTAAGGGAATTTTTGGTTGTCATGAGAAATTTTTAAATTTGGCCTTATTATTTTACTTTATTCTTGATATTTTACATTACTGAGGGGTTTTTAAAAGGTCATCATGTTTAGTAGTTGACTCACAAATCATATTATGAGTATAGTCATCATTCAAATACATGCCAAAAGAATAGTTCATCACTTAACCTGCATTCAAAAGGGAAAAAAGTTGTAAAACAGTGCCAAAATAGTGTTAAAAGTTATTCTTGTAGCGCAAGAGCCTGAAAATAATGAAGGAACGCTACAAGAATATCGCGACTGATAATTTTTCTGATTTTTTAGTCGAATTTTGGCGTAATTTCGAATGGTGAGTGACTAATCACATGCTTTCAAGAGTTTTCTACGTGCTGTCTCAGGAATCATCATGAGAATAGGTGGTTTCATGATGTGAAGGAAGATCGTGGTCATCATCAGTTATAATGTAGCTCCTCGTGACAGATAGCCACATAAATCGACTCTGATGAGAAGACAGTTATTCCCTATCTTAATTTCGAAGCTGAAAACTCATAGTGCACCGATGATTTAGGCAAAAAGCCTGGAAATGCTGTTTCAAATCTCGGTTGGGGTTTTTTGGACATTACTTGGATATTAGGGTTTTTTTTATTCCACCACCTGTAATCAAATTGAGCAGAGGAAGACACTTGTTCACTTCAATCTAGTAATTAAACAGCATGAAGGCTGGCTTAAATCAACTGCAGTTGAGCATTAAAGAGGTATTCTGCGGACACCCAGAAATGTCTGTTAATTTGGGGCTTCCTTGCTGAACGTTGTTTTATCAAAATTAATTAAGCCAGATGTCAATATATGCTTTAAAAAATGTGTTTGTTGAAGAAATAAGAAGATTAGCAGTGCTGGTGAGGGAATATTGAAAAATATCATTTTTCATTTGAGCATGACCCTATCAAAGTTTGAGAGTATAGTGATGTAAAAAACTGTGCATTTTATAGTGTCCAGACTTCATAAATAATCCTATTACTTGAGCAAAATGTAGTGAAGGGGCCGAACATTTAAGGTAGCCTGAAGACCTAGTTTTAGTGCATGCTAGAAAGCTGATTAATTTGGTGTTGAAGTCAAGCTGAAACAGGAAAATGAACAGAGCATGAGGTTGTTTTTCTTGTCATTACAACACAGGGATCTTCATTATATAGTACAAAGAGGGTCTAACATTTGAATGAGCAGTGTGCATAATACCTAGTTTTCATCAATAGTTTTCAGTTAATTTGAGAAGTTGGTAGCAGATATCATATTTGCAAGGTATTACTGTGCAGAAATTGTTCATAAGGTGATATCAGAAGGGCTCGAGGGTTAATTTTGGTATTAATACACAGGTTTATTATGCATGATGGGTATGGTCATCTGTTTGAACAAACAAATTAATTGATACTTAAGTTTCATCAGCAATTGCAATGAAGAGGCTGGAGTACTTTGAATGACTTAGACCACTGATACCTGTGAGAAAGCCTAACCTGTATTAGTAAATTAAAAGAGTCATTCAGGAAGGATTAAGGAAGGCAAGTTATTGAAACTTGAGAGGTTTGGAGAAGAAACAGCATCTGTCAAGGAATCAATTGAACCCTAAATTCACACAATTTCTAGCTACTGAAGACAAATGGGGAAGAGTGGCAAGGTGAATAGAGCTGAACCTACTGATATAAATTGGATTGAGAAACTCCCACGGTGTGTTGAAATTTTTCAACAGGCTGGCTGGCTAGACTTCTTCAAGAGAATAAATGGTTGCAATGCTGAAGTTTCCTGTAGGTTTGCACGATGTTACAAATATGACTTGGTGGTGTTTGATACTTTGAAGTTTAGACTGACAGTAGATTTGGTTGCAGAGGCTATAGGAGTTAACAATGAAGAGGAAATGTGGTTTAAGAAAATGCCCTTCACCTTTGATGCTCAGAGGTATTTATTACCAAATGTTACTCCAGATTGGAACAAGGGCATCTTAATCCAGAACTTCAGAAGGGAATGGGTCGAGCCTATCAGAATTTTGCAGAGTTATATAACATGTGAGGGAAGATATGATTTTGTTTATAAATACCACTTCATATTTTTACAGCATATGGTGGGGGTGTCTAAGATGAGTCTCCCCTTCTTCCTGTACAAAAGCCTGCAAAAGCTGTCCAACAGAGTCAAGGGACATATAGACCATTCTTCTCAATCAATTTTTCATCATGGATTAATTAAGTTGATCATTAGCACTGTCCTGCAAGATGAAGGAAAAAATAGGGATTTTTTCCTATTCTAGTCAGGTTTTCAAATGAAACAATAAGATCAACAAATCAAGAAGCAGGCAGATAAAGGGAAAATCATTGTAAGGAAATTAGAACAAAAGGAGAAAACTGAAGACAAAGAGGAGGTGAAGCCTGAAGGAGACTCAGAGCCTGTGAAGACTAAAACTCAAATGTCCTCAGCTGGTGTTAAAGGCAAGTATTCATTGTTTATAGAGGAGAAAGTGCAGCCTTTGAAACATTTGACACCAGCAGAATTTTCCAATGAAGTTAAAGTTGTTGTTCCAGAGGAGGTTGCTGTACATGAAGAGGAGTTACAGACCAAGCAGAGGAGTGTCAGATGATGAAGGGTGATTATTAGAAGAAGATCAACCTATTGCTAAAACTGAAGGTAAGGCTGAAACATGCAGAGAATTCTCCACTTCAGAAATCAAAATAGTCAAACCTAATAAGAAGAAGAAAAGGATTGAAGTGATAGCCCCATATTGGAGGCCTAAAACTAGGCCAACGAATAAGCTAAGGTGGAATATGAAGAAGCTTCTCAATCCTAAATTGAATACCAAGCAAGTGACTATCCTGGATGATATTTCCTCAGGTGAAGAACCAGAATTTGACACAATGAACATTAAAAGCAAGGGAAAAACAGTTGCCAAAGCTTCCTCTTCTCATCCTGCAAAAGTAAAAGGATCATCACAGTCAGTAAAGGAGTTAAGCGAGCCCGAGTCTAAATTGTATGCCATATTTCTTGAAATAAGAAATGAACTTTTAAAGCAACAGTAGGAAGAAAAAGATGAAGTACCTCTTGTTGAAGATCAAGAATGGGAAGATGAAGATGAACTCATACTTAGGGAAGTAGGTATTCTGGAAGACCCTAATATTCCTGTTGTTTCCATAGACCTATTAAATAAGGATGAAGAAATTTTTAAGAGCTTTGACATACCTGATATGCCCAGTTATGAACAAGAGATCATGACAGGAAGGTCAGTTGATTCAGATAAAGAAAACTTGCAAAAAATTATTAAGCAGTACAAACAGCAAATGAACTATATGCAAGAGATCAATGACGAGCTAATGATGGCTAACAGAAGGCTTAGAGAAGATCTTCAGTATGTCAATGAACATTTTCAAGAGCTGATAGCAGTATCTAAAGAGGCTCTAAAGAGAAAAAGAACCACTGACTTGCAATGCACAGAGTTGAAAAAGATAGTCAAGGACTTGCAGCAGGAAAATGAGGAGCTTACCAAAAGGATAGCTGACATGGAAGAGGAGTAGATGCGAGCTAGGAAGAAAGTTTAGGCACTAGATGGCATAGCTTTGCTAGATGAGGCAGTAAAGGACCTATAAGTCAGTTATTGAATCAGTTTTTTGTTATCTCTTTTTGAGAAACATATTAGTTAGTGTTTACTATTTTTAGAAAATATCATGTTTTGTAATATTGTACTTTTTACTTTATCTCATTGAGTTGATGAAAGGAAGTTAGGGTTAGATCCCTAACTGATTTTGAAAAGAACAGTATCTAGAGAGGTTAGAAAGTCATTGAGAGGGTTCGATTTTTGGGAAATCTTCAGGAGGTCTTTAGACTTATTCATGAGTTAAGTATCAAAACTCTTGTACGCATTTGATGATAAAACTATGAGATATATGACACCTTTTACGCTTCAGTTTCTATGTTGGCTTCATTGTTCATCTTGTTTAGTTGCTTAAATGATATATTCATTACTGGTTTATGTTTATATGCTAGTGATGCTTGTCTTTTATGAATGAACTTCAATATTGTGTTCTGTTGGATCTGGTTGAATATATTATGCATCTTTGTCCTCTTTTGCTTATGATTCAGTTATTATTTTCCTCATGAGTGTATTCCCTGTTTGTTCCCAAAGTTCACAACCAAGAAAACATTTCAGAAACCCTAAATCCAATTTACTTTATTGATTTTATTTTGAGATTGTGTTGGCTTGTTTCTTTGGCCTTGGAAACAATTTCTGGCACAAACATCTTTGGCGTCGTTGCCGGGGACGAAGTTGAAAGCACATTTTCCCTGGGATACTTATCTATTTTACTGGTTTAAGAGGTGGACTTAAACCAACACTTTTTGAAGGCTATTTTTCACCAAAGTTGTCACAGTGACTTCTAGAGGAGTGGGAACTAGAAATAGACCTACTTCACCCTTGCAGTTGGGTGTGTCAGACCCTGAACAGATATTGAGGACATCAAGAAAGCTTAAAAGATCACAGTCATTACCCTCTTTATCTGATCCTAAGTAGTTAAATGAGTCATTAGCTACATCTGTGTCAAAGAAAGAAGAAGAAACCTCACCTTGGGTAAAACCAACCATTCCTGATAGTAGTTTCCAAATCTTTACCAATCCTCAATCTTTTATAAAATCCAAAGCTAACTTCCCTGGTAAAATACCTCTTTTTTAGTTGAAATTAGGTAAAATCTCTTTCCAATCAATTTACAGTCAAGCTTCTTCATCTTCAAAACCAGTTAGTCCAAAAATGGTAGCTCAAAACCCTCCCATAGACATGATGGACTGGATGGTTGCAGCCAGATATGCACCATTGGTCTTACCTCAGCCTTTAAATGCACTGCCTAGAGGAGATTACCAGAAGTATTTTCCTAGGTTCAATGGAGAAGGAGAAACAACAGCTGAAGAACATTGGGAAGCTTTCCTACGTTATGCTGATAATAAAGATATTGAGGCTAAGGATGTTTGGATGAGGATGTTTGTCCAGAGCCTTGATGGATATGTGAGGAAGTGGTTTAGAGAGTTTCCTGCCAACTCTATTACTATTATTGAAGAACTCTATGATCTCTTTATGAGACAATGGGGTGATAGAAAAGACCACACCTATTACATAACAGAATTTGGAGCTCTTAGGAGGAAGAAGGATGAAACAATTGCAGATTTTTCGAAGAGGTTCAACAAAATGTACAGTAGGATTCCTGCTGAGATAAAGCCTACAGAAACATCAGCTAAATTGACATATGCAAATGATTTTGATCATGAATTCTCTTTGTTACTGAGAGAGAGGAGGGCTATCTCTTTTTTGAATATGCAGGATGCTGCATTGGAAGTAGAATCCAACATACTAGATTCAAATAGACTAAAGAAGGAAACACCTCAGCAGTTGTATGAAAGAAAAGGAAAAAAGGAAGCAGCTCTAGGAGGTTCATCTTCACTTTCTACTGAAGGTAAGATAGATGAAATGGCTAAGTTAGTGAATATTCTGACTGCAAAACTGAATAAATTAGAACTTGAGAAAAATTCCAGTAAGCCTGCTCCAGAAGGTGAATGAAATCCTAATAACCAGAATCAGTTTAGAAGGCAATTTTCTCCCCGTTTCATGCCCAAAGAACGAAGGAATAATGATATCCAGCGAGAAAGAAGAGAAAATGAAGACCAAAAAGTGCCACCACCTCTTCAGAGCAATGTGGCAAATGAGGAAGAAGTTGATGAGGAGCTGCTTTTTGAAGAAACTGACCAAGATATGAATCATTTTGGAGAAGTATTATCTGAAGGTTTTGTTACTGAACAGGAGTTTCTGAATGCTGAAATCTATGATGCTGATATATTCAAAATAGAAAATGATATAGGTCTGGAAAAGACTACTGTAACTACTGCTATTTTTCAAAATAATCTCAAAAAGACTATTAATCTTAGATCAGGTCCAAAGCAGGTGGTACAAACACCGAAGAAGAAAGCAACTGTTCCTACTACAACTACTCATGCTAAACAGACAGTTGATCCTGTGACAGAGAAAAAGCAAGCTGCAGAAAAATCAAAGAAAACAATAGAAGTTGAAGAGGTAAATAAATCTGTCCAAAATTTCAGTTTGGAGAATGAATTAAGTAAATTAAAGATTCCTGTACCTTTAACTGAACTGATAAGAAACCATTCATATAAGGAATCAGTCCTTAAAATGCTTAATCCAACCAGCAATTAGCCTGTCTCTGACACAGTTAATTTGCAAGAGGAGAGTCCTAATATTTTCATTGGATCAGCGTTGGCTAAAAAGACCGAAAATGAAGCTGGAGCTTCACCTCCTTTCTATATCACTTTGACAGTCCATGAACAGATGATACACAATTGTTTATTAGATTCAGGAGCATCCCACAACTTGATGCCAAAGGCTGTTATGGAAGCTCTGGGCCTGAGTATTACCAAACCATATCATGATTTGTATGCCTTGATTCCCGAGCAGTGAAGTGTTTAGGAGTAATAAAAGACATGGTTATCAGTCTAGCTCAGTTGCCTATGAAAAGTGTGATAATGGATGTTGTGGTAGCTAACATTACACCAAAGTTTGGCTTACTTCTTTCCAGGTCATGGGAAAAGAAGGTTGGAGGAACCTTACAAATGGACCTCTCTTATGCTACCATTCCTATGTTCTGTGGAGAAAATAGAAGGTTGTACAGAGAGCTACAATTTGCTTACATAGTGACAGATGATAAAAACCCCACAAATCACCCACTGTACTCTGTTGATAAATACCTTGGTACATGCATGCTACATTTCAGTGACTAGGATAATTCTGCTGGTTTGTTACAAGTGGAAAAAAAACAGCCAATAAAACACAGCAGAGAAGAAGAAGATTAGCTATGGGAATTATACTTTGATGGATCTTCTTGTAAAGAAGATCCTGGTGCTGGAGTTCTTCTTATATCTCCTGGAGGTGAAACAATAAAGCTAATGTACAAACTTGAGTTTATTACTACAAATAACACTGCTGAATATGAAGCTTTACTGTTGGGATTAAAAGCTGCCAAAGATTTGGGCATTCAACAAATTTTTGCATATGGCGACTCCGAATTGGTTGTTCAGCAGGTGAAGAGCAACTATCAAGTGAAGAAGGGTTTGCTGAAAGTATATCGGAATGAGGTATGGGATATGCTTGAAAATTATTTTATAGCATTTAACATCACTCATATTCCAAGGAATCACAATGAGACTGCAGATTCTTTGGCCTTGGCTGCCACACACTTCAGAATCCCTAAGACCACTCAGTTAAGGTATCCCATAGAGGTGAGGTACAGACCCTGTGTACCTGATAATGTGAAGCAATGGAAAGTGTTTGAGGATGACATTGAGATCAAAAGGTTCCTAGAGCTTATAGCTGAGTTTTCAAATTCCTTGATTGATGAGGATGAGGATGAAGAAGATGGACAGGTAGATGAGTTTGCTGAAGATGAGATTGCTGGACATAAAATTATTGAGCTAAAGAGCAATTTCATTCCCAAAGGTTTGGTACCTCTGGAAAGAATATTTATGAAGGATGATACACCTTCAAAGCCTGTTGTTCAATATTCAGAAGAGAATGTGATAGACTGCAATATTGGTTCAGCTGAACATCCTAGAATGGTCAAAATTTCTAAATCACTTACAGCTGAACAAAGAGGCAGGTATGTCAAGCTGTTAAAAGAGCATGTAGATGTTTTTGCATGGTCTTATGAGGAACTAATAACTTATGATACAAGAATCATACAGCATAAGGTGCCTTTAAAACCAAATGTCAAACCTTTTCATCAGAAACTACGGAGGATCAATCCAGCTTTGTTTCCTGTAATTGAAAAAGAAGTGAAAAAACTGTTGGATGCAAAGATAATAGTGCCTCTGAGGTATTCTTCCTGGGTGGCTAATTTGGTCCCTATCAGAAAAAAGAATGGAGAGATCATATTATGTGTTGATTTCAGAAACCTAAACAGGTCTTTGTTAAAAGACAACTATCCTCTTCTTAAGATTGAACAGGTATTGCAGCAGGTAGTCAGGGCACAGAGGATCTCTATGGTGGATGGTTTCTCAGGGTACAATCAGATTACAATGCACCCTGATGATAAGGAGAAGACAGCCTTTACAAATCCCTCGGGGACATTTATGTATGACAAGATGCCCTTTGGCTTGATGAATGCTGGAGCTACCTTTCAGAGAGCAATGGACATTGCCTTTGTGGGAGAAAAAGATAAGTTTGTGGTTATCTATCTAGATGATATTACTGTTTTCTCGCAGTCAGATGATGAGCATTTGAAGCATTTGAGGCAGACCTTCCTGAAATACAGAAAATTTGGTCTTTCTCTAAATCCAAAGAAGTCACATTTTGTTGTGCAAGAGGGTAAACTACTTGGTCACTTGGTGTCTGCTGATGGCATCAGAATAGATCCTGAAAGAGTCAAAGCTATACTGAAGATTAGTTTACCTCGGAGTAAAAAGGATGTTCAATCATTCATTGGCAAAATCAATTTTTTGTGGTGGTTTATTCCCAACTTTGCTGAAACCATTAAACAGATCACAGCCATGCTCAAGAAGGATCAAGAAGTCAGGTGGACTTCTGAGGCAAAGGCTGCATTTGAGAAAATTAAACTAGCTCTTACTGAGGCACCGGTATTGGTAAGTCCTGATTTTACTAAATAATTCCTTACTTTCTCATTTGCATCAGAAGACACAATTGCAGCTGTCTTACTTCAAAAGAATAAAGAAGGATTGGAATAGCCTATTGCCTTCTTCAGCAAAAATCTCAGAGATTCTGAGCTGAAGTACAGTATATTGGAGAAGTAGGCTTATGCTTTGGTAAAGGCTTTGAATTTTTTCAGAATTTATGTCCTGCATTCAAAAGTTATTTCATTTGTTCCAAATTCTGCTATAAAAGATGTCTTAACACAGCCTGATAGCGAAGGGAAAAGAGGCAGGTGGATTGCAAAGATTATGGAGTATGATGTGGAGATCAGGCCTACTAAGCTTGTCAAGGGACAAGGTTTAGCCAAGCTACTGGCTGAATCAAATTGTCAGGAACTGGGATTGCATGTCATGACTGAAGAATTAGTTCTTGAAGAAGATCAAGCATTACTGGAAAAAGAGAAAATAATGGACTATTATTCATCTTCAGCATGGTATGCAGACATTGTTCATTTTCTATTATTTTTGCAATGTCCTGAGCATATGGATAGGAAGGCTTCTAGGTCTTTAAAGTTGAAAGCTACTAAGTACTGTCTAGTGGAAGAATAGCTGTTCTGGAAAGATCCAGGTGGGATTTTACTTAGATGTTTAGACAAATCAGAGATTGAAGGAGTGATTTTTGAGTCTCATGAGGGTGCTTGTGGGGGGCACAAATACTGGAAGACAACAGCCTACAGAATTTTAAGACATGGATACTATCGGCCTTCCTTGTTTGCAGATGTTTATCAGCAGGTAAGGGCCTGTGTCCCTTGTCAGAAGTTTGCTGGAAAACAGAAATTGTTGTCTTTTCCTCTGAAACCCATTGCAGTCAATGCTTCTTTCTAGTAATGGGGTCTGGATTTTATTGGAGAAATTAATCCAGCATCTTTAGGACAGCACCACTGGATTCTGATAGCAACAGATTTTTTCACTAAATGGGTGGAAGCCATTCCTACAAGGAATGCTACAGACAAGGTTGTCATGGATTTCATTGAGGAAAATATCTTGAGCAGGTTTGGCTGTCCTCAGAAGTTAGTGACAGATAATGCTAAGGCCTTCAAGTCTAAGGCAATGGTAGCATTTTGTGAGAAGAATGGTATTATGCTGAAGCACTCAACTCCTTATTACCCCCAGGGTAATGGCTTGGCTGAATCTTCTAATAAGAACATCATTCAGAGTATCAAGAAGCTGCTCAAGCATAACAAAAGATCATGGGATTCAATGCTGAAGTATGCATTATGGGTAGATAGGATCACAGTGAAACAAGCAATTGGGACTTCTCCATTTCAGTTAGTTTATGGTACAGAGGCAGTTGTCCCTGTTCAATTGGGAATCCCAGTGATGAATTTTCTCCAGAATTCTCAGGAGGAACCAAATGACATGCAAAGAAGAATTTTTGAAATGATTGAGTTGCAGCAGAGCAGGGAAAAGGTGGATGAAAAAGCACAGTTGTATAGATCCAAGATCAAACGCAGATTTGATAGGAACATCAAAGAAAATACTTTCTCAGTTGGTGACATAGTTCTGAGGTGGGATGCAAGGAAAGAACAAAAGGGTAAGCATGGTAAGTTTGACAATATTTGGTTTGGCCCTTTCCTTGTGTCTAAAGTTTTGGAGAATAATACTTTTATCCTGCAGTCTTTGGAAGGTGAGGACTTGTCCAGTCCTGTTAATGGATGATTCCTCAAGCACTTTTACAGTCTATAAGGGCATTTTCACTTTTCATTGAACATACCGATGAGTGAAGCATAATAAAGATTCCATATCCCAATGGAAGTTTTACAGACAGATAGATAAGGTAGCAGATAGAAGGTAGTAGTCTACAGGTTCTTGAAGCCTCACAAGGAGGACTTCATCCTGCAGCTGGAGCCAGATGTTAAGTCTGTAATTGGTTTCTTCAATTTTTGTTTTATTTGCATTTTATTCAAGGTTACTCATTTGGTTTTTTGCTTCTTTTAAGGGAATTTTTGGTTGTTATGAGAAATTTTTGAATTTGGCCTTATTATTTTACTTTATTCTTGATCTTTTACATTATTGAGGGGTTTTTAAAAGGTCATCATGTTTAGTAGTTGACTCACAAATCATATTATGAGTATAGTCATCATTCAAATACATGCCAAAAGCATAGTTCATCACTTAACCTGCATTCAAAAGGGAAAAAAGTTGTAAAACAATGCCAAAATAGTGTTAAAAGTTATTCTTGTAGCGCAAGAGCCTGAAAATAACGAAGGAGCGCTACAAGAATATCGCGACTGATAATTTTTCTGATTTTTTTGTCAAATTTTGGCGTAATTTCGAATGGTGAGTGACTAGTCACATGCTTTCAAGAGTTTTCTACGTGCTGTCTCATGAATCATCATTAGAATAGGTGGTTTCATGACGTGAAGGAAGATCGTGGTCATCATCAGTTATAATGCAGCTCCTCGTGACAGATAGCCACATAAACCGACTCTGATGAGAATACAGTTATTCCCTATCTTAATTTCAAAGCTAAAAACTCATAGTGCACTGATGATTTAGGCCAAAAGCCCGGAAATGTTGTTTCAAAGCTCGGTTGGGGTTTTTTGGAGGTTACCTGGAGATTAGGGTTTTTTTTATTCCTCCACCTGTAATCAAATTGAGCACAGGAAGACACTTGTTCACTTCAATCCAGCAATTAAATAGCATGAAGACTGGCTTAAATCAACTGCAGTTGAGCATTAAAGAGGTATTCCGCGGACACCCAGAAATGTCTGTTAATTTGGGGCTTCCTTGTTGAACATTGTTTTATCAAAATTGATTAGGCCAGATGTCAATATATGCTTTATAAAATGTGTTTGTCGAAGAAATAAGAAGATTAGCAGTGCTGGTGAGGGAATATTGAAAAATATCATTTTTCATTTGAGCATGACCCTGTCAAAGTTTGAGAGTATAGTGATGCAAAAAAACTGTGCATTTTATAATGTCCAAACTTCATAAATGAGCCTGTTACTTGAGCAAAATGTAGTGAAGGGGCTGAAAATTTATGGTAGCCTGAAGACCTAGTTTTAGTGCATGCTAGAAAGATGATTAATTTGGTGTTGAAGTCAAGTTGAAACAGGAAAATGAACAGAGCATGAGGTTGTTTTTCTTGTCATTACAACACAGGGATCTTCATTATACAGTACAAAGAGGGTCTAATATTTGAATGAGCAGTGTGCATAATACCTAGTTTTCATCAACAGTTTTCAGTTAATTTGAGAAGCTGGTAGCAGAGATCATATTTGCAAGGTCTTACTGTGCAGAAATTGTTCATAAGGTGATACCAGAAGAGCTCGAGGGTTAATTTTGGTATTAATACACAGGGTTATTATGCATGCTGGGTATGGTCATCTGTTTGAACAAAAAAATTAATTGATACTTAAGTTTCATCAGCAATTGCAATGAAGAGGCTGGAGTACTCTAAGTGACTTAGACCACTCATACCTGTGAGAAAACCTAACCTGTATTAGTAAATTAAAAGATTCATTCAGGAAGGATTAAGGAAGGTAAGTTATTGAAACTTGAGAGGTTTGGAGAAGAAACAACATCTGTCAAGGCATCAATTGAACCCTAAACTCACACAATTTACAGCTACTGAAGACAAATGGGGAAGAGTGGCAAGGTGAATAGAGCTGAACCTACTGATATAACTTGGATTGAGAAACTCCCACGGTGTGTTGAACTTTTTCAACAGGCTGGCTGGCTGGACTTCTTCAAGAGAATAAATGGTTACAATGATGAAGTTTCCTGTAGGTTTGCACACTGTTACAAAGATGACTTGGTGGTGTTTGATACTTTGAAGTTCAGACTGACGGTATATTTGGTTGCAGAGGCTATAGGAGTTAACAATGAAGGGGAAATGTGGTTTAAGAAACTGCCCTTCACCTTTGATAATCAAAGGTATTTATTACCAAATGTTACTCCAGATTGGAACAAGGGCATCTTAATCCAGAACTTCAGAAGGGAATGGGTCGAGCCTATCAAAATTTTGCAGAGTTATATACCATGTGAGGGAAAATATGCTTTTTTTTATAAATACCACTTCAGATTTTCACAGCATATAGTGGGGGTGTCTAAGATGAGTCTCCCCTCCTTCCTGTACAAAAGCCTGCAAAAGATGTCCAACAGAGTCAAGGGACATATAGACCATTCTTCTCAATCAATTTTTCATCATGGATTAATTAAGTTGATCATTAGCACTGTCCTGGAAGCTGAAGGAAAAAATTGGGATTTTTTCCTATTCTGGTCAGGTTTTCAAATGAAACAAGAAGATCAACAAATCAAGAAGCAGGCAGATAAAGGGAAAATCTTTGTAAGGAAATTAGAACAAAAGGAGAAAACTGAAGACAAAGAGGAGGTGAAGCCTGAAGGAGACTCAGAGCCTGTGAAGACTAAAACTCAAATGTCCTCAGCTGGTGTTAAAGGAAAGTATTCATTGTTTATAGAGGAGAAAGTGCAGCCTTTGAAACATTTGACACCAGCAGAATTTTCCAATCAAGTTAAAGCTGTTGTTCCAGAGGAGGTTGTTGTACATGAAGAGGAGTTACAGACCATGCAGAGGAGTCCTATTACCATTCTGTCAGATGATGAAGGGTATTTTTTAGAAGAAGATCAGCCTATTGCTAAAACTGAAGGTAAGGCTGAAACATGCAGAGAATTCTCCACTTCAGAAATCAAAATAGTCAAACCTAATAAGAAGAAGAAAAGGATTGAAGTGATAGCCCCATATTGGAGGCCTAAAACCAGGCCAACGAATAAGCTAAGGTGGAATATGAAGAAGCTACTCAATGCTAAATTGAATACCAAGCAAGTGATTGTCCTGGATGATATTTCCTCAGGTGAAGAACCAAAATTTGACACAATGAACATTAAAAGCAAGGGAAAAATAATTGCCAAAGCTTCCTCTTCTCATCCTGCAAAAGTAAAAGGATCATCACAGTCAATAAAGGAGTTAAGCAAGCCCAAGTCTAAATTGTCTTCCATATTTCTTGAAATAAGAAATGAACTTTTAAAGCAACAGCAGGAAGAAAAAGCTGAAGTACCTCCTGTTGAAGATCAAGAATGGGAAGATGAAGATGAACTCATACTTAGGGAAGCATGTATTTTGGAAGACCCTAATATTCCTGTTGTTTCCACAGACCTGTTAAATAAGGATGCAGACATTTTTAAGAGGTTTGACATACCTGAGATGCCCAATTATGAACAAGAGATCGTGACAGGAAGGTCAGTTGATTCAGATAAAGAAAACTTGCAGAAAATTATTAAGCAATACAAACATCAGATGAACTATATGCAAGAGATCAATGAGGGGCTGATGATGGCTAACAGAAGGCTTAGAGAAGATCTTCAAGATGTCAATGACCATTTTTAGGAGATGACAGCAGTATCTAAAGAGGCTCTAAAGAGAAAAAGAACCGTTGACTTGCAATGCACAGAGTTGAAAAAGACAGTCAAGGACTTGCAGCAGGAAAATGAGGAGCTTACCAAAAGGATATCTGACATGGAAGAGGAGCAGAGGCGAGCTAGGAAGAAATTTTAGGCACTAGATGGCATAGCTTTTCTAGCTGAGGTAGCAAAGGACCTATAAGTCAATTATTGAATCAGTTTTTTGTTATCTCTTTTTGAGAAACATATTAGTTAGTGTTTACTATTTTTAGAAAATATCATGTTTTGTAATATTGTACTTTTTACTTTATCTCATCGAGTTGATGAAATGAAGTTAGGGTTAGATCCCTAACTAATTTTGAAAAGAACAGTATTTAGAGAGGTTAGAAAATCATTGAGAGGGTTCAATTTTTGGGAAATATTCAGGAGGTCTTTAGACTTATTCATGAGTTAAGTATCAAAACTCTTGTATGCATTTGATGATAAAACTATGAGAGATATGACACCTTTTACCCTTCAGTTTTTTTGTTGGCTTCATTGTTCAGCTTGTTTAGTTGCTTAAATGATATATTCATTACTGGTTTATGTTTATATGCTAGTGATGCTTGTCTTTTATGAATGAACTTCAATATTGTGTTATGTTGGATCTGGTTGAATATATTATGCATCTTTGTCCTGTTTTGCTTATGATTCAGTTATTATTTTCCTCATGAGTGTATTCCCTGTTTGTTCCCAAAGTTCACAACCAAGAAAACATTTCAAAAACCCTAAATCCAATTTACTTTATTGATTTTATTTTGAGATTGTGTTGGCTTGTTTGTTTGGCCTTGGAAACAATTTCTGGCACAAACAGTTTCTAAGACTTATTCCTAGATGATGAGCTGATGTCGACAGGAATAGTCTCGTTGAAGGAGGGCCATGATGAATCCCACATTGATGACACAAAACTAGAACAAAGTTCTAGAATGTTTTAGATTATGTAACCATAGGATAGAATTAAAAGGTACTGACACAAAGGTTGTTTTGACTGCAAAGGTAAACTTTCAACTTCCCTTTGAACATCGGGCAGCATGACAAAAGACTTCACAGCATTGACTAGACGAGGTGGAGCACAATATGACAATGGACAGTGCATTTCTTTGAAAGACTAAAAGGA
This sequence comes from Pseudotsuga menziesii, assembly GCA_001517045.1. Taxonomy (NCBI): domain Eukaryota; kingdom Viridiplantae; phylum Streptophyta; class Pinopsida; order Pinales; family Pinaceae; genus Pseudotsuga; species Pseudotsuga menziesii. The sequence continues at coordinate 112,232 of LPNX010975113.1, forward strand.
GTGGCATGACTCATGAAAGTGGATTGACTTAGAGACAAGATGAATACCCAATTGACTGAATGAAACATAGACAAGTTCCATGTTTAAAGGTGACTACAAACTGCCATTTTATTTGAAAAATGAATTAGTTCCCTTCCCTTAATTTACCCATCATGGTTGATGAGTGCCTCTTTTATGAGTCCAAAGAGGGTAACAAACACTCATTGTAGCTTATCAAGAGACAATTTCATGAACCTGAGAAAGGAGGGGTTCATTCCCAAAAGAGGGTCTCTTAGTATTTAATTTAAGGAGTCCATTGAAAGTTAACTTGGCTTCGTTCACATTTAGAGAGTCAGAACAACAATAGAAGAAGACTCAAAAGGGTCCTTTTTTCGTAACTACTCAATCCGATCCGAAAAATAAATAAACTACTGTCGAAAAGATGAATCTTCAAGTACTTTTATGAGCATGAAGAAGACAAGTTCACTCGACAATATTTTCACATTTAAGGAGTCCAAAAATAGTTTAAAGAATACTCCATTAGGTTTCTTTTACATGACGAACGAGTTTTACGACTCTGAAAATAATCAAAAAAAGACTCTGAACTTTCATTCTAGGTTTAGGGAGCATGATCAAAGTGTCAAAATGAACACTCAATGACCTTTTCCTTTTTTCAGGAGTATAAAAAAGTCAAAAAATGAACTTCCCCCATAGACAATATTGTTCATTTCTGTCTCTGCAAAACTTTTTAAAAGACCATTAGTTTCCCAAGAATATTTAAAAATTGACTTTTATAAACTATATAAAAGGGCATTTTTAATGAAAATGATTTAAAAATATTAAAATAATATATAACCCTAAAAATATTTTATAAAAACCAAAGTAAATAGTAAAAAACAATTTCATTTACCATTTACCAAGTCTTGGGGAGCATTTTTGGAGAATTGGTGTACAGATTTTAGTCGGAGATTATGGAGCCATTACCTGTCCATTTTCCAAATCGTCAGTTTCAGGTAAGAGCTATAAGCCTCCTCTTCATTTCTATGGTTTTCATTATCCATTTTCTTTGATTTTTGGGGATTTAGGTCCAATCCTAAAAAATGCATCCCGAGTACCTCTTCTAGCCTTCACGGGAAGAGCGGTGCCCGATAAGAATTGTGTTGTTTTAGGCTTGCACAAGAGGTGGCATCACTCTGTCCTAAGGGGAGAGGTGCGGTGTCAACCGTGGTCCCCAAAAAATAGATTCCCTGGTCAAAATAAAAAATTTCAAGCATTTTTAAAAGTTGGATATGCTTCTAAATGCCTCATTAATTATTTTTGATGGGCCATTTGTTCAAAAATAGTGACGTGGAAAGAGAGGCAACATGATGACGACGATGCTAATGCTGCAAGATATGTGCCTTCCATAGCTTCTTTATGAGGATGTGGCCTCTTAAAATTATTCCACGGTCTTATCATGCTATCGCATGTGTGATTATTGGAGTACATCCTGCAGATGTGGAATATAGAACAACAGTATTTTGAGGTGGGACCCCATATTGTTACTATGGAGGTGGAGGAAATTTATTTTCTGACTGGGCTATCTAGATAGGGAGCACGTATCTCTCTGATTGGATCCTAAGGTGGGGGCATCACCACACAGGAACTTATTGTTCACCACTGTTATCCAAGAACAAAGAAATCGGGTAAGAAGTTCCCGATAAAGGTTGTGAGGGGCCTACCTCTTTGGACCATTTTATTCACTATGTAGAGGGTGTCTAGGAGCTAAGGGCCCCACCAAGCATCTTAGGCACATATGTTGTATGCCCTGGAGGCCATGGCACCCACAGTGTTCAACTGGGTTGAGGATTTTTTTCCTATTTTAAAGATCATCTCATGAAGTGTCGGCAAGGAGAGCTCAAACAGTTTGGGTATGGGACCATCTTAGCATGCTTCTTCTTTCATAGGGTACCTCTCTTGAGACCCCGGGTGGTATTTACTAAGCTTAGATATCGAGACCCCCGCATGCTATGGTGGGTGGAGATCATGGCCCACACTGGAGGTGACAGGGCCAATGTCAAATTTGAGGCTCCCTTCTTCCATTGGCTGAACGATCAAATCCTCATAATTGAGGACTATGCCTATGCAGGGACTGACTTCTGAGGGGATCCCGATCTAACACTACCACCTTGTGCTCAGTGGGGTGACATCGGTAAGAAGAAATATTCAATATGTTTATTATGTTTCTATATTTTTATGTTTTATGATTTTTATGGATGATAACAAGACCTAATGTTTGCATGTAGATATTGATGATGCACGGCCTGGGGGATCCTCCCCAATGGACAGGTGAGCAAGAGCCCACTTTGTCCATAGAGGTGAAGATGAGCTCACTGAGCTGGAGGAGAACCTAGATCGGTTGGCTTTGGATATCCTAGATGTTGTGATAGATGACCTCCCTAGGAGGTTTCAAAGACATACTATGGGAGTGTCAAGCCGCTTCAGTCACTTGCTACGTAGGGTAGTAAGGGCTATCATGTGCTACCATGAGCACCATTATGGTCGTTTACATGATATTTCCCTGAAAGCTTGCTAGCTTCAAGATTTTGTATCATTTTGTTTCCCTGAAAGCCAGAGTGCTTCAAATGAGGTCTCGTGACCATATTTTTGTAAAAACACTTTATATATATATATATATATATACAAACTCAATTCTGGTGTTTATATGTGCTTCAAATGGATAAATTATATTTACATGAGTTTTATGTGTCTTCTACAGTTTATTTTATTTTACAATGGACCATGTTTTATTTTTAAAAGTTATGAATGGGAAAAGTACCAGTTTAGAATGTAATATTCTAATGAATCATCAATCATATTATCATACCTAGGGATATGCCTGTAAGTGATGAAATTAAATGACCTCTCTAACAGACGCACTCTTCGAAAGAGGAGGAGAAGTGTAGGGTTTATGATGGTATAGACGTGGTTTATATTAGAAACCACTACGTGAGAGTCCATAAATACTACTAAATCATGAATGTCCCAAGATGCAACCTTGGTAAGTAAGCCTATCACTAGCTGATACTCGACGATGTTGTTGGTAGCCAGACCAATACAAAATGCTCCTAAACTGACTAAGTCATGAGTTGGGGAATACAACACCCAAGCCATTGAAGCAAGGTTCAAGGTATGACGGCATGCACCATCAACTAAAACCTAGAAAGAAATCCAATATACATAACCAAAAAATGGTATAAACAGTATGGACATCAAACCCAAAACCATATTGAAAATGCCAAAACACACTAAAAGGCAAATATACATATATACAAGGTACCTTACATAAATGTCTTAAGCATAGTACCTCTTCAGGTAAAACCCATTGCAAGATTTCTCGAAGGGTATCCCATCATATTCTATGAGCTCGTAAGTCCCTTTCTCTAATACCTTACTAACGACAAAGGGACTGTACCACATAGATTCAAACTTTACCTTCCCTAGTTTATCATGTATCTGATCATAAGTCAGGACTAGTTCACCTTCATTAAAAACACGAGCTTGAATATAATTTTCATACTGTGCCTTGACACATTTTTTTTGTGCCTCGTTAGCCAAGGAAACATCTCTTCTACTTTCATCAAGGTTGGTCAAGTACAAAAATATATCTTCCTCGATGGAAGTGTTCGAAAGAATTTCTACTGCAAGTTTAAGTGACGGGATTCGACACTCGATAGGGAGGACATATTCTAGTCCATAGACCAATTGAAAGGTTGTGAAACCAGTTTTTGTTTTTACTGAAGTCCTATAAGCCCAAAGTGCAGAGAAGAGAGTCAAGTGCCACTTGGATTTATGATCTCCAGCCATCCTACATAGCTTGGTTTTCAAAACCTTGTTAATGACCTCTACTTGACCATTAGCCTATGGGTAATACAGAGTTGAGTTTTGATGGAGAAAACCCAACTTAGCGCTTAAATCAACCATCATCTGATTCTGGAAATGAGATCTATGGTCAATGACTATAGCTTGCGGGACTCCAAACCTAACTGTCACATGGTTGAATAAAAAGAGGGCAATAGTCTTATCATCCTCTACATATGTAGGCATTGCCTCAGCCCATTTTGTGAAGTAATCAACAGCTACAATGATTTAACCATGCCCCCTTGTAGAGGTAGGCTTACAATGCATAAAATCAATACCCCACTTGGAAAAAGAGCTAACTGCAATGATGAGGTGTAAAGGAGCAGGGTCGGTGTGTTTTTTTGGATAAAAGTGTTGATAGGGTGGGCATTTATTAACCACTTCATGAGAATATTTAAAGATTGAAGGCCATAAATACCCAGAACAAAGAATTTTCTAGGCTGTAGCCATCCCAGAAAGATGACCATCACATGCTCCATAGTGGTATTCATTCAGAACCTGTTCAACCTCTTCATGTGTAAGGCACCATCGAAGGATGGAATCGATGCCACGTCGATACAATGTATCATTCAAAATGATATAATACTTTCCATGGTGATGGATACGATAATGATCATCATGGGATATGGTGGGGTGAAATATTTGAGTTTGGAGATACATAATCAATTCCCCTTACCATGGAACAGTTGTGCTTATCAAGAACACAAATTCATCCATCAATGATTCATTCGGCTCATTTTATGTCCAAGTATAGGGAATATCCCACATCAACTCCATGGAACCCAAGGATTTATTCGAAGTAGCCTTGGTGAACTCAAGATCAAATTCCTGTAAGATAACATTCCAATGGGAATACTTTCCCCCAAGCACCTGACGAGTCAGAATGTAGTACATGGGGTTTTGATCTAGGTGTACAGTTGTAGTACGAAGTAGAATGTAATGACAAAAATTTTGTACAATAATGACCATAGCCAGAGATAACGTATCCACATGCGAGTAATGAGTTTTAGAGTCAATGATGCTCGTACTTAAATAATATATCATGTGTTCTTGGCCATTGATATTTTCTTGCACTATAACCATTCCAATGGTGGTAGTGGAGGCAGCAACATATAGTAGAAAGTATTTTGAATAAAATGGGGGGTGAAACACTGGTGAATGGGTCAGAGAGTGTTTCATATTATAAAAATATTGTTGGTCCTGGTCATCCCAGAAGAAAGGTGTTTCCTTCTTCAGGAGACACATATAACCATGCATTTTTTCTGCAAAGTTTCATACAAAATGACGAAGAAATTTTTCCTTCCCTTGTAAACTTCGGAGTTCAGTGATGTTTGTCAGGGCATGTAAGGCCAAGATAGAACCAATTTTCAGAGGATCAATCTGGATGCCATCTTTGGAAACCATGAATCCAAGAAGATGTCCAGTATCAACACAAAAGAGACATTTGTGTGGATTCAACGAAATATTATAATGACGACACCTAAGGAAAATGTCTCTAAGGTGACCAATATGGTCCTCTCATTGTTGTGAATGAGCTAGGAGGTTGTCAAGGTACGGCTCTACAATGTGCTTGATATCGTGAAAGGCATAGGACATGGCTCGCTGGAATGTAGCTCCGACATTTTTTAGGAGAAAAGGTAAATTTCGATATGCAAAGGTTCCCCATGGGAAAAATAATGTTGTTTTATGCTGATCGGTGAGCATAATCTCTATCTAATTGTAGCTAGAAAAGCCATCCATGAAAGAAAAGATGACGCTCCAAGCACAGTTATCGATGATCTAATTGATATGTGGAGTAGGGAAATTGTCCTTAGGACAATCCTTATTTTAGTCTCAAAAATTGATATAGACTCTAATAGTGCCCTGCTTCCTAACCACAACGACAATATTAGATACCCATTCTATCAAGGGTATGGGATAAATAAACCCCTCCTTCAGGAGTTTTTCCACTTCAGCTTTAATAGCTGCAGCCTTCTTAGGATGGACTTGACGTAATTTTTATCAGACATTTTTTTCCATGGGATAGGTTCTAATCTCATGTACAACAATTAACGGATCGATCCCGGGAATCTCCTCGTATGTCCAAGAAAAAATATCAAAAAATTATTTGAAAAGGGCTCTATAATTTTCAGTTTCATCTATTGAGTAGTTCTGACCTACATGGACGTGCTCAACAGTTCTGGGCTTAAATGATATGTCAATTGGGGTTGTCTCAGTGATGTTGCAAATATTTCCTTCAGAACTTGTGTCTTGCAAGAACACAGGCATTTGTGGATCACTGACAATATCAGTATTAAAAAGAGATACAAGCTGGTCAAAATCTACCGAATTGGAATTAGGAAGAAAAGAAGATCGGTGATGATGATATTCCCATACAGATTCATCCATACTCATGATCTTCATGATGGACTCATCTGAAGGAAAAGTATGCGAGAGATAGTCTAGAGTAGGGAGGGATCATCCTTGTCAGTAGGGCAGGTGGTAAGGATCTGAATCCACTAGATGAATATCATTAGAATTGACATCGAAAGAAGATTGCACATCATCATAAAGTGCTTCATAAGGGCCAAGAGAGGATGAATCAACAACTTATTTTCCTTTAGGACTATAGCCATTCATGTAAATCATGTTCATGGTCACTACTTCTGTGCTAGGAGGGGTTGAGGGAAATACTCTCATGAGGGTTGAATCCTTCAGCATACCTACCCCAATCAACTGATAAGGAGGAGGGGAATGACCTAGCATAGGGATGTTATTTGTGGTGGGAGAAGCAACATCAGGTGAACAGAAGTCAAGTTTATTGATAGTTACAATATTCCCCAAATGAAGAAATTGGAGAGTTTGAAACACTATTGAAGCAACGATAGTCATAGCATAGAACTAGTTTCTCCCTAATAGAAGATTATAATCCAACGGGGCATCAACTACTTCCACATGAATGGAAACTTTCTTGCCCCCAAGCTGGACTCAAAGGGTTGCTAATAGACCGTGAGGATGGAAACCTCATCCATCAAAGGGTTTTAAGGTCATAGGTGACTTTTTAAGTTTAGGAGAACCAATGGCCCTCCAGTAGGATACAAACAAAATTGAGGTTGAATCTCCCTCATCCAGAACTGTCCTATGGACCTTTCTTCCAACTACTCTAGTTGCAATTTGAAATGCAAGTTGGTGAGGTAATATGGACTTATAGTTCTCCACATTGAAATGGATTAGGTTGGTGTTATCTGGGTATAATACCCCCAAATCCATTAGTAGTTTTCTATGCTGCGTTAGACATCTTTGGAGCACCTCAAGGGTAGGTGTTGGAGCAGAGTTCTGCAGCTACAGGGAAAGCTGCCATTTTGGTGGATAGATAGTTTGGCAAAGACGAAGACATAAGGTGAAGCTACGACACCATAGCATGTTTCTAGCTATAGAGTAGAGTCGGAAACCATGACTGATTGAAACAGAGAAGTTAAGGAAGACGACAGTACCTGAGCGGCCGAGAAGAGAGATCTCAACCACTGCATTGAAGGCAGCGGCGAAGACAGGAGGGCTCAGCTACCCTCATAAAGGAAAAGGAGCAACGAGGCCGAGGTATTGAAGACAAAGGATAGAAGATGGGAAGCGGTGCATAGTACCCATGGTCAGCGCTGGGAAGCATGGAAGACTGCAGATAGCAGTGGTGTGACAGAAAGCGGCTACCCCAAGTACAGATATGCCGACTATCACTAGTTAGGGTTTGGGTTACTGTTGGGACAGGCCCATAGTGTTGTAATGGCAAGACCTTCGGGCCACCTATAATGGGATGTATTTTGTATTGTAAAAGGTTGGCATTTTGGGCATTTTAGGCCATCCAGCTAGTCAGATTATCAGTAGCCTATTAGCTTACTGTTATTTTGTATTGTAACAATCCGCAGGGATTGATAGAGAGAGAGAGAGAGAGAGAGAGAGAGTATATTGTAAGAATGAAATATAGAGATAGAGAAGAGATCTAGGAGAGAAGGGCTCCAGGATGAGTGCGGAGTTACCCAGAAGATATCTAGCTGCATATGCGGTGCAGAAGAACTATGTACCTCTCTCAAGTTATAATATAGAAACACAGTTCTGTGGACGTAACTTCCACCCTGGAAGTGAACCATGTAAAATCAGATTGTTATGTGTTTGATTCATGTGATTGTAGTTACTTGTTACATCTGTCATTCATTACATGAACTTTGCTTACAGTAAATGTATGTGTATGTTATTCATTTCACGGCATATTACAGAGATAAATGCAAGTTGAAGTCTTTAGGTATTCTGCATAAGAGGTTGTCCAATTTTCACTTAAGACAGTTAAGAGTCGCAGTATAAAACAGCCATGTGTATTGAGTCCTATGAGTTGAACACCATCAAGATAAATCCACTGAGTCTCAGAGGTAGGATATCACAGGGAGGCGATATCACACCAGCAGAGGAGCTGCGTTGCGCGATACCATGGGTTGCGGAGTGAGCGTAGGAGAGATTCGGGTATTTCCCAAGGTGTGGCAATGTGATAGAGGTTGGAGTCATTGTAATCAAGAGGTAACTGTGCATCGTGCCGCAGAGAGGAAAGAGCGGTCTCGAGAGCTAAGAAGAGCTGCGAGACGCACATAGGATGCCATACAGAACCTGGTCAAGACACTCGAGTCCTTGACCAACCCATTAGAATCACTTTAGGTGATACTTCATGCCACTCCGCGGTCTATTGCCGAAAGGGCCAGTGAGCTAGGGGTGTTGTTGGTTCATTATAGTAAACCCGAGTCTGCCCAGGCGGCCAACAAATGGTTATGTTGCCGGTTTTGACCAAACTGAGCATAGATGTTCTGTTGGCATCCTACTAGAGACGAAATCAATGAGTGGGTTGTGTCTAATGAAAAAGAGTTTGCTGAATGAGATAACAAGAGTCCTAGACTGAGTACAGAGGATTGGTTACAAAAACATATTGTTATAGACCTGCATGCAATATTTTTTGCGACCTTTGGAAACGAGCTTTACGACTGGTTATCAAAGTTGAATGATAAGAACATATTCAAGAAGAAAAGACACATTGTCTAGACACCAGAGCTGATTCAGACCATGAAGAACCTTCATAATCCCATTATGATGATAGTAGACTTCTGGCTTGTGAGTGTGCTAGAAGGCTTCGTCACAGAGTTTGCAGTTGACCAGAGAAAAAGCTTCAGCGAGGCTGAGCGATACTTCTTCAAAGGATATCGCGGTAAGTACCTAAAATCCTTAAACTTGTCCATTAAGATGCTATTATATGAAAAAGGAAGAATGGATCTAGTTTCACATGAATAAGTAAAGATAGTAATGTCACAAGAGTTTGAAAGTGATTTTGATGACATTGGACGTACATGTAGTGGAAAGAAATACAAAGTAGATTTCAGATCTCCCATATCTGAAGATAGTTTAGATAGTACTAGACAATAGAGTCATAACCATACAGACATAATAGAAGGGGGTATCCCTTACCACCCTTATACCCCACAGAAACAGATCAGGACTCAAAACAATCCCGTGGGAAATCCATCTAGTAGCTTGCAGACAGTACATACTACCGCTACATCACCTCCACCTACACCGCCGAGTGGTAGTAACACAGCAAATCAACACCCACTAGAGGACCTAGAGCAGCATTGGTTTCTATGTGAATTCGTGTGGACCATTAAAGCAATCAATGATGATAATAGTAAACTTGTACAGTTGGTCACCACACTGAGAGAACGAGCCTTAACATGGTATATGAAGTATAC
>LPNX010975113.1:121908-147247 GCA_001517045.1 Pseudotsuga menziesii
ATCTAGGTCAGGACTGCCATGATTAAAGAGTTTAAGAAACCTAAGTCTGAGTCACAGTGCATTACAGAGCTCAAAGACATCAAACAGTTACCTACAGAGTCAGTGTGGGACTTCGATCAGAAATTTAAAGCCCTTATAGACCAAGTCAGCTTTGAGTTTGCGCCACAGCAGCATAAGGAATGGTTTAGTGCAGCGCTGCTCCCTCACATCAGACTACCATTAATGCAATAGAAACTCTAGACGCAGGATGACACGTTGGAGATGGCAATGAAACTAGAGGCTTCACCTCTAGCTGAAACTAGCACAGGTATGACAAATCTGCAAAACCAGTTGGCTAATCTCATGATACAGATGCATGAACTTAAGAAAGGGAAAGAGGTTGCACAAGAAATTTGGTGCGTAAAATGTAAAGCACAAGGCCATACTAAAGATAACTGTCTAGTCTTTCTAGAATATCTAGCAACCGGGGCTCCTAACCCCTTACCACAGACCCATGGGCCGTGGTGTGAAATATTCAAAACAATAGGACAGCTACCTCACCAGTTCCCTCTACTTCAGAAGTACGTGCAGACACCTAAGAACTTATACTGCATCTTTGGCAAGTCCGTAGGCCATGATGAACACGATTGCCAAGCCTATGATCTCATGGTCGGGAGCAAGCAAGACTTGTACAGAGTCCAATCAGAAACACAGAGTCAAGCAGCAGGACCACAACATGATCTGGCTTCTGTTGGTCATGGAGGAGGATTTAGAGGATGAGGAGCAGTCAGAGGCTTTGGCTGTGGAGAAGGATTTGGTCGTGGTCGCAGACCAGTCACTTGTTACAACTATGGAGTTGTAGGACATTATGCTAGGGACTGTCAGAGCCCTACCACCACATGTAACTATTGCAAATATTACGATCACTCTATAGAAGACTGTCCTACCTTGATAGCTAAGATCAGAGAACCTAAGCCAGCAGTAGACCAAAACATCTAGTTTATTGCTGCTGAGTAGGAAGAACCAGAACTAAGAGTCAACATTGTGACTCGCAGCGGTGTTTCCACCAATGAGATATTGCAGGTTACTAAAATGACCATAGGTCAGGAGTGGGTGCGTAAAGCTCCTAACAAAGCAACACCACTTGACCTACAGAAGAACAAACAAACATTTCAGGAATCTAATACTTTCTTTGACGAACCTATGCAATCAAGATCACAGGTACCACCGTCTAGGGGCATATTGCAGCAAGCACCTTGTGGCATTAGCCCTGACCAGACATCGCAGGATACCACATCAGGCGCTTGCGACAAAGACGAGTTAGCAAGAAGTGTACAATACTTCCTACGCAGTTGTTTAAAACTTGTGAGAAATGAGCAAGCTATTGGAGAACTTCAACGCATCATAGATCAGTGTCAACCATCTTCTTCCGTGAGTAGTGCACAACGTGTTGTTCATAGTATTAGGGGACATACAAGAATAGGAAGAGAGATGCAACTCATAGCACAGGTTGGAGAATTTGAAATGGACGAGGTGATCCTAGATCTGGGATTAGAGGTAAATGTTATAACTAAGCAGACATGGGAACAGATGGGTAGCCCTAAGTTAGTCAGATCGCCTATCCATCTACGATTAGCTAATCAACAATGGGTATCACCCTTGGGTCGATTATCACAGGTTCCAATTGACATTGACGGAGTTCACAGCCCTATGGACTTTGAAGTTATAGAAATCATTGGCGATAGTAGACCATATCCAGCACTACTAAGCATTGATTGGGTGATCAGTAACATGGCCATTATTGACTTAAAGAGAAGACAAATGACCTTTGAGGATGCCCAGATCTGCGTTATCATGCCATTAGATCCTCTTCAGGGTCCTAAATACATTGAACCTATCCGAGCAGAGGAAGAGGCACATAACATGGACAGTCTCTATCAGATAACTGTGAACCAGAGCGACTACATCAATCCAACTGTAGAAGGGAACATTAGTTGGCGATGCGACATCTCATGCACATCAGATTCGGATGTTGGTCTAGAGAATTGGCAGAACAGACTTTACGAAGTCTCAACGCATAGATGTGCGTATATGACTAAGTCACTGCGATGGATTGGCGCAGATATCAACGAGATTCCATCATTTCATGGTATAACGGACATCCAAGACTTTCTCATGCAGTTTGAACAACAAATCCCTCATGAGCAGAGAATTGCAGCTATGGACCTTGTAGTATGAGCCACACTTGCAAGATGGTGGTATGCACATAAAGAGAATATCACATCATGGGATGATCTTAAAAGATTGATGGCGATCAGATTCTCTACCGACAGAGAGCATATCTAGCAGAGATACACAGGAGAAAGTGACCCCAGGACACACATTCAGACATGTGAATAGAATTGGTCGGACATTCCAGTGGATGAATGGGTTCACCGATTCATTCACACTTTAGACCCAGTTCCACAGAACTGGTACACAAAGACTGAATTGTGCAAGGGAACGATTACATGGCCACTTCTAATAGACAAATTTCTACTCACCTTCGCTTTTGAATCTAAGAATCCAAATGTTGATCAGGTCCTAGAGATAATAAAGATTAAGATATTTGAAGATTGTACACTATCAGTACAAACTCAACCTGAGTGGGCCATCCAGTTAGAAGAGGTGCTAGAGTGCTACAATTTTGCATCAGAACCAGAGGAGGAGGATGAGGACCCTTGCAACATCAACATTCCGGAGTCAGAAGGGACTCGTGATGTTGATGGACTGAAGCTACAGACTCCAGAAATCACAGAGCCGCTCAAGATTAAAAAGATCAATATTGGCATAGACACAGAACCAAAGTTTGCCTCTATTGGAGACTACTGGATCGATGAAATAGTTGGACAGATTACAGACTTGTTACATGACTATCAGGACCTATTTCCCACCAAGTTCACAAAGATGAAGGGAATAGTCAAACACCTGGGAGTAATGAGGATAGCACTGAAAGAGGATGCTAGACCAGTCAAGTAGCGTCCATATAGATTGAATCCGTGCTACAAAGAAAAAGTTAAGGATGAGATCGATAAGATGCTAGTAGTAGGCATCATTGAGCCTGTAGAAGAGAGCGAATGGGTTATTCCCATGGTCGTGCAAGAGAAGAAAACCAAAGGAGACATCAGGATCTGTGTCTACTTACGTAAACTCAACGACGCATCGCTTCATGATCCATTCCCGACACCTTTCACTGATGACGTATTAGACAATGTGGGAGGACAGGAGGTCTACTCCTTCAGTGATGGCTTTTCAAGCTATCACCAGATCAGGATCCACCCAGAAGATCGCCATAAGACCATGTTTGCAACAGAATGGGGCTCATTCGAATATATGGTAATGCCCTTTGGTCTTAAGAATGCACCAGCTATCTTTTCTAGAGTAGTAGTTGTTGTATTTAAAGAATACATCCATAAATTCCTAGAAGTTTATTTTGATGATTGGACTGTATTTGGATTAATAGACAAGCACATACGAGATTTAAGACTGATGTTAGAGAAATGTAGGCAGTACCAGATTTCTCTGAACTTGAAAAAATGTATATTCTGTGCGCCATTTGGTATTTTGTTGGGTCACATTGTTTGCAGGAAAGGCTTGATGGTAGATCCCGCAAATATTTCCATCATTGTAAATCTTCCAACACCCAAATCAGTCAAACAATTGAGAACAGTACTTGGTCATACCGGGTACTACAGAAAATTCATCAAGGGATATGCAAAGATTACAACACCGATGGAAAAACTGTTAAAAGAAGACGTAAAATTCCTATGGAATGAGGAATGCCAACATAGTCTAAACACACTTAAAGAGAAGATGGTTACATCACCCATCTTAGTATTCCCAGACTGGACTAAGCCATTTCATGTACATGTGGATGCATCTGGCATCACACTAGGGGTTGTTTTAACACAACCAGGAGAAGGAGGTATCGATCATCCTATCGCATACTTCAGTAGAAAGATGTCGACAGCAGAAAAGAACTACACCACGACAGAAAGAGAAGGCTTAGCTATGGTGTACACACTACAGAAGTTCAGGCACTACTTGTTGGGTGCCTCGTTCAAGATGTTTATTGACCATTCTGCATTGAAGTATCTGGTCAATAAGCCAGTGTTAGGGGGAAGAATCTGTAGATGGTTACTCTTCTTTCAGGAGTATGATTTTGAAATCATTGTCAAACTAGGAAGATTGAATGTTGGACCTGATCATCTGTCACGAATAGACTCAGGAGAAGAGCCAAGTAATCTAGAGAACAATTTGCTAGATGTGCAATTGTTTTCAATCTAGATCGCAGATGAGTACTATGCTGATATCATTCACTTTCTCACTACAGGAAGGGCACCTGAGGAGTTTACCAAGCATCAAAAGAGGCAGTTGGTTGTTAAAGCAGCAGACTTCACCCTGATCGTAGGACAGCTATATAAGTTAGGTCCAGATGAAGTCCTACGTAGATGTGTGATGCCGCATGAAAAAGAGGCTATTATCAGAGAAGCACATTCAGGTACCGCAGGAGGTCATTTCGCAGGAAATTTGACTGTGCAGAAAATCCTGACCACAGGATTATGGTGGCCCACATTACACAAAAACACTAAGGACTTTTGCAGATGCTGTGACATCTGCCAGAGGGTAGGAAAACCTTCACGACAAGATGAAATGCTGCTGCGACCGCAGGTTACGTTGCGCGCATTTGACAAGTGGGCTATAGATTTTGTGAGTCCTATCAACCCATCAGGAAAATGAAATGGTGCGAGATATATCATCACGGGAACAGAGTACCTCACCAGGTGGGTAGAGGCCAAAGCAATAAGAAATTGTGATGCTGCTACAGCCGCACAGTTCATTTTTGAAAACATCATCACTAGTTTTGGATGCCCAGTAATTTTGATGAGCGATCAAGGCACACACTTCTTGAACCGCACCATTGAGGCCTTGACAGAAGAATTCCAGACATAGCACCATAAGAGCACTCCCTACCACCCGCAAGCTAATGGTACGGTGGAGGCCTTTAACAAGATTTTAGAAAATGCTCTTACCAAGATATGCAACAGCCAAAGGAATGATTGGGACCTCAGAGTTAACATTATATTATGGGCATATAGGACTACATGCAAGAAACTTACAGGACACACACCTTTCATCTTGGTGTATGGACAAGAGGTTGTTATGCCTATGGAGTATATCCTTCCCAGTTTAAGAATTGCTCAGATCACTGAAATGGCTGATACAGACACAGTGCATGAGAGGCTAGCACAGCTGCTTGCCTTAGAGGAAGACAGATTCATCATTGGATTCCATCAGAAAGTGCAGAAGGCATGAGAAAAAGCTTGGCATGACAGGCACATTAAGAGTAGGACTCTTCAGATTGGAGACCTATTACTCCTCTATCACAGTAAATTGCTTAAGTTTCCAGGGAAGTTCAAGACGCATTGGTTGGGGCCATATTAGATACAACAAGTTACAAAGGGAGGAGCTGTTCAGCTCAGCAAACTGAATGGGGAGCTTCTTCCCACGATGATCAATGGAAGTAGGCTTAAGCTTTATAGTGACAGCCACTCCACCTCTTAGCCCTAATTCAGAGTCGCGGATGGTGCAGATGTCCAGTGTAGTTGAAAGGAGGCATCACACAAGGAATTAGTCTACACCGGCAGGTATTCTAAGTATAAGGAATCGCATAAGGACGGTTCATCTTAAAAAAAAAAAAAAAAAACATGTAAGTTAGTTTTGAGCAAGTGATGCGGTGTGGCATTGCAGCAGTGCGATGTTTCTCCGTGCCACGTGCCCCGCTTTTGTAACGAGACAGAGGGATAGTCAAGTCACCTTATGATAGGCAGTTAATGAGGAAATGACCGGTATACCTTACCGTAGATTGGGCACGGCATAATAAATTTTTCCAGATTTGGAAAATATTCGACGAGACTGGCGCCTGCACACACATGTTTCGAGGAAAATTGATCAGATTTCAGCATTTATTGAGGATCAAAATGACGAGTGTGGTCTCATCCAAGCAATTAATATGACCGACCAGTTCAGTCTAGATGACCGTTACGTCTGGGATTACCGCCTTCAGTATAAAAGCAGAAATTATTCATCCGAGAGGGTTACTTTTGCAAAGAGCCGAGAGCTATAGAGTGCAATGTTAAATTTCCCCTGTCTAGAGCTAATTTTGTTACAGAGTGCTGTGATTTCCAAAGTTTGCAGCCATTGACAATCCAAAGTATAACACTGAGTGGGTTCTATCAGAGGACGAACCTCTAGAAGCGATTTTGGAAAGATTCGAGCGTGGAGGCCTTACAGCTGCTATGACCACGCCAAGTTCATCACAGACCAGACAATGACCAGGGATGAGGAGCCAAACTCACATAAGAGAAGAATCCAGTCCGGAGCTGGATGAAGAAGTTCATAATGCAATAGACTACATCATACCACGAGTTGACGTCGCACTAGAGGTAAAAATTACCAAGAGTGGTAAGTTTCCTGTTCCTATTCCACAGATTGATTCTCGAGTAAAGGAGGATGGAGATCTATTAGGATATGCCGCTATTTCTAAATTTGTAGATTATAACCTGGGTGATAGTAAGACATACCCTCAGTTCAGGCCAGATCAGTACCTTACAATACAAAAGAACTGAAGGACAGATGCAGATGAATATGTTCCCATGGCACATGTCCAGATTCTTGAGCGCTCAGGCCTGCTCAATCTGTTAAGAATACCACATTTTGGACGTGGCGCAGAGGTTAATGGCGTGGTGCGCATCTTACTTTCATGTGTACATGGGGGTTACCTATGGCTTGGTCACAAGGTCAACCTGAACATCGACCTGATACACCATATCACTGGGCTGTCCAAGACTGGTCAATACTCGAAGACAAATATAATAGGGAAGACCAAGGACTCCAAGCTATCACCAACCCTAGTTGCCAAGTATCAACTGTAGCGAGGAGGTAGGGCTTATGACATTGCAAGCTTAACAGACAATACCCTTAGATTTACAGCTAGTCTACTTGCAGGTAGACTGTTAACCAAGGTTCACCCTAAGGAAGTCACAGGATCAGTAATTAACCTGGCCATACAAGTAGCAGAGGGGGAACAGTTCAATTGGTCTTTATTTTTGTTAAATATGTTTCAGCAAGATTGTTTGCAAGCTCAGGATGAGGAAACCCACCCATTCCATTTTTCATGGTTGCTAATACTCTGTGCATTCATCGGATGGAAGGAGCTGCCCCATACACAATGTCGACAGCTAGCGAGTGGCGAGCCCAGAGGTACGGGCTACACAAACTTATGGGAGACTAGCAGCCCTACCAAGAAAAAGGTCAATGTGATAGTATTCTATGAGTACTATAGGCTACTGAGGAATGTCATCAAAGAAACACCACGGATCAGCAAGGAGGTTGTGGACATATATGATGATCGGCTTGATTTTATGGTGGACCGCCATAGAATTTACCTAAGGCCAAAAAGGACCCAAAGGGACGATTGGGCTAATGGTTGGTTCAGGATGATAGCGAAGGATATCGAAGGAATCATCAAGGACTTTAATGACAACTAGAAACAAGCGTTAGAAGATACCACACCCCTACCATCAGGCACTGCACAAACAGACCCATCGGACAAAGGCAAAGACACAGTGGAGACCCAGGTGCAAGATGCCGCACAAGTACCACTACCAGGAAAAAAGAGGAAAGATCCACCGCAAGTGCCATCAGAGGCACAGACGATGAAGGATGGAGAACAAGGGACACCAGAGAAATAGATGAAAAATTATGGAGAAGAAGAGATACCATAGGAACAGAAGAAGAAAAAGCACAAAGCCACAAAACCACCTTCGAAGACTACACTGACAGAGGATGATTATGAACTCATTGCAACAAGAATGCATGACTTGTTGAAGGACTCATTTGAGGCGATGCAGACATCACAGGCAAAGATACAGAGTGCGGTAGAAAAGAAGCTTCTGGACTTAAAACTCATTACTGAGAAGACTGCCATGATATAGGTTCCACCAGTAAAGGTGACCACAGGAGAAAGTTCAACACAGTCGATTTCCCGCGAGGAAATCTTCGCAACAGATCGCATCAATACAGTTTTGATACCACCAGGGAGCATCCGATTCCCTGCATCAATGAAGGATGTACCAATGCAGATTAGGAAACATGTCGAGGTTAACCTCGCAGAGTTCCACATTGATCAGTTACAGATGATCCAGCAGCAGCTAAGCGCAGAGCTCAGAAGTAGAGAGCTCGTGACTTATAAACAGAACACACAGCTGAAGCAGCAGAATGCAGCACTCGCCACCAGCTATTAGAAAAAGGCAGACGAGTTAAAAACATATGAAGCAAGAGAACAGGATCTCTCTCAATTCTTGCAGAGCATCACATTGGAGTTATCCCAATGTAATATCGAGTTCGCCTTGCCCATCCCGCAGAAGGTAAGACAAGTTGCAAACAGAGCAAAGGCTCTGGAGGAAATAGTAACCAGGATGGAAGAAACAGTGATCAAAATGGAGGAAGACCACAAAGCGCAGATTGGTGAGCTTGAGGCTAGACCACCGGGAACCCCCCAGGTAGACAAGGAAGCCAAAGTAGATGCCTTTTGACTCACTTCCATGGACATAAAATCTCGCATAGACTATGCATTGTCGATGCTAGCTGATGCGATGAACACATGGTCGGAGTTAGATGAGCCTCTCGAGAAAGTAGAAATCCAGCAAAGTATTAAGCAGATAGAGAAAACCATAGCAGCAATGAAGGAAGAAATCAAGAGCTTATCAGCTCTTCAGAAGATGAGAAAGACAACGGAGATGAACCGCTTGCACCAGGAAGCGCAGTGATTGAGAGCAAAGGAGATACACCTCAATGACTTGCTTCAACCATATCAGGAACAAATCACAGAACTAGTCGATGCGGTTGAGCAGAAATTTGGGGAGTTCACTGCCACCAGAAATGAAATTGATGCAGTAGAAGACTCAAGTATTATTCAAGCTATGCTTGACTCGACAAAAGAGCGTGTCGCAGCCATGGAGAACGAAGTCACAGGACTTTAGGACAAGCTTCAGCGCACTTCGCAGGAAGCCAAGGAGAAGCTACAGCAGGAGAAGCCTATGGTAATGTCTCAGGGATGAGCCACAAGTAAGTGTTAGGGGACTGTTGGAGTAGAGTTCCATAGCTACAGGAAAAGCTTCCATTTTGGTGGATAGACAGTTTGGCGAAGATGAAGAGATAAGGTGAAGCTACTACGCCGTAGCATGTTTCTAACTGCAGAGCAGAGCCGAAAATCATGACTGATTGAAACAAAGAAGTCAAGGAAGACGACAGTACTTGAGCGGCCGAGAAGAGAGAGCTCAACCACTGCATTGAAGGCAGCGGTGAAGACGGGACGTCTCAGCTACACTCATAAAGGAAAAGGAGCAATGAGGCCGAGGTATTGAAGATGAAAGACAGAAGATGGGAAGTGGTGCATAGTACCCATGGTCAGCGCCGGGAAGTATGGAAGACTGCAGAGAGCAGTGGTGTGACGAAAAGTGGCTACCCCAAATACAGATATGCCGACTGTCACTAGTTAGGGTTTGGGTTACTATTGGGACAGGCCCACAGTGTTGTAATGGTGAGACCTTTGGGCCTCCTATAAAGGGATGTATTTTGTATTGTAAAAGGTTGGCATTTTGGGCATTTTAGGCCATCCAGCTAGTCAGATTATCAGTAGTCTATTAGCTTACTGTTATTTTGTATTGTAACAATCCGAAGGGATTGATAGAGAGAGAGAGAGAGAGAGAGAGAGTATATTGTAAGAAGGCAATATAGAGATAGAGAAGAGATCTAGGAGAGAAGGGCTCCAGGTTGAGTGTGGAGTTACCTAGAAGATCTCTAGCTACATATGTGGTGTAGCAGAATTATGTACCTCTCTCAAGTTATAATATAGAAACAAAGTTCTGTGGACGTAACTTCCACCCTGGAAGTGAACCACGTAAAATCAGAGTGTTATGTGTTTGATTCATGTGATTGTAGTTACTTGTTATATCTGTCATTCATTACATGAACTTTGCTTATAGTAAATGTATGTGTATGTTATTCAGTTCACGACATATTACATAGATAAATGCAAGTTGAAGTCTTTAGGTATTTTGCATAAGAGTTTGTCCAAGTTTCACTTGAGACAGTTAAGAGTTGCAGTATAAAACAACCCTGTGTATTGAGTCCTGTGAGTTGAACACTAGTAAGATAAATCCGCTGAGTCGCAGAGGTAGGATATCCCATGGAGGCGATATCACACCAGCAGAGGAGCTGCAGTGCGCGATACTGTGGGTTGCAGAGTGAGCATAGGAGAGAGTTTGGTGTTTCCCAGGGCACGGCGATGCGATAGAGGTTGGAGTCATTACGAGCAAGAGGTAACTGCGCATCGCGTCACAGAGACGAAAGAGCGGTCTCGAGAGCTAAGAAGAGCTGCGAGATGCACATAAAATGCCATACAGAACCTAGTCAAGACACTTGAGTCCTTGACCAACCCATTAGAATCACTTCGGGTGAGACTTTAGGCCACTCCACGGTCTGTCGCCGAAAGGTCCAGTGAGCTAGGGGTGTTGTTGGTTCATTATAGTAAACCTGGGTCTGCCCAGGCGGCCAACAGTAGGCATCGCATAAGGTTCCTGAGCCAAATCTTCAACGACATTGTAGAATTGTGTAGGTTGGGCATTGGGATTAAAAACAACCTTCCTGAGGGTAGTCTTAGGTGGTCATAAAATCAAATCGAGATTAGGTTTCTTGATGATGAGAGGGACATTAAATGAAGATGGAGTGGAAATAGTGGAAGGAACTTTCTCGGAAGAAGGATTTTCATCCTTCTTCTATATTGGCTTATCATATGAATGACTATGATTATTTAAATTAATGGTGTCTAAGGAAATCCTTCTAATTTCTTTTGTAGAACTAGAGGTCCCTTGACTAGACATGTGATCTATCAATTCTTGTTGATATGGGAAGGGATTGGTAAGCACCGCTGGTGTAGGGTTACTCTTCAAAAATGTACTAATCTCTTCATGACAAGGGAACTCCTTCATGAAGTGATCACCACCACACAACAAGCAAGGGTACTTGGCCTTTCTCGTTCCTTTATTATCATTCTCCATGGTTGTAGCCCTAGGATTCTTCTATTGGTTTCCAAGCTTTTTATTTTTGCCTTTACCTTTCTTCCTATTGATGGGTGTTGATGTAATTTGCATAGCATTCACCTCGGCAGAAACCGTAGTAGCAGAAGAAGTAGTAGCATAAGAATTATGTTGCTTAGTAGGCTTAGTTGTTGATAAAGGCTGGATTGAACCGACAACCCCATCAGCAGGAGTTTCTGCAGGTGGCTTGGTAGGTTCTGTGCTGGGAAGAGGAGTTTGAGGTATTAGGTCATATAGTGTTATGGATTGGGAATATACCAAGTCTAGATACTGAGTGAAACTGATAGCCTGATATTTGGTAACAACACTAGCCATAGCCACATCTCAGGTAATGGGAGGCAACAAGGATTTCATGAACCAATCGACTAATAGTTGGTCCGGGATGGAATATTTAATGAGTCGTCTCCACCTTCTCCACTCATGAATATGGTCTGATATATGTGTGCAAGTGTTTTGACGAAGTGAAGTTAAAAGGTCTGTACCCATTTCATAATGAATAGGTAGCTGAAAGTGTGTGAGAAAAATGGTTGCCAATGCACTAAAGTCCACAAACAAATGTTGTGGAAATTCAATGTACCATTCTGTGGTTGTACTAATCAAAGTGTGCTGAAAGAGTCTCAAAAAAATAGAGTCATCCATCAAGGAGTTCGAAGAACACCACAGATGGAATGTAATGACATGATTTTTGGGATCATTTCCCTACTTTCCATCGAAATTCAAAATGTCTAATGGTAACTTGACTGGCATAATAGGCCACAAAGGGCTATGCTGAATGGGATCATTAATCAACTTGTGCAGATCGGTCAAATCCAAATTTTTGAAAAATGGAAGTTGTCGATTATGTTCAATATACTGGTAGTATTGATAAGGCATATGTGTACCAATTGACCATAAGTTGACTGAAACACTGGATGTTGGGCTGGTTGATAGGAAGATGATCCTCTCAGAGATCCTCTCAAAGGGGGTGGACATTCAGGAGGAGGTCTACCTGGAGATGGTGGGCCTCCAGGTGGTGATCCCCCATGCGGTGGTCCCCTAAAAAGTGGACCTCAAGGTGGTGGTCCCACGGGTGGATGTCCTCCTAATGGTGGTCCTCCAGGTGGGGGTCCTTCGTAAGGTAGAATTTCGCCAGGTGGGCCTCCACCATGCGGGCCTCAACCAGGCAGGCCTTCGCCAGATGGTCTTCCAAAGGGTGGGCCACCATAAGGTGGACCATAGAACCTTCAATAGTATGAATAGGTATTCCTCCCATGGTTTCCATGTAGGACCAATTTGGTTTCCCCCATGGCGTAAACATGTTTTCAGGGTAAGGGGTTCTAGGATACATGGTTCCTGTAGATGTAGGTTGATAGTTCATATTTTCCATAGATAGTTGATTCCCTGGATAACTGTAACCCCAAGAAGGTTGGTTTACTACAAGTTGTGCCCCTGAGGGTTGGACTAAACTTGATGGAGTTCTTGCCATGTTGGTGTTGGTGGGAGGAACAACCACTGGGGGTTTGTCCTATAGTAGAGGTCTGTCTGGCACTAGTAGTAACTCCACTAACTGATAACATAACTTCTGTCAAGATTTCCCCCCTGACGTTGGAATGTACTAATACCATTTGAGTTGATGACTGCCCCCCAGCTGCATAGGGTGTGGGAGGAATAGAAACATACCTAGGATTTGAAACTATAGGGCTGGAGGTTTGACCTAGATTATGAGGAGTCTCACCACGAAATGGAAGATCATCAATAGGAGGAAAATTCTTGGTAAGTGAATAATATCCAGAAGGCCACGGATCTGAAAGATAGCGTAAAAGATCGGACATAGGTTCTTTGTGAGGTACGGGTGAGGGAATAATTCTCTCCACTCTTTGTTGAAAATTGCAGGCGTGATCAAGAGATGCTTGGATCCTTCTATACTCATCTTCACCTTGTGGGGGGTTCTCAAAAGAAGGTCTTGTAACCCCAAATTCAAAATGGTCTTGACCCACATAAGTTCTCCAAAAAGGATCATTAGGGACATATTCTAGTTCAACAAGACTATTAGTATGGCTTTCCATTGGGGAATGAAAAGAAGTGTCATCCATAGGAGGTTGTTGGACCAAGGGATTAACGTAAGTAGTGAATTGTTCTTCACTTTCCATAACTGGACTTCCTTCTACATGGGAGTCAGTTGTAGCTCCTTGATCTGTGGCTTCCATTGGGATCTCCCCTGTAATAGGAGGAAATTCGGGTGGTAAGCCCTAGTTACTTCTGGATCGTCTCAACTGAAACTCAACAAGATTGTCTGGTCACTAAAAACTAACCTAGGGTTCAAAACTAGAAAAAATCACACAAACGTTATTCTACACAAACTACTGGCCACAAGAAAACTTAAGTGGCAAGAGGGGTTGATACAAAACGGTTCCTCACTAGGATTGCCAAGTTTTTGCAACTCGCTATATACCGCAAGGTCCAGCAGTCAAACATGGCAAGGAGAATCAATCGTCCCTCACCTAAATACCAGAATACCTAGATGACATGTGTGTAGTAATCTCCCTGAGTGTTGTTCTCGGTGTATTGTTCCAACAAAACGAACAAAAGGGATTTTCTCAGATGGTCTCAAGAATCCTAGAAGGGCCTCCTGATATATGCAAGGTACATGGGAGTTCAAATCCATAGTAGTGTTTTCTAATGCACAACCATTCACAAAGGGCCTTCACATTACAATCAATTATGTGAAGTACTTTTTGATATACCTAAATGGTACATGAACGACCGCTCTATATACCAACGATACGTGGAAGAATCACACAGGTCCCATGTTGTATTGCATCCAATAAACGACAGCTCCTATGTTTTACGACGTCGAAAAACATATCTAACCTATCAATCAAGTTACTAATATTTTTAACCTATAGCTATAGTTAATTTTAAGTTGAACGGTTAGGTGAATGCATGGAGTCATGAAAAAAAATTAAAACCATGCAATTATGATATGCAAATTTTTTCACTTTACCATTCAAGGCATGCCTACTTACGGGAAGGAGAGAGTGTTTTCTTTTTCAATTTCATCTCAAAACCAAAACTTTCCCAAATAGACTAACTACACAAATCTTTCCAAGAATACAAACAAGAAACACACTAAGTACTTTTTTCAATTTTCTTCAAAAATGGAAATATCTAACTTAAAACTATGATATATTTTTTCTTTTCATGAGACAAGAGTATAAAAAGAAAAACGAATATGGAGATCTGAAAGCTTACGAGGCTAGTCAGATATCCAATAATTCGTCTTTAAGAAAAATTTAACCAAATCTCAACAAAAAAATTTATTTTTAAAAGAAAAAAGAAGTCTTTCGTAAACTTAACGAAGAGTGAAAGTGAAAAAACCAAAAATCAAGTCTTCCTCTTTAGTTTTATCAATCAACAAAAGAGATCTACCTGAACTAAGCTTCCAAGCATTTGTTTTGAAAATGAAAACCAAGCATACCAGCAATCAAACTAATGAGTGTAACCTAGATTTTTGAATTCAACAAAGCAAGTATTTACCACATCCAAAATTTGAATCTAACTACTCAGATCTCTAAAAAGAATCCCAAACACACAAAACTAAAAGCAAAAATCAAAGCAAACTTTGAAATGACAAGCCTGTAGAAGGCCTACCTGGCACCACTTGAGGATGGTGGGTGACAGAGCGGTTTTGGATCGACACCGCTTCCCTATTACTGAGCAGAGGCAGTGGCACTACTTCCTGATAACTACGCACAATCGGTGGCATCACTTATTTCCCACTATGCATGTGCGGTGTCTTGTAGAAGTCAAAAAACAAAACAATGGCAAAAAAATCAAAGTCAGCTACTATAATACTGCCACTAAAATCATGAATTGACAGGAATATGAAGTACAAAAGGTAAGAATGACTTATATCTGAAGAGATATGATAATACCAAACCAAGATCTCACTAGACAAGCTAGTAGATCTAATCAATGAAAGATTAGAGCTTGGATTTCAGACAAGAGTTTGAATACCAAGGAAGATCAGATGTGCTGAAAGCCTATCCCCAGTGGAGTCGCCATATTTTTTGTTAGGAAAGGTGCACCTCTTGCGAAAGAGATTTGTTCCTCTAGTATGAATGGTTCAGATCTAGAAAAAATGAGTTACAAAAAAGTTGGAAGACTTTCCCTAGAATTTGTGGAGATCTGGAATGAGTCCCTTTGACGGAGTGGTGTAGCTATTTCCTATGGTGATGGATTTTCATAGACATACTTGTATAATCACACAAAACCATAAAACAAGATCAAAAGCACCAGAATATGATCCGCAAATATATGTTAGTGACTAAGGAATCCAACAATAAAATACATGATTATAACACAACATACTTTACAGGAAAGGAACCAACTTTTCATTAATAATAAAGAAGAAAGCTTACAACCTTCGCCTTAGTGTGGTGATGCTCCTTCTCATGCTGGTTCCTTGTCCCCAAAATCTCCTACTTGCTCCTCCTATGCTCACCCTACTAATTTAGGCCAGAATCTCAATGCAACATCATAACCTTGCTCTCCCTCAACCATGGGGTATGAGCCTGCTTTTATAGGCCTTGGGAGAATAAGAATGGTTGAGTAAATGGTGGGTGAGGTGGATAGGAGATCCAAAAAGGATGGATCATGAGTCCAAGTGGTCCTCGGGTGTAGGGATAAGGGTGCCACGTAGTCTTCCTTCAAGAAGCTTTGTGGAATCCTCTCTTTTTCACTTTTTACCAAGGGCACCGCTTCTCCTCCACTATGACAAAGTGGTGACAGGGCAGAACTGTGCCTTGAACAAGAGTAAAAGGTAGTCGCACCGCATACTATCAAGAGATGGTAGGAGTTATTGAAGAAGGTAATGCCTGTTGCTTTAAGGGAAAAAGTGGTGTTGGATTTTCATGTGCAAGATTGAAGTCTGGGCCAATATTTTCACTCCACAACTTGGGACCTCATCACATGATGATGATGATATTTATGTGTAACAACTACCAAATACCATGGCTACAACAAAACATATGATTATTTCACATTAATGTTGGCTTATCTTGACTAATTCCCTCAATCTATGGCATTGTGCCAAGTGTAACTCCAAGTAGTGGCCATAATGAGGTGAAATGAACGTAGATGGACCATGATGTGGTTAGGCTAGTAAAAAGGTGTGAAATGAACTATCACGAGGTGCTATAGCTGGTTTAATGGCTTGTTTTTGTACCATTAATGAGCAAATTGACAAAATCCTTAAGAAGGCACACCCAGTCTCCTTAAAAGAGAGAAATGCAATAACTACCCCATAAATGTAGCATAGAGGGGCACATTGACTACATAGAACAAGGAAAAGAGTGGGTAAGTGGACAAACAATATTTTATGGCATAGCCACTAATCTAAGTGGGTCAAATGTGGATAACATATTGGTTCAAGACACTAGACTATGAACTAGAACCATTTTAACATGGAACAACAGACACTAAAAACTTTGAATCTTATGCAAGATTATTAACCAAGGTCTAGATGGGAAATATGTTCCAACACCCCGCCTTAAGCCAAAATGTTTGTGAGAATTTATTGAGGGCCCAAGAAATAAGGCTTATGGTCACCCTTTACATTATTGATCCATATGAACTGAGGAAAGAGGTAAAACCACATGGGAAAAATCCTCCCTAAAAAATAGACATGGAAGAGAAACCAAAATCTATATACACTCCAAATTAAATGACTATGTGTAGAGGAATCTTCTTCTCGGGAACAAGTGGATTATGCTCCCAAAACATGTGCTTGATTTTTTCAATAATGGAAGCAATTTGAACTTGCATATCAAACCAACTAGGGTGAGAACAAATCCAAATGTATGAAGAAACACTTGAAACTTTAGCTTCAAACCATAGTAGGTGAGATCAACTCCAAGTTAATGTAGCTGTCCTCCATCTTCTTTACAACTATGAAAATCTGTGCTAGCAATCATATATGAATACATAAGAAGCATGGATCCAAGGAGAGTGAATGCTACAAATCCAAGCTTTGATCCTTCTTCCAAAACATCCAAGCGATCACTCTTTCACAGACTAACATAGTTAATAGACGAATGATGGAAGAACAATGATGAGAGATGGAAGATATTCTCTTCAACAATATTGTTGGAAACAACTCATATTTTATCTTCATGAAAAAAACTTCATTAAAAATAGAATAATCCACAGAGGAAGAAAGTTGAACTGCATCATTTGTTGAATCTTCTACCATTGATTCTGTTAGATTTTTATCATTAATCTAGCAATGCATTAGGATCTTTAACTGAGAGAATAACAACCACAAGAATCAAACATAAGAGACAATGAACATAGTCTTTATCCTCGGGGAAACCATAAATGGTGAAAACCCTGCAACTTCTTTAGAGATAGAATCAGCACTAAAAGTAAAGCCCCAAAATAGTAAGGTGATCTCCCGACAACAGTAACCTCTTTCTGTCTAGCCCCAGTGTCTTCTCCTTCCTCAACTATGCACTGGACTTGAGTGTGTATGAGATGTGTGTTAAATAGAGAGGCCAACTCTCTATTTATACTAATTCCTGACTTGACTAAACCCTACTAGGGCCTACCTCTCTAGGAGAGTCTAATAAACCTAGTGCCCCAGAACTACGGGGACTTTAACCCTTAGCCAATAGGAGGGTTACCCACAATGACTTGACATGACTTGTTTACATTATAGAACTTCCCGATAGGAACATCAAGGCATGACATGACTCAAGTACATCCCGGAATAAACATCAGGTTACAATACATAAGAATTACAAGTGAAATACATTCCAAAGTTACATATATATCAACACTACTTCTTAACTAGGAAGGTATTCTTTCGACACAATTTTTAGCACAAGTCTTCTTCTCTGTATAATATGGATCATCATCGAGTCCTTGTCATCTTCAAGTCATCTTCATCTTCAGGTCATCTTTATCTTTAGGTCATCTTCATCATCGGATCTGGATCATCATCACTCGATCTAGATCATCATCACTGGATCTATATCATCACTTGATTTGGATCATCACTCGATCTGGATCATCATCACTGGACATCATCACTGGATCTGGATCATCACTCAATCTGGATCATCATCACTAAATCATCATGGTTGCTATCTCTTGATTCTTCTCGTCATAGGAATTTCTACAGAGCTAGCCCTTTTTCATGCTCGATGTACATCTACAGAGCTAGTCATTTTTCATACTGGATGTATCATCACACAGAGATAGTCCTTTTTCATACTAGATGTGGCATCCAACCAGAGCTATTCCTTTTTAATACTAGATGAGTCTTCACAGAGCTAGTCCTTTTTCATACTGGATGTGGGATCCACCCAAAACTAGTCATTTTTCATACTAGATGAGTCTTCATAGATCCAATCTTTTTTCATACTGGGTGTGGCATCCACACAGAGCTAGTCCTTTTTCATACTGGATGTGGGATCCACCCAAAGCTAGTTTTGTTTCATACTAGATGAGTCTTCATAGAGCCAATCCTTTTTCATACTGGATGTGGGATCCACCCAGAGCTTGTCCTTTTTCATACTAGATGAGTCTTCACAAAGCTAGCCCTTTTTCATGCTAGATATGGAATCCACACAGAGCTAGTCCTTTTTCATACTAGATGTGTCTTCACAGAGCCAGCCCTTTTTCATGCTGGATGTGAAATCCACACATACATCTAACAATGGAAGGAACCAATCCTCTCACCATGTCACAGCTCTTACATCCGACCATGGAAGGAACCAATCCTCTCACCATGTCATAATGGCACGACACTTACATCTGAGCATGGAAGGAACCAATCCTCTCACCATGTCAGAAGGGCACAACACTTACATCTGAACATTGAAGAAACCAATCCTCTCACCGCATCAGAAGGGCACAACACTTATGTCTAACCATGGAAGGAACCAATCCTCTCACCATGTCAGAAGGGCTCAGCACGGACACATCACTTCCTCTTGGGAGGAATCTTGATCTGGAGAACACCAAGCTTCTCCCTGAAGTACTCAAACTTCACCCTACCCGATGGCTTATTCAACACATCAGCTATTTGTTCGTCCATAGCAACATACTGGAGCTTCACTACTCCTCTCTGCACCATATCCCTGATATAGTGATACTTGATCTCGATATTCTTTGACTTGTCATGGAACACCGGGTTCTCTGACAACTTCACACAACTCTGGTTGTCACAGTATATACAAGTAGCATCTAAATAGAGATCAAATAAATCAGACAATAGCTTCCTCAGCCATACTGCCTCACAACTAGCTGAACCGGCTACGACATGTTCTGCTTCAGCTGTACTCAATGCCACACAATATTGCTTCCTGCTAAACCAAGAGATCACATCTGATCCCATACTGAAGCAACACCCTGAAGTGATCTTCCTATTGATGACACTGCCTACCCAATCTGAATCAACATAACCCTCTAGGTTAATCCTCTGATCATCCTTATACTTGAGCCCATAATCAATTGTACCCTTCAGGTACCTCAGAATATGCTTTGAAACAATCAAGTGAACATGTCTCGAATTTGTCAAGAATTGGCTCAAGGTGTTCACAGCAAAGCAAATATCTGGTCTCATGTTTGTCAGGTACATTAAGGACCCAATCAGATGGTGATACATCATGGCATCAACCGACTCTGATGAAGCATCACTCAATAGCTTCAGGTTTGATGCCATAGGTGTGGTTAATTCCTTGCAGTCCATCATCCCAAATCTCTTCAGGATATCTACTGCATACTTCCCTTATCCAAGGAAGATTCCATCCGCATTCTGCCACACCTCCATACCTAGAAAATAATGCATCATACCCAAGTCCTTCATTTCGAACTCGGCAGCAAGCTTCCTCTTCATATCCACAATCAACCCATCCATACCTATTACAAATAGATCATCTACATATAGTAGGAGCATCACTGGGTTTCCATCTTCAACCTTGTAGTAAAGGTTGGAATCTTCTTTACTCTTGTTGAAGCCCAAACTGGATAGGAAGCTGTCAATTCTACCATACCATGCCCTGGGTGACTGTTTCAAGCCATATAGGGCTTTTTTCAATCTACACACATGAGACTCCCTGTCACATGTCTCAAAATCGAATGGTTTCTCCACATACACTTCTTCTTCCACTACACCATTCAAGAAATCAGTCTTGACATCCATCTACTGTATCTTCCACTTCATTGATGTGGCCAAAGCACGTACTAATCTGATAGAAGTGTATCTAGCCACAGGTGCAAAATTTTCTTCATAATCTATTCCTTCTTTTTGGGAGAAACCATGAGCAACAAATCTTGCTTTATATTTTTCGATGCTACCATCTGCAGTATGCTTGATCTTGTAGATCCGTTTGGAAGTTATGACAGACTTTCCTTCTGGTCTTGGGACTACATCCCAAACATCATTCTTCATGACCGACTGATACTCTTCGATCATAGCATCCTTCCATTCTTTCCGTTCCGCCACTTCTTCATAATTGGAAGGTTCTTTATCAATGAAATCACATAATAAGGCTACATATCCTAAGCAGGATCTGGTCCTCTTTCTTTCTCTGTGATTCCCTTCTGGAGCCCCATATATTTCCGCACATTGAATAATTTCCCATACCCAAGTAGGTTTTCTCTTATGAGGATTCTTCTCCTGAGGTGGATCTATAGGTTCTTTTGGTTCTTCAAATTCTTGATCTTCTTCTCGAGTTTCTTCATTCATGGTTGTATCATGACTTCTGGGTACTTTTGCTTCTTCAGGTTCTTCAACAGGTCTCTTTCTGGATTTGTTGCAAGTTGAGTCTTCATCAAATGTTACATCCCTGCCGATGTCAATCTTTTTGAATCCTAGGAGGTATATTCTGTAAGCCTTTGAGCTTTCAGAGTATCCCAACAATATACCCTTCTTTCTTGAAGGATCTAATTTTGTCCCCTTCTCTTTTGGAATGTGTATGTACATACACCACTGTTCTAGTTGCTTCTACCCATAGATGCATAGGAAGATCTTGAGCATGAAGCATTGCTCTTGTAGCTTCCATG
The DNA here is from genome assembly GCA_001517045.1 of Pseudotsuga menziesii. NCBI lineage: Eukaryota > Viridiplantae > Streptophyta > Pinopsida > Pinales > Pinaceae > Pseudotsuga > Pseudotsuga menziesii. Next base: position 143,139 of record LPNX010975113.1, read on the forward strand.
ATAGTTCTATTCTTCCTTTCTGCAATCCCATTCTATTGTGGATTATATGGGGTGGACAACTCTCTCTTAATCCCTGAGTCTTTGCATAACTCTTTGAATTCATTTGAAGTGAATTCTCCACCATTATCTGATCGAAAAGTATTGATCTTCTTTTTAGTGTGGTTCCCGATCAAGGCTTTGAATTCCTTGAACTTGCTGAATACTTCATCTTTGTTCTTCATGAAGTAAATCCATCTCTTCCTACAAAAGTCATCAATAAAAGAAACATAGTACACATACCCACTTAGTGAGCTTGATGACATTGGTCCGCATACATTGGAGTGGATGATTTCCAAGATTCCTTTTCATTTGCTTTCGCTACTTGGAAATGTCTTCTTTGTGTTCTTTCCTTTCGCACATCCTTTGCAGACCCCTTCATTTTTTGCTTGAATTTCTGGAAGACCTTCAACAGCTTTTCTTGCAAGTGGTAGTACTCTGTAATGCATATGTGCAAGCCTTCTATGCCAAAGTTCATTTGGTTCTACTGAGTTATGAACCAAAGCTTGTTCTGGTTGGCCCTTCAACTTGTATAGACCTCCTTCTTGTTCCCAAATCACTATTGCATCGTCAAAAGTCTTTCCCTTTGGCCACATAAGAACTTTGTCATCTACAAAAGCAACCCTCATTCCTTTTACATCCAATGCAGATATGGAGAGGAGGTTCTTCTTTAGTCCTGGAACAAATAATACATTCTTCATCTTTATAGACTTTCCAGAGTCTAGTTTATAGGAGGATTCACCACTACATTTTATTGGATATTGGTAGTCATCCCCAAGTTTCACCTTGTGAGTTGACTCATGTTTAGATAGTTTCACAAATGATTCTTTCAATCCCGTCATATGCTTGGAAGCACCACTGTCTATGAGCCAATCATTGCTTCCATGTGAAATAGTTCGGGTGAGAGCGGAGATCAATACGTACTCTTCATCACTTGAAGAATCACTTTCTTGTCTGATTCTCTTTGTGGAAGTTTCATCATCCTCTGCAGCATGAGCATGATGTCTTCTCTTGCTTCCCTTCTTCTTCTTTGAATTCCCTTTGTTAGGGCAGAATTTGGATATGTGACCTTTCTCATCACATGTGTAACATCTAACAGTAGCCCAATATATTCTAGAGTGATGAGGCTTACCTTTGGAGTGATGATGGTCCCTTTTGGTTTTCTTGGTGTGGGTTGTGAGAGCTTGATCTTCACTTCCCATATTTTCTTCTCGAGTTGCTATCCGAGCTTCTTCTTGAGAGCATTCTTCCCATAGTCTGCTGAACTTGAATAACTTCTTTCTGGCATAGATCCCTTGAATGAAAGAGTCCCGTGATCTAGGGAGACCATTCAAGGTGGTCATCACAATCTCTGCATTTTTCACTTCTTCATCTACTACTTCCAATTGTTCCTTGATCTGAGATACCCTTGTAAAGTAATACTGGATGGTCTCAGCATTCTAGATCTTTACATTCTTCAGTTGGTTTCTCAAATTCATCTTCCAGTTTATGGTCTTCCCTTCAAACAATTTGGTTAGGGCATTAGACATAGCTTTAGGTGTTTTTAGGGAGGACACCTATGGTATGAGGTGATCCTTGATCAGCAATGATTCTCTTTTCCATAACCAACTTCTTTTTATGTAAGGCCTTAGCCTCATTTCCCTCTAGAATTGGAACCTCCTCATTGATATAGGAGTCCAACTCATTTTCTTCGAGGACTAGGGAGATCCTATACTTCCAGGCTCAGAAGTTATCAGCTCCCTCAAGATTTTCATCAAGCTTGGTATGATGAGACATATTAAGTGAGAACCTCAAATGTAAATACAAAAGTTTTAGATCTTACTAGGTCAAGATGTCGGATCTGGATTTGGAGCTGAAATCCTGCAGTGTTGGTTCAGCAGCAGATTAGGGTTTTCTTTTTCGGAGTTCTGTCCAGCCAAATGCTTTGAATTTGATCCCTAACTTTGATTTTGGGGAGGAGATCAATCCAGGCTTGGGCTCACTGAAAAATTCCTCTTCTGTGAAAAGCCCTAATTTCCAGTAGTAGTGTCAGGTCCAAAACTGAAAAACCTCAGAATCGGATTATGCTTTAACATAAAGATGCGCCCTAGGGAGGAGAGTTATTCCAACCATTTTTTGCTGAAAATCTATGGAGAGAGATCCACAAAGTAGGAAGCCCTAGTTTTCGCAGCTACACAGTATCTTCTTCTTAGATTAGCTCTGATACCATGTTAGATTTTTATCATTAAGCTAGCAATGCATTAGGATCTTTAACTGAGAGAATAATAAGCACATCAATCAAACACAAGAGACAATGAACACAATGTTTATCCTCGAGGAAACCATAAATGGTGAAAACCCTGCAACTTCCTCAGAGATAGAATCAACACCAGAAGTAGAGCCCCAAAAAAGTAAGGTGATCTCCCGACAGCAGTAACCTCTTTCTGTGTAGCCCCGATGTCTTCTCCTTCCTCAACTATGTGCTACACTTGAGTGTGTATGAGATGTGTGTTAAATAGAGAGTCCAGCTCTCTATTTATACTAATTCCCGACTTGACTAAACCCTACTAGGGCTGACCTCTCTAGGAGAGTCTAATAACCCTAGTGTCTCGGAACTGCGGGGACTTTAACCCTTAGCCAATAGGAGGGTTACCCACAATGGATTGACATGACTTGTTTACATTATAGAATTTCCCGATAGGAACATCGGGGCATGACATGGCTCAACTACATCCCGGAATAAACATCGGGTTACAATACATAAGAAATACAAGTGAAATACATTCCGAAGTTACATATACATCAACAGCTTCATGTACCTATAAACAACACTCTTTGAAATTCCTTACTTTGACAACATGCTTGAGAAAGGCTAAAAGGAGAAACCAAATGACAAAGGTAATAACTAGAAGCAATAATAGAAATTGTTTTGCATCACACTAGATCTGATACCATGTAATATTTTGGAATGCACAACATCACAATAAACGTTCTGAGTCATGTGACATTCCATCCTAAATATAGATATAAAAAAAAATCTCACTTAAAATTATTTGCACAAAGAGATAACAAGAATAGAGAAGAAATATTGCAGAGAACACTAGAGGAAAATCACTCAAGTGGGAAGTTTTCCACTCTTCTTATTGAACAAAATCCCAGTACAATATATAGGCATTATTACATGAAATACCTTTGGCTACAAAATACCATGGGTCCAACAAACCATATGAGTAGCTCACATTAATATTGGATTATATTGACTAATACCCCCAATCTATGACATTGTTCCAAGTGCAACTCCAAGTAGTGGCCATAATGAGGTGAAATAAACCTAGATGGACCATGATGTGGTTAGGCTAGTCAACAAGCGTGAAAAGAAATATCATGAGGGAATTAGAGGTGGTTTAATGGCTTGGTTTTGGACCATTAATGAGCAAATTAACCAAATCCTCAAGAAGGCACACCCAGTCTCCTTAAAGTAGGGAAATGCAATAAATACTCCATAAATGTAGCATAGATGGGCACAATGACTCCATAGAACAAGGAAAAGAGTGGGTAAGTGGAAAAACAAGATTTTGGGTCAAATGTGGACAAAATCTTGGTTCAAGACACTAGACTAGGAACTAGAACCATTTTCACATGGAACAACTTACACTAAACACTTGGAATCTTATGCAAGATTATTCACCAAGGTCTAGATGGGAAATATGTTTCAACACTGTTCAATATTCTTCACGATCGAATCTACCCACAACTCCAACTCTACCAGCTTCTTAGCCAAGTGATCAATTGTATCTACTACACCTATGTTCCCAATGACCACCGATACTTCCTGTTACCATATAATTCCACAAGGTCTATCTATAGGTATTCCAACTATCTCATCTAACCTCATGGAATGCATTTTCAGTATGCATGGAATGAACTTCATTCTTGACATCATTGACACACTCCATGTATTTATCTCACCCAAGAACACCAAACAACTCATGAAAGACACCGATACTGCCTTGTCCAACTATAGGAAGTCCTATCCCAAGATCACTGAATGATCATCCAGTGGAAATAATTCCAAGTCCAACTTGTCATACCAA
>LPNX010975113.1:147450-242675 GCA_001517045.1 Pseudotsuga menziesii
TATGAAGAGATTCGATGGATCTACTACTATCAAAGTTGTGGGTGGCACTAGTATCTACTAAACCTTCGACCTAGTTAGCATCACATCCACAAATAAATGACCTTGTTGGTCTCCTTCTTGAGAACTATTTCCTTGACCTGCTATCAAGTTACCCAAGAATGTCCTCAATGCCTTAACCACTTCCAAGAATTCCATTGAAGGTTGTTGCACTTTTGCACACACAGATGCAAGATTTTTGGTTAGTTACCTTTGGGTTTCTCCCAAATGTTCCACCTACTCTATCATTATTGGGAAAGTATTCACAAAGTGATCTCCATAAAAAAGGTAACATCCGGATTTCTGGCTTGGCTTCACGAATGACTTTTTATGTTCCTACATCTTCTCCTAGGCATTGTCCACTACATAGAGTGACCCTAGTATGCACATTCCAAGCCTCTACTTGGTCAGTTAACTCATGCAACCATCACATATCTTATCTTCCTTGCATACACAACTCATCAACCTTATGTTTGTGCTCTTGGAACAACTACCTCATCTTGCTTCTAAATCGTCCTAAAATATTTTTCGTGGCTTCCATGATGGCTTTCCATGACTCTTCCTTGTCATGCACATCCCATCACATCTCTTTTTGAGTGCAATCATGCATAAACAAAGGTTCAAGTCAACCAAAACGACAACAATATTCACCAAGTTCACTATTGTGATCTCACTTGACTTTCTACCAAAGTATACCAAAAAACTACCAAGCTCTGGGTGCACCTCCTTTGTGAGACACCCTTCCTAGCACCTTTCCCATCGCATGACAATATTTGCTAGTCCAAGTGAACCTTCACACTGAATTGCCACTCTCTATCATGTGTTGAGCACCCCTTTTCCAAGCATTGTTGTTGTTGTGTGGGTCCACCATTTCCATATGCCCCTTCCTCTGTAGCTGGGAACTCCTTCTCTCATATTCCCACTTTCAAAAACTAGGGGCACTTCACTTTCCACATATATTTTCCAAACTCTGTGTTTTTGTCTTGTTTATATGGTGGTCACCCAAATGCATGCTATGAATACTTCTACTTAGTGCAACCTCCCGACACCCTACCAAATATCTTCCACACAACTTCTCAACTATGGAAACTTTCATAAACTTCCTTGTGTATTGGTGAAGAGCTCTCTTAGTAATTTTTCTCTGATACCACCTATCACAGGGTTAACCGAGACTAGTCAAAATGACTCTCGATTACCCATGTGACACTTCCTATATCCTTTCCGAGGGATATACCAACTTGACAAGTGTCTGACAGGCTATGCCTAAAACTGCATATAACACTTTACACTTCTGCTTATGTTACTTGTGTTACTTCTTTACTTAGACAATTTACTTTTTAAGCATTAACATCCCACAGTCATGTTCAACACTTAGACAATTGAAGAGACAAAAGAATAGAAGTGGTCATAACATTCTACCCTCTTCTATAATGTATCATATTTAACAAAAAGTGAAAAGATTTCTGGAGTCTTTCATATTTTGGGCATAACGTTTCGCTCATAAATCAGAATGGGGTGGACTTTGGACCATTGGAAAGGTCTCGAAATTCTCTACAACTTTTTCATTGTAAAGAATTTCAAGACCTTTCCAATGGTCCGAAGACTGCCCGATTTCGAGTTACGAGCGAAAATTTATGCCAAAAATACGAAAGATTCATGGAATATTCTCATCTTTTTTCAAATAAGATACATTTTGGGAAAAATAAAACCTTATGAGTGACACTCCAAAACTAGGAGTACCTAAGTTCTAATATAATATGTGCAAGATTAAAACAAATATAGAAGTACAATAGTTTGCAGGGTTCCCACATGTTGACTCGTGAGAAAAACCCCAAGATTCTGGCTACTTCATCTTCACCATCTATGTTGTCACTATAGACCTCCCTGTCATACCATAAACCTCTTACACAAAACTCTACCAAGCATCTCACCTAATATTTACTCCCAAGTGTTTCCTTGCGGCATGCACCCTAACTAGTTGCCACCCTTTGGTCACCTTCTCATTGGATTCTTGGACTTGTATGCCACTTCTTTGATGACTTTCACTTAGATGCCTCACGCATTACTTATATAGTGTGCCAGTGGCGTGGGTTACCAAGGGATACACCCTTATGGCTTGCCACTCCCACACACTAAGTCCTTGGTGTGCACCCGTATGCATCGTGTGGTTATGATCTCACCTTTCCATCTAATGCACCCTTCCACAATGCTCGTCATTAGCGTTCCTCAGGTGCACACCCCACAACCCTATTGACAATGCACTCAACTCAAGCCCTGCCCATTGGATCCTGCATACATTCCTCTGACATCCTCTGTTCTCCATGTTCCCAAGTCATGCTGCTGTGACTGCTTTCCATCTCACCAAAGCTCATGTTGTTGTCTGATTCCATGGGAGTGATGTCGTCTAATGTGGGCACCCAACCCCGTATCCAATCGCACGCCAACATCTCAAGCTCTCAAATTATCTTGTGCTTGGCTTTCAATGCGTTGGGAATCTTGGCTGAGCTCCCATGCCAAACTCATATGTATCGGGTGAGTTGGCCAAGGTGCTTGAATGAAGCTCTACACATATGGATGATATTACAAACTGCTTGAATGAACCTCCACGCATATGGATGATATTTCCATTTTTTGTGGCGTGTTTTTGAAAAAACCCTGGTTACACTCTCAACCTAAATATTTAAAACGTAAAATTATTAATAAATACTTTAATTATCTTTTTTAAAAATTTGCAAATATTTTAAACAATCATAAATTATAATTTCTATTTCATTTTAAAAAGAAATTCACATTCTTCAAGTTCTAGATCACAATACACATTAAATGCCATTTTTCCCTTTTTCCTTATTCATTCTTTTTTTTTCCCTTTTGTTTTTAACTTCTTGCAACTCTTTTGAAGGAGACACAATAGTTGAAAGGACGAATATTATAATACGTAGTAGGAACTAGTTCTTTATTTTGATTAGAGGTATGAATTTCATGATGGTGTTATCTCATTTTAATCAAGTTCAATATCCAAACTTATTTTCTCTAGAATTTAATCATGTTTGAATTTGGTCTCTTTGTTCTTGGAAATATGAGTTTGATCATATGAACAAGTAGCTTGTAACTGTATTTGTCATTTTAATCAAGTTAAATATCCAAACTTTTTTTCTCTAGAATTTAATCAAGTTTGAATTTGGTTCCTCTGTTCTCGGATGGATGAGCTTTACCATGTAGACAAGTAACTTGTAAATGTCATGGAGGATGACAAACCTGCATCAGAATGTTGTATTCTCATAATCCAATTCTTGTGTGTATTTGAATTTCTTCCACTTGAGAATCATTTTGGCTCCAAAACCCTTACTAAGGACTATTTCAACACAAATGTGTGCATAGGTGCATAAACTTGTACCACTTTGAAGATATAATTTTATATAATTGTCGAAAGCATTCCCAATATCCTCAAAAACTCATAAATACCTAAAATGTAATAAAAAATTGGGTAGATGAACCCAAAGTGTCACCCTAGTAGTTGACATAGTGTTAAAATCAAGTTCAAGAGGAACCATGGAGTTTTAAAATGGGTTGGATTTTTTGGACTTATGATGAGATATTATGACAGCTTCATGGAGAAATATGTGTATTGAGTGAGGTAATGTAATGATATTTTTGGGCATGTTAAACTTATTTCATAATTTATTGTTATTTTAGTTTTATTTATGCATCATTCTCTATTTGGCTTATATTGGTTTTTGTAGTTAGAAGACATCTTTAAATATGCACATGATCAAATCTTTTACCTATAATGAAGGTAGATCGATTACCTCTAAAATTAATGTTTCCAGTAATGAAATTTAATCATTATGCTCCACTATATAAATACTATAAATAATCATATTACCAAAACTCCATCTTATATTTTATAGAATCTAAACTTAGTTTTTAGTATAATTTAATGTCAATCTTATACTTTGTAAAATATAAACGTGATTGTGTAAATCCACATTAATATGATTTAATATTAATCATATATTTTATCAAATACATATACAATTTTATATAAAATATAACAAAAAGCTCACAAGTATGAAAAGTTGTTGACGTAGTTATAATTTTAATTTTTAATATTTATTTTAAAATTTCGTTATTAATAAATATTTTATAGATAATTGAAGCATTTGGAAATAAAATAAAATGAGCCGCATTATTTTTTTGAAAGGGGTTATGTACTTTGCCACATTGTCACAGAATATGATCATTCTCACACTTTAATACTTATGACTATCGTGGCATAGAAAATCCCACTTATAATTTATCTTATATCACGGGGAAAGTGTTTTTTTTAACAATAGGGGTTTTTAAGCAATGAGTCCTAATCTAAAGTTAGCGAAAGAATGAGTGAGCCTTGGGATCATGGGCATAGTCTGTTTCGACCCGGATTAAGGTGAGAAAAGGTTTAGATGTGGTTTCTATCAAGGGATAGGCTCATAGGTTGTATTGTTCAAAAGATATAGAATTAAGCAATTTTAATTCAATTCCTAATAGTAAAATAAGTATCAGTTGGAATTTACATTTATTCCAACATTTATTAGTCCTAATGTAGTCGAAGAGTGTATTGATTAAAGTATTTCCCATGTGTTACTACTACTCCCTGTTATAGCTGATTTCACCACTCCAGGTGAATCACACTTATATGGCCTTTCCCCTGTCCCTCTGCAGACTCTTTAGACCCCTTGGACCATTGTTTGTCCTTTGATGTTTCCTTGACCATCCCTAAAAACATGTGAAAAATGATATACACGACTTTTAAACCCTTAATCGCGTGTATACGCGGGTTTGACGCCTAAAACCGCGTACATCGGGATGTGTGCATAATCCAAATGCTTTTGGAGTTTTTCTTGACATGGATCCAACTCACTTGACTCCTGGCCTTCCCTATGCCTTGAGATCGCTCGGATTCGACTTTTCATTACCCCTTTGAAAAGCTATATAAGGAACTTTATGGTACATTGAAGGCATATGAGAGAATTGAGAGCAAAGAAACTATAGTCCATTATTGCCGGGACTTATGCTTGAGTCTGCATCCCTTTTTCCCTTGGAGCACTTTTGTGTTCTTCCCAAGCTTTCCTTTTGCTTGTGAGCTTGCTATCGAGAGATGGATGATTGAGGTGGTGGAGGCCCAAGTGGGGGATTCAGTTTCTCCGATTCGTAGACGTGCCGACAGAGGTTGTATTCATTGTAATCTCTGATTTTACATTAATAGAAATATCTTTTCCTGTCCAATAACGTGTATTTGAATGAATATTTTATCCATGAATGTTTTCAAATGCTTATACATTGTTGATTATATATGCTAGAATAGATCTAACACCAATATATATAGTATGCTTTTATTGTTTACTTGTTGTTGATGAAGTAATCTATCAATTCAAGTTGAAGTTGGAAAGCTCAACGGGGATCTACTTCAAACGTACAGAATAAGGTACGAGGTTTGATCCTTTAGTGTTAGATATTTAATTTCTATTGCATATTGGAAACGATTGATTTCTGGAGTCAAGTTGTTTGTTGTGGTACCCCAAGCCATAGGAATTTCTTTCCGTAACAGAATCGGCGACTCCGCTGGGAAGTTCCTAGTAGTTGTCCTTTGGGGGTTTTCTATCGGCATTCAATGACTTTGAATTGCTCTTTCTCTCTTGTTTTTGTGTCGGGTCTAGGGGCATGTTTGCCTGGTAGTGTCTCATTGGTGTGAAGTTTGTCTCAACTTGTCTGTTTGCCTTGATTTTTATGCACCTTTCTTCCTATACACGAGTTTTTAACTCACAGTCGTGTATACGCGCGGGTTTCTCTGTGATTTTCGCCTATACATGTGGGTTTGCTACGAACAGTCGTGTATGCCCTTAGTTTTGCCTTTTAGTGGAATTTAAATGGTTGTTGGGTGAGTTGTGATGATTGCTGAGTCTCCTTTGATACTGCCAGAGTCTGTATACACCTCTGTTTCTGACCAGAGACGTTTTTTTTAGGATAATTTTTTTTTTAAAGAAGGTTCTTATCATGGCATTTTCAATTTTTTGTTTGGGATTAGTGCATTAGACTTCTTTTACCTTAGTGCTTTGCTTGAGTGTTGTTTGAGTGTGCTTGCAGAGTCTGGGGTTTGTAAAATCATTCTTTTTCTTTTTGTATCTCATTTTATTTCAAAAAATCCAAAAATATTTTCTTATCATCATGCATTGCATTTTGCCTTTTGCATAGTACTTGCACTAGATTTGCTTTGGAGTATTAGTTAGAATTTCATATAGGAAAGATTGCATTCATCATTTGAAGAAAAATTGTGCATTTCACATAGTAGCATACCATGGACACAATGCATTTGCATTGATTGTTAGGTGTGCATTTTAATTCATGTTGTGTCATAACACCATTAGTTGCACGGCCATATCCCTCTTTTGAGTAATAAGGCCAATTAAAATCAATGCTTAATTGAAATTAACTACACTCTTTTCTTTTATAGGGTTCACCAACAAGATTAGGTTTTAGGGTCTTGGAATAGTTCATAGTGAGTAAATTCTCCAAGACCACTAAACAACAACATGTATGTGTCTGTCCATGTGAGTGTGTGAAATCCTTGGTATAACCAATGTTTCTTAGGATCCTCCTCTCAAAAGGGAGTTAAGCACAAGGTAGTGTGAGCAGTTATTGATTGGGATGACCCCTTGTGGCTAGGGTTTTACCCCTAGCTTGTGTGAATGAGAACCTACTAAGGAGAAGTGACTCCTTAATAGCAGTTTAGTAAAATGAAAATGAAAATGCTAAACAGAAAAATGAACTACTCTAAATATATGCATGAAACAAAACAACAAAATGTAAAGAATGGGATTTATATTGATATTACCTCCGGTGTGAAGGTTGGTGAAGCTCTTTGCAGTGATCTAAGACGGTTGCTCCAAGCTCCACCCTGCTCCTTCTCCTTCTCCGATGGTGGAAATGGGCCAAAAGGGGCTCTTAATGGTGAAAGTAGCTCAAGGGTGAGCTAGGGCTTCCAGAGCTATTTTGGCAAAGTAAGGATGCTTATGATTGTGGATGTGAAATAAGGGGTCTCCATCACCTCTTTATAGTTTTTTAGTGGTGGAGTGCTGGCCCATGGTTTTGGGAACCATATGGTTTAGGGCAGCTGTTTAGGGTTTTTTACTCCTTTTCCTCATTATTTTATATTTTTTCTTCCCTTTTGGGGATTTTTGCTATTTTAGAGGAATTTTGGATATTTTTGGAGGAAAAAAGGGGTTTTTGGTCTTTTGGAGGCATTTTAGGCCTTTTGGAGGCTTTTTAGTGGGATTTTCATGGTTTTCAAGGGAAATATGGTAGGAAAAATGGACAAATGAGCCATATAGTGGGGTAGATGAGGTAGTGAACACTTTTTGGGTGTTAACAGATTGCCCCCTGATGTGCGAGGGCAGGAGCTCATCGTATGGCCGATGGACATTATAAGTCATAAATGGTGTTGCTGGGGTGTGGAGAAGAGAAGAAACAAACTGAAGCCCGGAACAACGATCCCGAACCAACTGCAGGAGCTTAAAGTACATAACCTCAATAATGGATGAGGAATCATCTGATCATATGGATGAGGCGGGCATTCCCATGCTCGTATCAGGATAGAACATAACAATAACAATGGGGTCCAAAAAGAGGGACCTGTCATATACATGGCCTCAAATATTGAATGAGGAGGAATCTTAATATATGGATGAGGCAGGCATACCCATGCTCGTATCAAGATACATAAACATAACTGTGAGGCCCAAAAAGGGGGACCTGAATGATACATAAAAAACCACTGTGTATATCATAAGAGTCTAGAAGGGACTCAAAGCTGGGACATACTGCTGGGCTGATCATGTCTAAGCTGAAAAACTGATGCACTGGAATGAAAGCAGTGCTACTGAATGTGGTGCCAAAGGAACTGATGAGCTGCTGGATCAGAGTGACAAGGATCATACTCGCAATGGTACACTGAACTGGAACTGAACTGGGTACTCAAGGAAGCATGGAACTGGATGGCTTCCGAATACAATCGCCAACGCAGCCCGGACATCCATAGGAACATATAACTGGGCGTTCCAAAGTGACTCACCAATGTGCTAGAGTCGAGGGAAATCCGGGGTCTTCGACAGATAATGGAAGGGATATAAAATCCTGCACGATTCTCAACGATGCGATCAAGGTGTTGAAGTCGAGCATGTGAGAAACAACCATTCAGAGAGGCAATGATGACTCCTCCCAAAATGGTCCGTAGGCACTCACCACAGATGGTGATGGGTCCAAGGCGCAGGGGCCTCTAGGTCTATCCTCTGGAATAGAGGGGTTGTCGTCGACAGAGGGAGACCTGCAACTATCAAGGCAATGATGTTTCCTTGACAGGAGCGCGAGGTGGAAAACCGAAATGTGATAGTACTGATGGCAAGATTGATAAACTGGGGGGAATAATTGGGCAAGTAGAGTGAGTGGACTCAAACTTCCTTTGTTCAGAGTATGATGGCGGGGATGATCGGGCAGCGTATGAAACTGACTGGTGGTAAGGGGATCATAGTTGTATTGGATCTGGGAGGGTGACTGGGCTGAGGGAGACTCAAGCTGTGGTAAAATGGCAGGAGACTGCAGAATACTCTGAACAAAGGCGACCTAATTGGGGGTGCTGCCGAGATGATCGATCACAGTGCCAAGAGGCACGGGGGAACTTCTTCATGGGTTAGGGAACGAGAAGAAGTGTGTATATAAAATGGTACTGTCGTGTGGAATTATACGAGCCCAGGACAGTTCATGCTCATGGTTGTTTTCAATTTTAAGGAGTCTGAAAGCATTAAGAAGACTCGGAAGTAATGGAATGGTACTGTCGTGTGGATTGGACAAGCCCAGGACAGTTCATGCTCGTGATTGCTTTCAATTTTAAGGAGTCTGAAAGCAAATAAGAAGACTCTGAATTAATGGTACTGTAGTGTGGATTGGACGAGCCCAGGACAGTTCATGCTCGTGGTTGCTTTCAATTTTAAGGAGTCTGAAAGCAAATAAGAAGACTCTGAAGTAATGGTACTGTCGTGTGGATTTTACGAGCCCAGGACAGTTCATGCTCGTGGTTGCTTTCAATTTTAAGAAGTCTGAAAGAAAATAAGAAGACTCTGAAGTAATGGTACTGTTGTGTGGATTTTATGAGCCCAGGACAGTTCATGCTCGTGGTTGCTTTCAATTTTAAGGAGTTTGAAAGAAAATAAGAAGACTCTGAAGTAAGGAAAGGCCAAGCAAGGAGGAAGTATTCAATCAATGAACATTTATGATTACCAGGAACGAGGGTGGGGGGGGACACTGGTGGGCCTCCTTGCGGAGTGAATGAATGGTGGCAAAATAACGGAACATTTGCAGTATGACAGGAGTGGATGGCTCATGTAAAAATTGTGGAACAATCTGATGGCGGCTGATGTGGCACGCAAATCGAGGCAGCAAGGTGTCGAGACACAATGTTAAAATTGTACCAAGTGAGAGCGAGAAATGATCTCAAGCATCATCACAAGCTCAGAAAAATGAATCCGGCAATGTAAAAAAAATGTGAAAAACGGAGAACGGCCGAAGTGGCACGTAAACCTAGGCGACTAGAGATGTCTAAAGAATGGGTAAAAAATGATGTAGAAAAAATAATGCAATGAGGTAACCATCGTGACAGTCTCGTCGTGCTAATTCCAATGGTGGAAACGGTTCGGAAAAGGGACTCCGTATGGGTTCAGAATGGCCAAAACAAGAAAAAGGTCAACGGACTATAAATGGGAAGTGGGCCCAACATGACAAGTGTCATTTGTACTATTTGACTTTGACTAGTGATCAGAGTGGACCAGAGCTGAGGTGGCATTTCTGGATGATCTGACCGGCCGATTTTAGATTCGGGATATACAGGTATTCCGTCAAACTCATACCTGCATTGTCGTTGGGTTCGTGGGGGGTAGTGGGTCCCAGGGTACTCTTTGTACGGTCCACGTGGGGTGGACCGCGAGTTTGCGGGTCGGAACCGCGACTGTAGGCTTGACCGCGACTGTAGGCTTGACAGCCATGGTTAGGGACCGCGACTGTAGGCCGGACAGCCATGGTTAGGGACCGCGACTGTAGGCCGGACAGCCGCGGTCGGAAACCGCGGGTTTAGGCCCGACAGCCGTGGTTAGGGACCGCGACTGTAGGCCTAACAGCCGCGGTCAGAAACTGCGGCAGGGAACCCTGAAGCCGCTGTTTTGGACCAAGCTATTCGGGTTTTTGGTTGGGGGAAGGGTGATTACTATTTGTTTGACATGAGTCTGATGAGTCTACTTTGTGTGATTAACAGGATGCCGCAGGTGCTATGGAGAGAGCGGGAGATACCTGATGAGATTATGGCCATCGTCCGAGAGGACCGCCGGGTATGATCGATGCTGGGGCTATTCAGACTGCTAAAGTTCGCTCAGGTGCCCATGATGCGATCAGCAGCATTGCTGCTGAACCGATTAATTAGTTTCTAGGAGCTGGACACACAGGCTTTTAGAGTGCAGGGTGAGAGGGTGGACCTCACCCTAACCGATGTATACTTCTTGATGGGGTTGCCCTGTCTGAGTAGGGTGGTAGATACACATCCACGGGTATCCGCAGACATAGACATGGATGACATGCTCGAGCGGTTCTGTGGTCCAGAGGCTTGGGTGCATAGAAATGCACTTCTGGTGAGAGATCTGTAGGAGCCAACAGTGCGGGCCATGGCAGCATGCGTGGTGCGTGTCTTGGGATCCTAGTCATCGGAGAAGGTGTCTGGGGGTCAGATACAGGTAGTGGAGCACGTACTGGCCGGGGTTTATTATGCGTGGGGCCAGATGTTCCTGACCTACGTGCAGCGGCAGCTGACAGCAGCGAAGGAATCTGGCAAGGGGTTTTGCTATGGTTCCTTTTTATGCGCGTTTTTTATGGAGAGGGTACCTACACTGAGGCCGAGGGTGCCAATCAGAGAAGGAGGCTTGAGGGAGCCGCGGATGGTGCGGTGGGGTGAGATGATGCAACGCCGTGGTGGCGATGATGTTGGCAGGTACTTCACACAGGAGTTGTACTTGCAGTGGCTCCAGCTACTGTTGACGCTTGATGATTATCCATATAGAGATATGAATTACACCGGAGACCCAGAGGCACCGCAGCTGCCAAGACAGGCATGGGGACCAGATGGTACATATGGTTTGATTGCATTGTCAGGTTTTCTATATGATAATTGATTGATATATTGTTATTGACAAATGGGTGATCTGTAGATGTGGGCCCGAGGCCGCCGCCAGGGCATGTGGCACGGAGGGGGATTGTGGCCGTTCCAGCTCTGCCCGGGCAGGGGGAGGTGCGCCGTCGAGATGCGGAGGGGATGCTCGAGTCTATATGGGACCTACTCGACCGGTTGCTGGTGGGGGTGACTGATGAGGGGTGGCGGGACATTGATCCAGACGTGATTCAAGATTGCATGAGGGCACCCCGCGACTTCAGATCTATTGCGATTCGGGTGGCTATCTTGGCGGATAGGGCATGGGCAACAGAGCCCAGACGGGATGAGGATTTTCCGGAGGAGGAGCGAGGGGAGGATTCAAAGGCAACAAATACCGGCAGTGACGCGGGGTACGAATCTCATTAGGGAGTGCAGGGAACTCCCCCTGAGTTTTGTAGCTACGGCGTGTATTTTATGAGCTGTAGGGATGTACAGGCATTTTTTTGTATAGCTGAGTACAGGGGTACTCAGGGTGTGTATAGCACCGTGACATGTATTTTTTTGTTGATATATATATATATATATATATATATATATATATATATATATATGCACATGGATACACCTTTTTGTGATGTTGTCTTAGCGGTACGCACGTGGATGCGCTTTTATGATATGTTGTATGTTTGTATTGCACATGGATGCAAGTAGTCTTAGGATGGTGGGCACATGGATGCCCCTTGTGTATTTTATGTGATGCGACATATGTATGATTAGGCACGTGGATGCCCCTATGGATATAAATGTGGTTTTATGGTTTTATGTATATGGATGCAAATGTTGATGCAATGCAATCTTTTTAGGTTTTCATATATTTTGATGAGATGCTATGCAGGATGGAGGTGTTACATGGTGTGATTGATATGCCAATCTAGGATGTTATTTGCCATTTGATCTGCGACACTATTGTAAGCTCTTGGGACATGTGTGAATGTGATGGATTCAAACTGTCGGCTGAGTTGTTTTGTACGCAGGAATTTTCTAAATAGGCAAGGATCACGCACCTGGTAGCAGTTGTTGAGCTGGGAGACAAGTAGTTGGGAGTCCAGAAACACATGAAGGTGACATATGCCCATCTGGAGGGCAGCAGTCAGGAGACCGGTCATAGCATCATACTCCGCCTGGTTATTGGTAGCGGAGCCTATACATATTCCATCAAGGTGAATCAGTTAGTTGGAAGGGGAATATAAGACCCATGCTGCAGAAGCCAGGTTGGGAGACCAGCGGCTTGCGCCATCAGCGAAGCCAGTGTAGCGAGGTGGAAGATGGTCCATCTGTGGGCATGCAAAAAAAAATGATAAATGTAAGATTATGGTAAAGAAGGTAAAAAACAAAAAAAAGAGCAACCTTTACAATGCAGACCAATGAGGTCGCGGTTTCAGTTATGGGTAAAAGCGTTTAAGATACAACCCATTACGGGGATTGCGTAAAGGGTGGCCTTCAGAATCGGCTAAAATGTATGCCCCCTTGCCGAGGCAAGTCTGCACAATGTAAGGGCATTGCCACATGGATTCAAACTTTCCTTTACCGGTTTTGTCGTGGGCTTGGTCATAGGTGAGGATGAGGTCCCCTTCGTGGAAAGTTCGAGGGTGGACATGTTTATCATAACCGGCTTTGCAGCGGTTTTTGGCTACTTCGATGTTCTGGAGAGTGGCACGTCGATCTTCATCTGCTTGTTCGAGGGATAGCAAACGTTGCTCAAGGGGGGAAGTATCGGGGAGGAGCTCAACGGCGATATGTAAGGCGGGTATCTGACACTCAATGGGGAGGACAGACTCTACACCGTGAATGAGATGAAACGGGGTAAAACCGGTGGCGGTCTTGGTGGAGGTACAGTAAGCCCATAAGGCAGGGAAAAGCATATGGTGCCAATTGGACTTATGCCGGTCAATAGTGCGTTGGAGTATGGTTTTTAGGATTTTGTTAACAACTTCTACTTGACCATTCCCTTGAGGGTAGTAAGCAGAGGAAAATTGGTGTTCAAACTTGAGGAGGGTGGATAACTCGCGCCACACGGAATCTTCAAAGTGTGATCCATGGTCTGAGACCAACTGTTTAGGGACCCCGAATCGAGTGATAACATGGTTAAAAAAGAAACGGGCAGTAGTGTCAGTGGTACAGTTGAAGGTGGGCATGGCTTCTGCCCATTTGATGAAGTAATCGATGGCGACAATGATGTACTTATGGCCATTTGCAGATGGAGGTCTACACTCCATGAAGTTGATGGCCCACTTACAAAAGGGACCAATTGTGACGACTGGGTGTAATGGAGCAGGTGGTGTCTGGGCCTTGGGGGAAAAAAGTTGGCAGTTATGGCAATGCTTGACCGCAGTGATGCAGTCGGTGAAAAGTGTGGGCCAGAAGTATCTGGCACGGATGAATTTTTGGGCAGTGGCCATCCCTGAGAAATGGCCGCCACAGGCACCGCTATGACAATCATTAAGGACATGTTCAGCTTCCTCATGTGTAAGGCAGCGACGAAGAATTGTGTCAACCCCTCGTCGGTAAAGAACATCCCCTATGAGGAGGTAGCGAGAGGCCTGGTGATGGATACGACGATGTTCAATACAAGTGACTGTGGGGCGGAATTTTTGTGTGCGTAGGTATAACAAGATATCACCATACCACGGGTCATCAGATGAGATAGTGAACAAGTGATTGTCGGGTAACTCATCGGAGATGGGTGGGGTCAGGAGAAAGGAAGGTAGATCAGTGATGAGCTGGGAAAGCGCAAGGGCTTTAGTGCTTTTAGGTGTTCAGAACGTGAGGTCATATTCCTAGAGGATAATGACCCATTTAGCCACACGACCTTGCAGGAGCCGCTGGTTTAGGAGATATACCATGGGGTTAGAGTCGGCGACAACTGTGGTATGGCTAAGTAAAATGTAGTGTCGCAATTTTTGGACAGAAAAGACCACTGTTAGGGATAGTTTCTCCTCATATGGGTAACGTAGGGGTGGGCCGGACAAGGTCTGGCTGACGTAGTAAATGACATGCTCTTGGTGTGAAGTGTCTTCTTGAACCAAGACTCCGGACACAGCATGCTTGGATGCCGAGACGTAGAGAATGAAGTCCTGAGAAAAATCCGGAGGGGAGATCAAGGGGGCTTGTGTGAGAGCTTTCTTGAGGGCTTCAAATGTAGCTTCTGCTTGCTTGTCCCAGACAAAGGGTATGTGGGTATGGAGCAGGTGCAAGAAACCGTGAACGGTTGTGGCGTAATTAGGAACGAAGCATCGAAGGAAATTGGATCGCCCTTGCAGACTTTGGAGTTGTCGGAGCATGCTAGGAGAGGGAAGGTCTAAGATGGCTTGGACTTTTAGGGGATCAATAGTAATTCCTTTCTGGGAAACAATGAAACCCAATAATCGGCCTGCCGGAATGCAAAAGACACACTTGTGTGGGTTCAAGTGGATCTGATATTTGCGACAACACAGAAAAACTTGCCGAAGGTCGTTAAGGTGGTTGGATCATTTTCGGGAACGAGCTGTAAGGTCATCAAGGTAGACGAGTAGGATGTGGACCAAATCATGAAAGAAATAGGTCATGGCCCACTGGAATGTGGCACCAACATTTTTTAGGCCAAAAGGCATGATGCGATAGGCGAAGGTGCCCCATGGGGTAGTAAAGGCAGTTTTGTACTGGTCTTCCTTTCGGATTTGGATTTGATTGTATCCGGAAAAACCATCCATGAACGAGAGGACTTCATGCCCCGCACACACATCGATGAGCTGGTTAATAAATGGCATGCAGAAATTGTCTTTGGGACAGGCACAGTTTAAATCTCGAAAGTCAGTGCATACTCTAATGGTGCCTTCTTTTTTGTTAACGGGAATAGGGTTTGAAACCCAGGTGGTATAGGCAATAGGATAAATGAATCCTGCCTTGCGAAGTTTCTCAATCTCTGCTTTGAGAGCTGGGAGTTTTGAGGGATGAATGGGACGTTGTTTCTGACAAACGGGGGGTACATCAGG
Organism: Pseudotsuga menziesii; assembly: GCA_001517045.1. Taxonomy (NCBI): domain Eukaryota; kingdom Viridiplantae; phylum Streptophyta; class Pinopsida; order Pinales; family Pinaceae; genus Pseudotsuga; species Pseudotsuga menziesii. Next base: position 162,739 of record LPNX010975113.1, read on the forward strand.
CCATGTGTCAATGTGGTGCTCTATAATAGTAGGGTCAAGACCGGGAATTTCAGTATAGGACCAGGCAAATACATCACGGAATTCTCTGAAGAGTTTTTTGTATTCGTCAATCTCTTGCTCACTACAAGAGGCTCCTAAGGTGATGAGTTCGGGGGTGCTTCCTGGGGTAGCGATATCAATTTGGATGACAGGTGAGATGTTGGCCATGTTACCCTCCTCGAAGGTGTCAGGAGCAGGAATAGGGTCCTTGAACTAGTCAACCTTGGGGGGAAGGAAGTCTTTGGATTCAACTACAAATTGGGTAGCAGTGTTAGAGGAGGATTCATCTGGGAGGAAGTAGGAACGATGGTGCATGTCATCCCAGGGATACTCCAGGGCAGTGAGAGCCTCGAGGATTTCCTCATCAGTATGGAAAGTTTGTGTCATCAAATCGGTTGACGAGGGAGTAGTGGTGTAAGAGATCATATAAATGGTATTATCCTCTTTGGAAGGGGAAGAGACTGGGGGGTGGATCTCCTCAATGGTGGGTGGTGCCGTCTCAAGGTCCAGATTGTTCATCTCATAGAGAGCTGCTCTATAATTGGGGAGATCGGGACAATGATGTGAGTAATGCCCGTAAACACCACATATGGCACAAGGGTGGTTAGTGCGCAGGGATTGGTCGTGAGGCTTAGGGGTTGGATCAAGTTGGACAACCGGTATACTGGGGTCGTCGTCAATCATTTGCATGTGTTCCTGTACGGCCGGTAACTGAGGACATTGGTGAGTCGCATGGCCCAACTCGTCGCACAGCGAGCATTTGGGAGGAACACAAAACACAGGGGGTTTTTTACTGTCTTGGGAGGTGGGACAGCAGAGTAAGGTTGGGGGCCTCTGCCCCCAGTGGGTTTGGTAAGAGGAGGGGGGGGGGTTTGTGGAGGACGATGGGGTAGCGACACTAGGAGGTGGGTGACTAGTAGTGACAATGGGTTGCACCGATTGCAGGACGACATCTGGTGTCAGCGGGGGAATGGGAGGCGAAAGATACCAAACGGGTAATCCTAAGGTTAACCCAGGGAGGCTGAGGGTAGCCATGACTGGGGCGCTAACTACTCCTGAGGGAGGGATGAGGAAAGGAATGGTATGGATGGGTGTAACACCAATGTGACTAGGTACCAAAGGGGGTTTAGGCAACAAGGGTGGTTGATTAGTAGGAGTTTGCGTGTGATGGGACAGGGTACATAGGTCAGACACGTCAGTGGCGGGTGACGGGGGTGGAATAGATTGGAAGGTCGAGGTCATGGGTGTATCTGAGTAAACTCCAGGCCCCATAGAGGAAACAACTGAAGTGGTGGCACTCGAAACAGATTGTTCAACCATGGGGAGAACATTTTCGGGTGCCACAGGGGCACTGGGATCATGGTAGGTGAGTTGGTCAACCTTGACCACGCGCCCCTCATGAGGGAACATCATGGTATGAAAAATGGAAGAAGCAACCGCCCGCTTGGCATACATGTAGCTACGGCCAAGTAAAAGGTTATAATCAAGCTGTGCATTAATAACCTCGATGTTGATGAGGACAGTTTTGCCAGCCAGCTGGACGGGGATGTTAGTTAAGAGGCCTTGTGGTTGAGTCGAACGAACGTCGTAGGCTCGCAACGCAGTAGAGGACTGATGGAGAGTGGGGGATCCCATTTTCTGCCAGATGGAGGTGGACATGACACATGTAGAGGCACCTTCATCAATAATGCATCGATGGACGACAAAATTCCGAATGGAAACAGAAACTTGCAATGCTAAAGTGGAAGGCATGCGGGGTTCAGATTGGTCCAGATCAAACGCCATTACATTTGAATCATTTGGATCGATAGCCCCAATGGCTGAGAGTAAATTCTTGCACTACGAAGGGCAGTTTTTTAAGACTTCTAACGCAGACATGGCTACGGGAGATTGGGCTAAGTCATCAACAATGTTGTAGTTTGACGCAGCCCGCGCATTGGGGTTATTGTTGATACGGCAAAGTGGGAAACGAGGTGCTTTGGGAGCGCCATCTAGTGGAGGTGGAGGTATACATAATGCCTGATCAGTGGGATGAGCATTAGCGGGTTTATCAGCGGGAGGGGCTTCAGAGGTGGAGCCATATTGGTTCCGCTGGGTCTGGAGGTTGACTTCATCGGAGGACATCATCAACAAGTGGTGGGTACCTGAGTCAGACATGGGTTGATCAGGAACATCGTAAGTGATTTGTTGTTGGGTTGGTGCATTGGCTTGAGGGGGAGCCAATGGTTGGGTGTTCACTACGCCTTGGGTTGGTAAGGGGTTTTGCAGCACCAAAGGTGGCTGCTGAGGTTGTGGGGGGTTGGGTATTGCTTGAGGAGCCGCCTGCCCTTGGCGGTGGGCATCTTCGGCCCAAAGTTGCCGAACTCGCTCCATGTGTGTAGTGGCCATAGACCCCGCAAATAGAACAAGGATGGTTTGTTCACAAATTGGGGTTTTTAGCCTTCTTGGGCAGGTGATCAAGGTTTTGGTTAGTAGGGGCCGCATTATTATTATCAGGGGGATTAGGGGGTTGACCAGCTTGGTTTGGAGGTTGGTTGTTCCCACGATTTCGGCCCCTGCCACGGTTTTGTTGGCCCTGGTTGCGTTGGTTGTTCTGGTTTGGCTGCGGGTTTTGTTGAGCGTAAACTTGCCCTTGGGCAGCAGGTGGATTCTAAGGTTGCGTAGGTGCAGGAGCAGGCCGCGGTGGATAATATGTAGATGGAGGCTGCGTAGGTGCAGCAACTTGAGCGGGTTGTTGATAGGGCTGTGGAGCAGGTTGTGGGTTTGCCGCAGGGGCGGCCTGTGGCGGATGATAAGTGGGTTGGGCTTGTGAAGGCGTAGGAGCAGGTGCAGCCTGCTGGTGGTAGTAGGGCTGAGGTGCGATCGAGGGGTCGTAAGCAGGAGTCGCGTGACCGAAACACTGAGGTGGACATGAGGGTCCATGGGAATGGTGGTGATGTTGCATGGGAGCATACGAGTTGGTGGCTCCAGGCTGTGAAGTAGCCCGCGCAAGTTCAGGGCCAGGGGTAGGACGTGCTATGAAAAATGGTTGAGGATGCGAAGAGACACGGCCAATGATGCCATCGGCAGCGTGGGATGCCCCCGACGCATCATGCTGGGAGGAATTGATGCGAGGGGAGTTGAGTATAATGGTATAGAGATAACCTGACTGGGCGTAAATGAGGTCGAATTGTTGGGCCTTAAGGATGGCTTCTTCTTCAAAATGGGGTCTTTCGGATGCCACATCCTTAGCAATGACAGGAAGAAGGGATTTGAGGAAACAATCTAGGAAGATACGGTCATCTAATTTGATCTTGCATAAGCTACGACGTCGATGCCACTCATGAATGTGGTCCGTGATGTGGGTAGCCGTGTTTTGTCTGCATGATAGGAGGATCTCAATGCCCGTGTCATAGCAGACAGGTAACTGGAAGAACTGCAGGAAGGTTGAGGCAAGGGAAGCAAAGGTGTTATGGGTTCCATGGGGTTGCTCGATATACCACTTGGCTGCAGAGCCAGTGAAGGTGCGCTGTAAGAGATGGAGGCAAATAGAGTCGTCCACTATGGAGTTGGAGGAACACCATAGATGGAAGGACATAATGTGGTTTTGTGGGTCCTCACCTGACTTGCCCTCGAACTTTGGGATGTCAAAGGGGAGCTTGGTGGGCATGTGAGGCCAGGCAGGGTCGTGTCGGATAGGGTTGTTGGTCAATGTGGCTAGGTCAGGTAGGTTGAGGCTAGCCATGAATGGCAAACTAGAAGAAGGATGTGACACGGTAGTGGGTTGGGCCAAGTTGGGGCCAATGCCCCCAAGTGGAGGGGTAGTGTTATGGAGGTTTCCCCCAAGTGGGGGAACTAAGGTGGTATAGGACGGTCCTGCACCACCATGGGTAGTGTGAGCCACTGATGGAGTGGGAATAGGTATTCCCGCTACGGGAATAGGTGTCGTGAGGGGAACGGTAGATGGGGGCCCTATGGAGGGCATACCCACAGCGGGTGTGGTCACTGGTGTAGTGGTGGATGTGCCACCAACGGTCCCTACCATGAAGGGAGTGGAAGTCACGCCAACCATGGGGCTAGTAGGGGCAGTGTAAATGGGATTCTTAGACTCAGGCTCAGAATCGAAAGTAAAATAAGGGGCGTCAATATCTGGTGATGGAGTCCTATGCCGTTGATGAGTGGAGTCAAGTGAGGATGACCTGTGTCGATGAAGGGTGGTGTCAAGTGAACCGTGCTGCGGGGGTTCACCCCTGAGGTGCCGAGAATGTCTTGAGGACTCAATGGTGACAGATGGTGTCAAATATCTGTGGGTTGAGGTGAGTAAAAAATAGCTCAAAAACCCTAATGCAACCGAGTGTGCAGAAGGAGAGCTCAAAAAATAGGGCACTCGGGCCAACAACCAACTCAAAACACCTACTGTAACAGTTGTGCTACAATAGGTAGAGTGTCAACAGAAATGGTCAGAATACCAACAAACAGCAGGTTTCCTAAAGATAAAAAACAGTGGACTCACGAGACCAAAAGGAGGTAAGGGAGCATGCAAACACCTAACTAAAAGTATTCTGACTCAACTAGACATATCCTCTGCAAGGTGATGAAATCCAAGTCAGAAAATATGAATAGGAAAGCCAAGTGGCTAAGATATCCCCCTATTGGGAGGGATATCGGGTAGTCAATCCTAGAAGAATGGCAACTAAGATACCCCATTCATGACACGTCCAGAAAGGTGAATCTGTTGTTTGGTCCTTTTACCGCAATACCCCTATATAGGGATATCCCGAGAACTGCGAAAGGTAGCCCTTCAGTTACTGAATGGAGTGCGGTATTCCACTCAGGCCTCCGGAACCAATCTTGTGACTTCAACCCTCCTAAGGGAGAGGCCCTCTGGTAAACTGGTGGTGACCGTGCCAAAAAGTACTAGGGGATTTTGGTTCCCTAATTGGACAATAGCTATGTCTCAAGTGTAAGTAACCGAGGGGTGTTATTGGAAGCCTATTCCCCCCGATCCTACCTAACTATAAAGATTCTTTTGTGTTCCCCAAATGGGGTTAGAATATTGGTTGAGTTAAGTAGTTTTTTAAGGCTCACTTGAATTAGGTGACAGAGTGTGTGCTTGTGAGGTGATGAACCCAAAATAGAAGTGCCACATAAAGGGGCAACCTTCTAACTAACAATAATACTGAATTCAAAACTTTAACATGCAAAATTTTCTGAATTAAAATGCTGAAATTTTAAACAGATTCTGTAAAAGGGAACAGAAATGATGTTGCAGAAAAGGCTATAAGGAAGTAGGGCTGCAGGTGGAACAGATGGCTGTGTAGATGCAGAAAATATTGCAGCAAAGGGGGTGGGTTCAAAAACAGGAACACGGGTTTGTGGTGAAATCGTGCGGTCGGACCGCGGGTTTGAAAGAAATAGGCGCGGACAGGTCGCGGCTGTCTGGCCGACAAAGGTGGTCTAATCGCAGGGAAGGGGATGAAATTTGTGGTCAGGTCGCAGTGAGGGGGCTGAAAAGCCGGGTTCAGGTCGCAGCAAATGGGTAGAAAGTCACGGTCGGGACGCAGGAAAATGGCCGACAGGCGCAGCCAGATCGCAGCAAATAGGATAAATAGCGACGATCGGATCATAAGTAACAGACTTGAATCCGCCGGCAGGGCACCGGATATGGTCTGATAGCCGCGGTCGGGTCACAGGTAAAGGCCTGAAAGGCGTGGTCGGGACGCGACTGCAGAGGGAAAAAATACAGTTTACGGCCACTGAAAGGGACAACCGAAAGGAAAAAGTTAAATAATTTTTTAAACTGAAAACAGAGATTCAAAGGAAAAACAATGGAGTCACCAAAACTGTAACTAGGGTTTTACCCCTAGCTTATGCGAATGAGCACCTACTAAGGAGAAGTGACTCCTTAGTAGCATTTTAGTAAAATGAAAATGAAAATGCTAAACACAAAAACGAACTACTCTAAATATATGCATGAAACAAAACAACAAAATGTAAAGAATGGGATTTATATTGATATTGCCTCCGGTGTGAAGGTTAGTGAAGCTCTTTGTAGTGATCTAAGACGGTTGCTCCAAGCTCCAGCCTGCTCCTTCTCCTTCTTCGATGGTGGAAATGGGCCAAAAGGGGCTCTTAATGGTGAAAGTATCTCAAGGGTGAGCTAGGGCTTCTAGAGCTAGTTTGGCAGAGTAAGGATGCTTATGATTGTGGATGTGAAATAAGGGGTCTCCATCACCTATTTATAGTTTTTTAGTGGTGGAGTGCTGGCCCATGGTTTTGGGAACCATATGGTTTAGGGCAGTTGTTTAGGGTTTTTTCCTCCTTTTCCTCATTATTTTATATTTTTTCTTCCCTTTTGGGGATTTTTGCTATTTTAGAGGAATTTTAGATATTTTTGGAGGAAAAAAGGGGTTTTTGGCCTTTTGGAGGCTTTTTAGTGGGATTTTCATGGTTTTCAAGGGAAATATAGTAGGAAAAATGGACAAATGAGCCATATAGTGGGGTAGATGAGGTAGTGAACACTTTTTGGGTGTTAACACCCCTAGTCATAACTAAGTAGCACCAGATATATTTCCAAGACTGTATTCGTATCTGGGGGATCTTTTGAGAGTTTCGGGCTTTGCTACCCTGCCCATATGGTCAACCCCGCCTGTGACTGTCCGCCTAAGCATTGATTATATTTAGGTGACCTTAGTGTCCTTACCTAGGATATCGAGGGGGTACTTTGTAGGTGTTATTCTACAGGTGTCCCAGCCAGGTTGGGGCCGGACATCACAGTCGCTTTATGCGTTAAAGCTGAGGGCCACAATAATTGGTTACGTACCTTCGCTTGTTGTGTATGGGAGTCTCAAGCCTCTCATAAGCAAGACATACCTGCTTCATTCGGGAGCTCACTTATCCTACCCTTGATTTCTTGCATTTGGCTTTAGATTTTATTGGTGATTGCTCTGTGCATGATAGCTTGCCTAGCGTTTGCGTAGATAGAGAGTCTTTTATATTTTTTGAGTCATTGTGGATTCAGGTGTGGCTCTTCACCGTTCTCATTGTTTAGCAGGACTTCCACCTTCTACATATCCTCTTCCTTTGGGAGAGATAAATAGACAGTCCAGGCGGACTACTTCGCACATTGATTTACACACCATGGGAGACCAAATAGAAGGTATTCCTGAACCACCTTCTCCCATTCAGGTGGAAGATGGGGAGTTTGCTCCTATCTATGATCCTTCACCCAACTTGATTGAGTTCAGTCCTATGATTTTTGAGATGGGAACCTTTCATGATAGACCTACTCACTCTAGGGTTGATTCCCCATTGACACATCGTCGGTATGGAATGCTGGAGGATGACGAGGCTCATTTTGAACCCGTGAGCACTAGTTATGGTAGTTATGGTATGTCTGGTTCTCCTACACATGATTTGGCATTTCATGTCGAATCCGATTTTGATCCTAACACTATGCCTAGGGGAACTCTCATTCCTTACCATGTGGAGAGGTTTGGGAGCACTAGTCACACTACACCTTCTATCCCCATGGTGGAAGTTACATCACATATTCCTCCTAGGTCTAGGGTTAGTGATCCTATTAGGATACCAGATCCGAGAGGAGTGACTATAGGGAATAATACATACTTAATTACATAGATCCCTCCATCCTCTATCCCTAGTTCTTCGAATGTTCACCCTCCACCTCATTCACGTGGTCCTTCAAGCCAAAACGTTGCTACGAGTTATGTCTGTACTGCGGTTACTAGACCAGTTGTGTCTCAACTTCATGTACCACCCGTTTTTTCGAGAGGTCATGCTCATACTTCTAGAGGTCATATTCCTACTTCTGGAATATATATTCCTACTTCAAGAGCATATGTTCCTACTTACGGAGTGTCTCATGGGACATCTCATGTGATGACTTATGGACCCTATTATGGGACACAGTATGGATAGGGTTCTTCACCTTATGGGGGCACGTATCAATAACCTGCTTACTCTCCAAATTATGGCTTCGTAGTTCCTAATAGTCAAGGTCCATCACACTATGGTGCTTCCATGCCATCCTGTATGGGTCAAACCAGAGGAGGGCACTATGGCTAAGGCCATGGTGGTAATCAGACCTTTATGAATTAGAATTATTAGGGAGCGGTTCTTTGACCTCATCATCCTAGGCTCCCTTTCCTCGTGACGTTGAATCTTCCTGACTTGTCGAGATTAATGAATGATCCTATTGCTCATGACCCAGCTTGGCCAGCTATCCCTACTAAGCTTCCCTCAGACATACCTAAGTTCGAGGGGAAACCGGGAGAGGATCTGAGTGAACATGTTACTACCTTTCACCTATGGTGCTCTTCGAATTCTTTACACCAGGACTCCATCCTTTTCAGGATATTTCTACGCCCCTTACAGGGCCTACCGCGAAATGGTATATAGAGCTACCTAGGGGAGCATTCGCTTTGTTCAATGACCTAGCAATGAATTTTCTTAACCACTTCCAGCTACCAGTGCATTAAGACATTGGTACTGAACTCTTGTCGACATTTCAACAGGATAAATCCACACATATCTCGGATCATATCCAAGAGTGGCGTAGACAGAAGAGGTTAATCAAATCCTTTATATCGCCAGAATTCCTCCTCCAGTGAGACTTCGACATCTATGAGATCAGTTTCTTTTCACATGAGTCATATGGAAGATCCTTAGATTCTTCCTACACTGAGTACTCCGAGTGAGCCCATCGCGATGGACGTGCCGTTTCTTGCAACTATGATAGCATATCAAGCTAATCTTGAGTCTGTTGCAGATCCGAGTCCTTCATCTTCGTAGATGAAGGAGGAGGACCCTTATGTGCTACCGGCATGGGCAGTACAATCTTCTCACGATTGCCTTGATATGGTTTTCCCTTCAGATGAAGCGATTATTGAGGCTATGTTGGGAGTTGAGCCACCATGGGAGGAACTTCATCATAGATATTACTTTCTTCCTGAGCTTGACCGCTTGGAGTGTGAGGACTTTAGGGTGGTTATTAGTGAGAGAGTTGGTAGTCCTATGGTTCCATTATGCTCTCCTGGTCTGATGGCTGATGGAAACATGGCAAACATATCTTCAACCCAGCTTGATTTTATGGATTGCAACCTAGCTTCAGCTGAGGGGCATCATCATATCATAGTGGCTGTTGATTGCTTCACGAAATGGGATGAGGCTATGCCTACAATTAAATCCAATGGTGAGATAGCTGCGTACTTTGTGTTCAACTAGATTATTACTCAATTCGAAATTCTGAAAGAGATTGTCACTAACCATGGCTCGCACTTTCAGAATCATATGATGGAAGAGTTGGCATCAAAGTTAGGGTACAAGAAAGAGCATTCCTCCTCTTACTACCCTCAAGCGAATGGATAGGTAGAAGTAGTGAATAAATCACTCAAATCCATTCTCCAACGAACCATCGCACATAGTAAGAATAATTGGCACATCATGTTATATCTTGCTTTGTGGGCATATAGAACCGCTATTAAGACTGCCACAGGTTTTTCTCCATATCAACTTGTACATGGAGTGGAGTCGATATTACCGGTTGAATGCGATATTCCTTCTTTGAAGCTAGCCGTAGAACTCTTATCAAACACTTCACCATTGGAGGAGCGTTTGGTCCACCTTGAGCAACTTGATGAGCAGTGTCTAGATGCCTTGGTGGCTCTAGAAGTAAATAAATGTTGCGTAAATGATCCGTCAGATCTCAACTTAGTGCTTTAAAAGTTTGTTGTAAAAGAATGCGTGTAACAGGTTAATTAATGGGATAGCATTAACAGAAATTAAATGCTCAGAACAGGAATGAAAAACAAGATTGATAAATAGATGCCAAGCAGAAAACATAGAAACAGAGTCATAAATAGAGTTGATAACGGATTTCACCCCCTCCTCTGGGCTACGTCTTCATCCCCCTCTCCAATAGGAACTAATCCAATTAATCTCTTAAAATGGTACAAAGGTTCTGGCATCAACTTTCACAATTGTAAAAGGAAATGATGGACAAAAATTCTTCAAGACTCCTCTCTATGGAATTACAATCTGGTCTTCAAAAGATAAGGACCCAAAATGTAACAGAGAATATAGTCAACTCTAATACAAACAACAATCTAGAAACTACAGCAAAACTCCCCAAGCTTCTATACCAGAGAAAAGAAATGCCCCCCTGCTCTCAACGAACTGTGTCCCCTTTATTCCTCATCTTTGTCGTTACAATGTGCAAAGAAAACCATGCATGAAGTGTGACTGTTCACCTCCTTCTACCAAATGCCTAGACCGTTCATCTCTCTATCGACGTTACCAGCATACGGTATCAAGATTCTCCAAAAACCGTTCTGAAATGTCCCGCGCAAATGCATTGCTGAGTATTGGAATCAGAAGGTTTAGTCATCTGAGCTTCCGTCGTTGCGGAAGAGGAAAAGCAATGGCTCTGAAGAACTCCATCTCCATTGGTTTTCAAGTCAGAAGCTTCAGTCATTTGTTTTTCACAGTTGCGGACGGGGAAGAGGTCTTGTGAGCTCCACCGTTGCGGCTCTCAAATTGCTCCGCCTTCCGATCCGTCTGAATGTACGTGAGCTTCCCCGTTGCGGCTGTCGGAAGCCTTTTTGCTTCCGCCGTTGCGGCTGCTAGAAGCCTTTATGCTTTCAATCCTTCTATCTACGCCGTTGGGGAAGAGAAATCACTCTGGCTTCTGAACATCTTTAAGTTCCCGCCATTGCGGAAGGAAAATCACTCCACCGTTGCGGAACCAGAAATGCTTCCGAACTCCGATGTTGCGGAAGGAGAAAAGCCCCGCCATTTCGGAAGGGGAAAAGCTTCTGCCATTGCGGATGCCGGAAGGCTTTCGAGTTCTGATATTGCAGAAGGGAAAATATTCCCATGTCTGATCTGTGGAAAGAGAACTCTTTCGATCTCCGATCTGCATAGCTTCTTTGAACCATGTACCATATTGGATCTTTCAGAGGAATAATCCGTCGGATCAATCTTCCCCATTGGAGAGCTTTTGGAACACCAAAAGCCTGAATTATTCTGCAAGTAAGTGAGGGTAAAGTTCCCTCACTTTACCAATCTCCATCCATCTCGCTTTGCTAGGATGCCTTCCTTTCAGCCCCACTCGAAGGTACTCAGCATTCCCCCCTCGTGAAGTTCTTACATTTCTGTCAAGAATAACATCATCCTACAAATCTCTCATATATCCAGGTGCCAAATCATCTATGGAAGGAATCTGTATGTTAATTTCCTCATCCATGATCATAGGAGGCTCATACAATTTAAGATTCTCAACATTGACAACTGAATAAATTTGCATGTATGGAGGTAAATTCAAGCGAAAAGCATTAGTACCGATCTTTTCCAAGATCTCAAAAGGACCATACCTGATAGGTTTAATCTTTTTACCTTCATCTTTCATCCTTTCTTTGGTGATGTGTAACCAAACTCTATCACCTACCTGAAATTGATGATCAATTCGATGCTTATCATGCCTGGCCTTGTACTTTGCCTGGATCTTCTCCAACTGTTCTTGAACTGCCTGTTGTACTGCTTGGATTCTCTGAATGAAATTTAAAGCTTTATTTGCATCATGATTTCCTTCCACTGCATCTTTGACAAAAGAGAAGTCCATCGGTGTTTTTGGCAGATAACCAAAACAAGTTTCAAAAGGAGATTTTTGCGTGGAAGAGTGAATTGCATGATTGTAAGCATGCTGTATATACTACAACTGCTCATCCCAAAGTTTAGGATGTTTACTACAATATCCTCTGAGCAGCTAAACCACTGTCATGTTTACTACCTTTGTTTTCCCATCGGTCCGGGGATGAAAAGCTGTACTCTTCTTCAGTTTAGTGTCCATAAGCTCCCATAAAGTTGACCAGAATTTTCCCAAGAACCGGGAATCCCGATCAGATACAATAGACGTGGGCAGCCCAAAATGTACCCAAACATTTTGAAAGAATAAAAGAGATGTTTGTTCAGCAGTGATCTGCTTGTTACATGGCATTAAGATACACATTTTGTTGAACCTATCCACAACAACATATAGGTAATCATGCCCTTTTTTAGACATAGGTAGCCCCCCTACAAAGTCCATAGAAATACTTTCCCAAGGACGAGAAGAAACTGGAAGAGGAGTGTACAAACCCAATTTCCTATTGCTAGGCTTACTTGTTGCACACATAACACAACCCCTTATATATTTAGCTACAGTTTCTTACATTTGAGGCCAATAACAGTGATTCTGCAATACAGACAACGTTTTACTTACACCAAAATGTCCTACAATCAATGAACTATGTGCCTCTTGGATCACATGCAGTCTTTCTTTCTCTGGAATACAGAGTTTACCGAGATGATACAAGAGCTGATTATGCACATAGTAGTTCTCTTCTTGTTTACCATGTATTAGTGATGCATATACTTTCTTAAAATCTTTATCTTCTGCATACTATTCAATATAAATTTCATGTGTTAATGAACTGTTCTGAAGAATGACTGAAGCATTCATAGGTGGCCTTGATAACATGTCTGCTACTTTATTATGAATTCCCTTTTTGTATTTGATTACGAGATGAAAATGCTGTAAGAACCCCATCCATCTAAAATGCCTACTTTGTTGTATTTTAGTCTGAGATTGTAAATATCGAAGTGGCTGATGATCAGTATGTATGACTGTCTCTTTTCCCATGATATAATGTTTCCACTTCTTTACACTCTATACTAAAGCATACAATTCTTTGTCATAGGTCGGATAGTTACTTACCACAGTAGAGAATGTTTCTGAATGGTAACAGACTGGCTTTCTCCCTTGCATCAAAACTACTCCCATGGCAAACCCACTAGCATCGTTTTCGATCTCAAATGGCTGCTGCAAATCTGGCAATGTCAGAACTGGTGCTATGCTAATCTTTTCCTTCAAAGTGTCGAAGGATCTCTGATGCTTGCCTCCCCACTGAAAAATTTCTTTAACACTTGTTAATGCATGTAAAGGTGCAGCAATGGAGGAAAACCCAGAAATGAATTTCCTCCAATACTAAACCGCACCCAGAAAACTTCTGATTTCAGTTACGGTGTTAGGCTGTGGCCAGTTTACAATGACAGCAACCTTGGCTGGGTCCACTCATAGGTGGCCTCCACCAATGATATGGCCTAAATATACTAAATAAGTTTTAGAAAATTCACATTTAGCCATTTTTACATAAAGCTTTTCCTTTCTCAGTACATCTAAAATTTTCTTCACATGTACAACATGCTCTTCCCAAGTTTTGCTAAACACAAGGATATCATCTAGATATACAATTACAAAATCATCAATGAATGAACAAAAGGCATCATTCATGACCCGCATGAAAGTAGACAGTGCGTTACAAAGCCCAAAAGGCATCACAAGCCATTCATACAAACCATGTTTCATTTTAAAAGCTGTTTTCCAAGCATCATGCTCAGCAACACGGATTTGATGATACCCACTACACAGATCCAATTTTGTAAAGTAAGTTGCATGTTTCAACTGATCAAGAAAATCATCAATGCGAGGAAGAGGATACTTGTTTTTAATGGTGATTTTGTTAAGGGCCCTGTAGTCGATACACATCCTCCACGACCCATCCTTCTTTGGAACCAAGACTATGGGAGAGCCACAAGGAGAAGTTCTGGGCCGGATGACCCCCTTCTCAATCAGCTCCTGAACTTGCTCCTTGATCTCCTCATTCTGCATTACAGACATCCGGTACATGGCTATGTTCGGGAGTGGCACATCCTGCTGCAAATGTATCTCATGCTGAATCTCTCTCTTTGGTGGTAACCCATTTGGATCTTGAAACAAATCATCATACTCAGAAATGATGTCAATCAGTTCAGATTTATGCTTAGGGTCACATTCTTCAAAATATTTAGAGACTTCATCATTTTTCATCTTAACCATCATTAACACAAAGTTCTTACTAGCATTTACCAACCTCTTCATTTGTCCTGCAGAGACTATTGCTAGATTGGTTTTTATCTTATGTGCTTGTACAACATATTCCATACCTTCTTTAAAAAGATGATACTTATTCTGCTCTCTATAAAATCCTACTTTCCGGTCATACAAATATGGACTCCCAAGTACAATTCCACAAATGTCAAGTGGTACTACATCCAATTCTACCTCATCCCTAAACTTTTCAGTAATTGCAAATTTTAATACACATTTCCTTGTAACTTGCAATCGTGTATCATTAGTAACCCAACCTAGTCTAGGATAGGGCTTTTCATGAGGCATAGTAACTAAATGCAATTTCTTAACCACTTCTGCTAATATTAGATATACTTGTGAACCACTATCAAACAATGTATCAATCTTTGTATGATTTGCAATGACACGAACATGAAACAGTGCACTTCTATCTTTATCATTTTGCTTAGAAGTAGATGGCAGGCTTGTACTTGCACTAGAACTTGATTGTGCATCAATGGGAAGTGAGATACTTTTATCCTTACCTTGGATTCCGACAGCTGTAACCTTTATTTCATCACCTAAGTCAGATCCCAAGTCTTGAACAACTGCTGCAGTAGCTTTTTATTTTCCTTTGTCTTTGTTTCCTCCGTACTTCTTTGGCCTTAACTCCGGATGAAGTTTCCAACACTTAGAGACATCATGTCCCTTCTGACAATGTGAACATGTAGGCTTTTCACCCTCTTTCTTAACAATAGCCATCTTCTTTTTCCCCTTATCTTTACCTTTCGATTTGCTGTCAAATTTAAATGACTTCTTCACAAAAGTATCATTAGCATGCTTACCCCTGGCTTCTAAATGGGTAGCTAGAACACATACATCATCCAAATTACTGGGGTTAAACATCAACAAAGTATGCTTCAAATAAGAATTCATGCCACCAATGTACTTAAGAAGAGTTTCTTGTTTATCTAACAAAACATTCAATGCAATAGCCCTCTTTCTGAATTCATGAGTATAATCTTGAATGCTTTGTCCTTTAGCTTGTCTAAAAATTTGCCAATTCATGGTTAATTGCTGCATGTGACCTAAAGGATAAAATTGCTTCCTCAATACTTCAATGAATTCATCCCAAACTGAAATAATTTTACCATTCTTTCGGAGATCTTGCTGAATCTTGCTCTCCCACCAAGTAAAAGCCACTCCACTCATTCTCAAAGTGGCCAATTGAATCCTGGAAGGGTCATCATTAATGCCCTGCACCCTGCAATATACTTCAAGCTGCTTGATCCAATTGTCTAATTTTTCAGCATCTACATCTCCATTATTAATAGGTAATTCAAACTTTACATCCAATTCGAAATAAATAATATTAGGACTTGTGTTATGAGAAGTATGAGAAGAAGAAAAAGTCTATTTAATATCAGGAGGATCACCATCACCTCCTACTCCTTTACCCTTTTCTTCAGGCTTCACTTCTACATCTCCGGATGAAGATCCTTCTTCTTTCTTCTTCCTTTCTGCTCGCTCTTCGAGTAGAAGTTCCATCATGGATTTCATGCTCATAAAAGCCTCTAGAAACTCAGTTTCAGAAATGACATTTTTTTCCTGTTCGGTATGTCCTTCTTCTTCCCCTCATGGAAAAGACATGGTTCTTGAGAATATCCTCCTGGAGCCAATCTCAGGATCTCCTTCAACTAATTCTCCTTCATCAAGCTTTAACCTGGACCTGGTAAGCATTCACAAACTTGCACAACATTCAACCTACTCTGATACCATAATATGATCCGTTGGATCTCAACTTAGTGCTTTAAAAGTTTGTTGTAAAAGAATGCGTGTAACAGGTTAATTAATGGGATAGCATTAACATAAATTAAATGCTCAGAACATGAATGAAAAACAATACTGATAAACAGATGCCAAGCAGAAAAAACAGAAACAAAGTCATAAACAGAGTTGATAACGGAGTTCACCCTCTCCTCTGGGATACATCTCCGGGCCCCTCTCCAATAGGAACCGATCCAATTAATCTCTTAAAATGGTACAAAAAGGTTCTGGCATCAACTTCCGCAACTGTAAAATAGAATGCTGGACGGAAAGTATTCAAGACTCCTCCCTGTGGAATTACAATCTGGTCTTCAAAAGATAAGGACCCAAAATGTAACAGAGAATACAATCGACTCTAATAGAAACAGAAATCTGGAAACTAAATCAAAACTCCCCAAGCTTCTATATCAAAAAAAACAAATGCCCCCCTTCTCTCAACGAACTGTGTCCCCTTTATTCCTCATCTTTGCCTTTACAATGAGCAAAGAAAACTGTTCAAGAAGTGCGACTGTTCACCTCCTTCTGCCAAATGCCTAGACCTTTCATCTCCCTATCGACGTTACCAGCATACGGTATCAAGATTCTACAAAAACCGTTCTGAAATGCCTCGTGCGAATGCATTGCTGAGTATTGGAATCGGAAGGTTTAGTCATCTGAGCTTCAGTCATTGCGGAAGAGGACAAGCAATGGCTCCAACGAACTCCATCTCCATTGGTTTTTGAGTCAGAAGCTTCAGTCATTTGTTTTCCACAGTTGCGTATGGGGAAGAGGTCTTGTGAGCTCCACCGTTGTGGCTCTCAAATTGCTCCCCCTTTCGATCCGTCTGAATGTCTGTGAGCTTCCCCGTTGCGGCTGCTGGAATCCTTTTTGCTTCCGCCATTGTGGCTGCCGGAAGCCTTTATGCTTTCGATCCTTCTATCTGCACCATTGGGGAAGAGAAATCACTCTGGCTTCCGAATTTCTTTAAGTTCCTGCCATTGGGGAAGGAAAATCACTCCGCTGTTGTAGAAGCGGAAATGCTTCCACAAATTCTTGTGGAAGTGGAAGACTTTCGAGTTCCGACGTTGCAGAAGGGAAAATCTTTCGATGTCCGATCTGTGGAAAGAGAACTCTTTTGATCTCTTATTTGCGTGGCTTTTTGAACCATGTACCATATTGGATATTTCAGAGGAATAATCCGCCGGATCAGTAAAGGTCTAGTATGATAAGTCTGTCCGTCCAAGGAGGTTTAGTGAGGTAGAATTTTTCCTTTTGTGGGATCAACCGAAAGAACCCTTAGGGGCAGGAAATTTTAACCCCATGTGGCATGGTCTTTACTTCATTAAACATGTGTTAGAGAAGGGTGCTTATGAGTTAGTGGGTTATGACGGAACGACCTTGGCAGAGCCTAGAAATGGGCTCTATCTCAAGAAGTATTATGCATGATTTTCAGCCAAGGCTGGTTATTGTATATTATTGTACATCTTTTCATAGTTAGGTCTTTTTCTTATAGTGATCAGGTTTGTGATTAGTTTCCGTTTCTTTTGGCAGATGTCAATGGAATCTTCCACCTACATAGGATTCGCGGATGGTGCGAGTTGTCACACTCAACACTCAACCTCTGCTGCTTGGGTGATTTATACTCCTATGGTTCAGGTACTGTCTTCAGGAGGCGTGTATTTGCAGCCATCTTCAAACAATGTTGCTAAATATAGTGCCGTTATTGAGCTTCTATGGGATGCCATTCTCTCTCTTGAGGAATGTCTTGATTCAGAGTTAGTAGTGTCTCAGCTTAATGGTTTGTACCATGTTAGAGATCCGATATTATTAAGAAGATTCTTATGTGTGAGATTATTAGAACGGCAATTTGACAATATAACATACATACACATTCTAAGAATTAATAATCAAGTTGTTGACTCATATGCTAACTACGTGTTAGATTGTCATTTGTTTCATACACAATAAACTCGTCACAAACAAAAAAATTTACACATAAATAAATAAACCGATCACCATAAAATTTCTTATATAAACATCCAAAATGAGGTAATACATAGTGTCATGATACAAAATTGGGGCTCTCGAGCCACCAACATACAATACATGGTAGTACAAAATGTATAAACTTCTAGGTATCTAGTCTTGTGGAGGAGGAGGGGGGTTGTGATCATGGAATATCACTACGGATCTAGCTAGCGATCGGAATAATTGCACCCATGCTCATGGTACACCCACCACCTGGCACTGCATAGCCTCAGGAAAGTCCTTAACTTACGCCATGGGAACCTTGTGTGTCAGTCTCACAAAATTGGTATGAATGCTCTGGAGCATCCGCTCCACATCCACACTCGTGATATCATCTCCTCTTCCCCTCTGTCTGTGACGAGGGAAGCCTTCCGGCCGCCATGGTCCCACATTTGCATACAAATGGTAGATGTCAGTATGTATTGTCATGCAAAAATATGTCTTTTGATTCCATATAATCAGAAAACACAAAAAAAAATAACTTAAAAATTTAAAAAGAGAGGGTCGAGATTCGTTACCTATATCGCCATATGCCGATCCTGGTGGTAGCGGCATGTCCCGGTCTCCCCAAAAATCAATCCCCGCATAGGGGTAGTCATCGATGGCAACTATCTGTCATTGCCACCATGAAAAGAAATCAGCTGGATAGGGGTTGGCCACCCTACCTCCCCCCCAGTCTGCGCATTGCATCTGCCCAACGCCATTGGGATGGATCTCAAACCTCATGAAGAGGAACGTCCACTCTGGGACTCAATCCTGGAACACGCTCGAAGAAAAACATGTTCAATATACTGCTGAACCCGAAGTTCCACACTCTACCCGCCTTACACTCACTAAGATGATGTTTCATGTTGCTCAGTAGTGTAGTGCTCCAGTCATAAATTGTGGGTCTCATGCACTCCACTTCATAGAACATCAAAGGCCACGAGGCCTGGTGGAGTGATGCCAAGCCTACTATCTTGCCCAATGTCAATAGTATGGCCTTTAGGCCCAGCACCTGTACAGCATCGGCAGGGACCTGGCTCCCCACCTTCTCTGTGTCTGGATAGAAGTACACTGCAATGTACTCATTGATAGTCAGGACACCTCCTGGCCCACCACGAGAACGAAGGTTCACTACTTCCCCTCATCAAGAAATCTTAGTAATAAAGTATATGTCCTCCACCTCTATAGTGAGGGACATCCCATCTATCTGGAAGGACTCAGAGTCTGGATCCCAGTAATCCACCAGCATTTGCAATAGTCTTGGTTTGGCCCTCAAGCCACCAAGACACCAAAGCTTGTAGAGTCCACATGCACATAGAGCTTGTTGAGCCATTAGATCGGCCCTTACTACCTCCTCTACCTCACCATGTCCACGCTCTCTCCACTCTAGGACCATCCTACACAAAAAAATGCAAATTTGTCCATTAAATTGCTTGAAAAACCTTATGCGTGGCCTTATACGCGACTGTTTTCCAAACAACCATGTATGTACGCGACTGTGGGGGGATTTTCCGTGTATATCCAGCCCTATATGTGGAGAAACGCTCGATTTCCGTGTGGGCCGCAATGAACTTTTTAGTTTGGCCTAGAAAACTCAAATGATCATGGAATTTGATAAAAATTGCATCAAAATGGAAGAGAAGAGCATCGGTAAGTACTTGGAAGAAATGGTAGTGGATTCCCCTGGCTGGATCTCCTGGAATTCGCTATTGAAAATATGAGCTCAATTGGGTAAAAATTTCAAATGTTTTATAAAATTTTTGATTATTTACTATTTATAGAAAATTTTCAAATTTTTGAAAAATTTTACCCCTTTTTCTATAGTTTCGACCATTTCTAATCATTTTGGACCATTTTTTATCTAATTCATGATGTAGGGGACCTTTTTTAGTGTCGTTTCAGCCGTTGGATTGACCCGTTTGTGCCGATCTCAGGTATCATGTATAAAATGGCATATAGGTTAGGTTTCATCACCATTTTCATTTTGCATGACCTTATGACCGTTTCATCATAGCCTTAGGTATGAACCCACTCTATTATGTCACAGAACCTTCTTGTTGTTTTAGAAGTGGCATGGTATGAGTGGTAGAGCTTCACCTTACATGGGTACCCTAGTTAGCGCCTTATTTTCATTTGGTGCCCATGCTGATGTTCTATCCTTTAGGGTGTGGGAGTCCGTTGTATAGTTGTTGGGGCGCGCACCTTAACGGTCCCCAATTTTGGTAACTCCGCGATTTTTGTGGAAGCTTGTAAGTGGAGTTGCGACTCAAAATAGTCTTAGGGGTGTCAGGGTGGAGTAAAAGCCTTCTTTTTGTAATAAACCCATGGTTTAATCCCATGGTTTTTTAATAAGTGCACTATAAATAAGCACTCTTGTAAAGAAGTCAGTTTAGGCTTTTTGATGTAAGATGAATTGATGCGAAGCTAAGGCTTGTTTTGTAAGGAAGGTTAAGTCCCGGCTATGTGCGTGGACGACCTCTGCAGCTGTGTGCGTAGAGGGTTTTGGGTGATTAAGAATATCTGTAGCTGTGTACGCAGAGATCTGCAGCTTAGTGCACAGCTTTGAGGAATTGAAGGGATCTATAGCTGAGTGCGCAGATCAGAACTGTGGGTTTTGTAAAGAGCTGAATAAAACACAGTTCTGTGGACATAGCCCGTAAACTGGGGGTGAACCACATTATATCATGTGTTGTGGTTCTGTTGTGTTGTTGTTATGTTCTTTTATGCATTGATAAATATATAACTGATAAGTAAGATCACTGCTAAATACTAACTTCGCTGTGAATTCCCAGTAAAGGGTTAAGCAAGGCACTATTTGTTTATCTAACTGGGAAGCTAAATAAGTAAATATCAAAGCTCTGTATTTTATGGTTATCATTTGTTAGAAGCTAAAGGTACAGTAATATCCCTCTTCTGCTTGTAGAAACCTGATTCTGCGGCACCCCATAGCTGTTTCGGGTGAGACTACAATCTGTTCGCAGGTTGTTGCCGAAAGGGCCAACACTGTGGGTCTTTTGTTGGTGCGAAGACAAAAGTATAGAACCCAGGTGTTCCCTAAGCCCAACAAATTGGTTCCGTTGCTAGTTGAACTCGGTATCTGCTCAAGAGGGGTTTACGTCGTACCTTGAGGGCTATGTTTTGGAGACCCTCAGTGAAAGAAATCGGTGATTGGATTGAAGAGACTTATCTGAAATTTGCTGTACAAGAGAACAAAGATCTGCGTCGTAGTTCAAACGAATTTTTACAAAGGTATGTTTTTTTCTGATGTTTATGAAATTTCTTTGGTAGTATCCACATAGAATTGCACCAGTGGTTATCCAGGTTAACAGAGAGAAGGACGAACTTCCAAGAAGGTCAGTTTCCTGATTGGACCCCCACAAGAATTAATATATTGAAAAGGGTGAACAACAAGATATCCCGAGCTATTGATTTCTGGACAACGCGAACCCTTAAAGCATTTGTGACAGAGTTCTCCATTGACACAAGTACATCCTTCAGCGAAGCCGAACGACAGTTTTTCAAAGGACCAAGGGGTAATTACTTGAATTCATTTAGTTTGAGAATTAAAATGCTATTGGCTGAAAAAAGGTATATTGCTCATTGAATCAGACTGTTAGAATTAGTATTACTAACCTATGTTTGCAAGTGAAAGTACCTTCGATGAGAAAAGTGGTTTGCTGCGAAGTGGAAAAAGGTATAAGAGAAATTTTGAGTCCTATACCCTAGGTCAGAGTACCGAGTCTAACCCCGTAAGTGCAGCAGCCTCAGAGCCCAAAGAAACCCCTTCTGTTGGAAACCTTCCGGTAACCCCGCAGCGAAGACCTATTATCCTTGAGAACCCATCGCAGTCTGAAAGTAACTGTAGCCCGAGTATTCCTGTCATAGGTCAGTCTACCCTAGTAAGTTTCCCCCCGCCTTCTACTAGTCCCCCTCCCTCCCCCCCTAGATCTGCGATGGCCCATATGAATGACGACATTAAGCTCCCTGTTTTCAAAGGAACTGGGTCAGAGAATCTAGACTAGTTCTAGTTCTTATGCGAAGCAGTGTGGACTGCTAAGAACATTACAGATCAAGATACAAGAAGAGCTTAGCTGGTTACTTCTTTTAGGGACCGCTCTTTGACCTGGTTCATGAATTTTTCCAATACTCAGAACCATGTCTTGGCTGATATAAAAGCAATAATGATAAAGGAATTTAAGAATCCTAAATCAGAATCGCAATGTATCACTGAACTAAAGGAAATTTAGCAGAGGTGAGGAGAATCAGTGTGGGACTTTGATCAGAGGTTCAAAGTTCTGCTAGATCAAGTCAGTTTCACTATTGGACCAGTGCAACATAAGGAATGGTTCATCGCAGCTTTGTTACCACACATCAGGACTCCACTCATGCAACAGAAGGTTGCGGATCAGTAGGAGGCTTTGGAAATCGCTATGAAGCTTGAAACAACCCCTGTCAAAGATAATTATGGTATCACTCAAATACAAGCGCAGTTGGTAGCGATGGCTCTGGAGCTTTGCGATATGAAAAAAGGGAAAGCTAGTCACGAAGAGGTTTGGTGTACACGATGTTGGACAGAGGGTCACGACAAGGAACAGTGTCCCATGGTAAGAAATTTCCTGAATTATGGTGCACCAAACCCGTTCAACCCTAGTGTTCTATATTGTAAGATCTATAGGACAACTGGCCAACATCGACCTGAAGACTAGTATCTTATGCAGAGGTATGTGCAAGTCCCTAAGAACCCTTATTGTAAGTTCTGTAAGTCAGTGGGACACAACGAAGATGAGTGTCGCAGCTTTGACCTCATGAGAGAATGAACTTATGATTCTTATCAGGTACAAAATGATGGCCAAGGAAATGATGGATATGGTTACCGTGGTAGTACATCAGGTCATGGTACTTTTGAGGTCGTGGTCGTGGTGGTATGGCTGGCAGAGGACGAGGCTAGGTTGTGTTCTATAACTGTAACCAAGCAAGAAATCTAGGTAGAGACTATTGGAACCCAACTACGACATGTCAATATTGCAGAGCTGTCAACCATGTGATTGAGCAATTCCCACAGCTGATAGCCAAGATTCAAGAAAGAAATAGTGCCCCTACTCAGAATATTCAGTTGATTGCTAGGGAGCAACGACCTGTCCCAGCCATCAATGTTGTTACCAGGAGTGGAGCTACGACGGAAGTGCAGAACAAGGAGAAACAACCTGCCGAGGCTTGGGTTCGTAAGGCCCCAGAAAAAATCCCAGCATTTGATGTCGAAAAAGAAAAAGAGACATTTATGGAAGCTAAGAGAGACTTTGCTGACCCCAACACATCAGTAGCACCTGTGTAACAGCCTCAGCAGCAATCGTAGCCGCAAGAAGATTCGACGGATAAAGTAAGTACACTATCCTCCTTTTTACAGAGTTGTATGAAGCTCTTCAGAAATCAGAATGCTTTAAATGAGTTGTAGAAAGTTATTTCTTCTTGCGAACCTCAGCGAAGTTTTGGTGAGGAAAAAACTGTTCATGGAGTCAGAAGAACTGGTAGGGAAATGAGATTGAATGCTCAGATAGGAGAATATTACATGACTGATGTCATCTTGGACCTAGGATCAGAAGTAAATGTATTAACTAAGTAGGTATGGGAACAAATGGGAAAACCTACTTTGGAATGGTCCCCTATACAGTTGAGACTAGCCAATCAGCAGAAGATTGTGCCACTAGGAAGACTCCCTAGTGTATCAGTAGATATTGATGGAGTCAGTACCTTAGCAGACTTTGAGGTAATTGAAATAATTGATGACAACAACCCCTATCCAGTACTGCTAGGCATTGAATGGGTAATAGATAATGATGCAGTAATCAACCTGAAGAAGAGGCAGATGAATTTCAAAGGGAAAGGACTGAGAGTCATAGTACCATTGGATCCTTCTCAAGGAGAGAGGTACACCGAGCCAGTAAGAGATGAAGACCAGGATGTTTTGGACCATATCTACAATATCATAGCGAAGGAAGAAGATTATGTTCATCCTACTACCGAAGGTATCATGAATTGGCATTGTGACAGCTCCTGCATGATGGATTCAGATGATGGCCTAGAGAATTGGCAGAATAGACTGTATGAGCTACATGGACATCAATGTGCAAGAATTACCAAGTCTCTTAGATGGCTTAGTTCACAGACAAGAAACTTACCTGTTTTTGATGGTTCGACAGACCCAGAAGATTTTATTGTGCAATTCTCAGAGCAAGTACCAGACTCATAGAAAATGGAGACTCTAGATTCAGCATTCAGAGCCACAACAGCCAGATGGTGGAATGGTCACAAAAATTACATTCATAGTTGGGAAGCGTGCCAAAAGTCCCTTTGCCTAAGATTCAGGGACCAACCTCAGGAGGTGCAAAGCAGGTTTAATGGTAAGATGAGTCCTCAGGGACATTTGGAGCAATGCTATAAAGCATGGAAGCATGTACCTCGTGAAGAATGGGTACATAGGTTTGTGCACACCCTGGTACTGGTATGCGGAGGTCGATCTTCACCACAGTACTGTAAGTTGGGATAGTCTTGTTGATAGTTTTGTACTGACATTTTCTATTAATGAGGTTTGTCCTGCTTTGGACGCAGATATTAGGTTGATCCATACTAAAGTATTTGATGATCAAGAAATAGAAGAATACCAACCTGATTGGAAGGAACAAGAAGCTAATGCAGTATAATGTTATAACCTCATAATTGACAAGGATGACGATCCATGCAACATTAAAATTCCTGAGTTAGAAGGACACTGCAAAGTACATGGACCAGCAATTGAAGCACCTGAAGTAACTCAACCCCTGAAGATGTGGACCATAAAAATTAGGTCAGAATAAAAACCTAAGTATGCTACCATTGGAGATTATTGGGATGATGAGATGGTGAGCAAAGCGACCCAACTTCTCCACAAGTATCAGGACCTATTTCCAACAAAGTTCTTAGAAATAAAAGGAATCATTACGGCGGTGGAAGACATTCTGTCGTGGGTTGAAGTTCGAAGCCATGTCAAAGATGGTATCAGGAAGTGTCGAATGTCCCCATTAGGGCACAGCCAAAGTTACTGCTTGTGCTGAAGAAGGAAAGATCTGTCGGAGCTTAAAATATGACCATTGGAGGAAACCAAATTTGGTGGTGCTAGTACGTTTTCTGTATTAACTGCCTGTATTAATGAGATCTTGACAAGCCTAGCCCCATTTGGACAAGATCTCTATCATATTTGGCGTCAGTAATGCACCATGATGACAAATTTTGTTGCAGGATTCTATAAGAAGCTACACCGGCCTCAGAATCCTGCATTGTGCACTTCTTTGAGTTTACAGTTAGCACCATGTCGAATGATCATGAAGTCTAGGAATTGTTACGAGAGTTCAGGGAGAGAGGTCTGCAAAACCTTATGAGCAATTCTCCTTGAGAGGAGGCATCTCTAGCGCCAAAGCAGCCAATGCAGATACGATCAACCAAAAAGAAATTTAAGGTAGAAGTTCACTCTAAGTGGAATGAAGAAAGGCACAACCCCTCAGGAAATACTCAGGAGGATCCCGAAGAATGGAGGCATGTTGTTTGTCTTATGCAAAATTACAGTGGCATGCAATCACAGGGGCATCGCCTGTTAAGGACCCAAAGTTGTGGATGGTCAAATGTTCGATAGGACATTAACGGGAGGCAGTTCAAAGGATGGGGTCACTAAAAGAAGGCCCACCACCATGACCACCATAAATATGACAGAGGCTGACAGCAGCATGAGAGATGGTCGTATTCTACTAAGGATGAAAGGATGAAGGATCAAGCAAGCCGTGGCCGTGGTAGAAGTAGCAGAAGGGATGATGATGTAGCTGTAGCAAGCTGTTTTTTGTCTTTGCCAACAAGATTCTCTGACCAAAAAAGCAGTAGAGTGTCCCAGGATCTGACACTGGTGAGTCTTAGGGGCCTTTTGGGGCACGCACCTTAACGGTCCCCAATTTTGGTAACTCCATGGTTTTTGTGGAAGCTTGTAAGTGGAGTT
Source organism: Pseudotsuga menziesii (assembly GCA_001517045.1). Lineage (NCBI taxonomy): Eukaryota > Viridiplantae > Streptophyta > Pinopsida > Pinales > Pinaceae > Pseudotsuga > Pseudotsuga menziesii. Next base: position 188,541 of record LPNX010975113.1, read on the forward strand.
GCGACTCAAAATAGTCTTAGGGGTGTCGAGGTGAAGTAAAAGCCTTCTTTTTGTAATAAACCCATGGTTTAAGCCCATGGTTTTGTAATAAGTGCACTATAAATAAGCACTCTTGTAAAGAAGTCAGTTTAGGCTTTTTGATGTAAGATGAAATGATGTGAAGCTAAGGCTTGTTTTGTAAGGAAGGTTAAGTCCCAGCTGTGTGCATGGATGACCTTTGTAGTTGTGTGTGTAGAGGGTTTTGAATGATTAAGAATATCTGCAGCTATGTGCGCAGAGATCTGCAGCTCAGTGCACAGCTTTGAGGAATCGAAGGGATCTGCAGCTGAGTGCGCAGATCAGAACTATGGGTTTTGTAAAGAGTTGAATAAAACACAGTTCTGTGGACGTAGCCCCTAAACTGGGGGTGAACCACATTATATCATGTGTTGTGGTTCTGTTGTGTTGTTGTTATGTTCTTTTATGCATTGATAAATATATAACTGATAAGTAAGATCACTGCTAAATACTAAGTTCGCTGTGAATTCCTAGTAAAGGGTTAAGCAAGGCACTGTTTGTTTATCTAACCGTGAAGCTAAATAAGTAAATATCAAAGCTCTGTATTTTATGATTATCATTTTTTAGAAGCTAAAAGTATAGTAATATAAACCTAATTTTGCGGCACCCCATAGCTGTTTCGGGTGAGATTGCAATCTGTTCACAGGTTGTTTCCAAAAGGGCCAACACTGTGGGTATTTTGTTGGTGCGAAGACAAAAGTATAGAACCCAGGTCTACCCTAATCCCAACAATAGTACTGCCACGACATTTCGCAAGAGCCTCATACTCCTCTTGATCTTTTGCTGGCCTATTTCCCTCAGGACTCCCTTATGTTAAGTTGTAATTGCTTTATCATGAGCTTTGCCTGCCTTATTGAGCTTTATGTTGGCTTCCCTGACATTGCACTTCATCCATATAGCACGATCTTATCTCATGTCTAGCCATGCAGAGCCATTTTATATATCCTTTGCAGCTTGATTCCCTTTTTACCGAGAGGGGATTTTCCCCCAGTGTTGATATCCTACACATGTATCCTTGCATTGAGCATATGTATGTTTCATTGCTTGGAACTAGTTTGTTTTCCATTATGACACTCATCTCCTCGTAGTCGGTAAATATAAAGAAATTTTATTCTTTTTCAAGCTTTTTAAATATTTGAAAAAGTCCAAAAAAATAAAAAAACCAAAAAGCCGAACAAGGAAAGATGTTATCTTTGGAAGCTGTCGATTCATGTCACCTTCGAACATAACACTATATATCACATCCATTGGTTGGTTTTATAGTTTGAATTTAGGAGCTGTACTCATTTATCTAAGTTTATCTCCACTGATTGGTTAAGCTTCCAGTCCCCATGGAGCCTCTGTCAATGCCTCCTGTGTCGCAGAAAAGTCCCAGTTTGTATATCGAGTCTATGTTGCCTTTGTTCAGTCACCATTTTCTGTTATGCTCTTGTTCGAAGGAAGTTGAAGCCTAAGTTGGCAATTCCTCAGTTATCTTGACTTTGCATGTTGGCCATTCCCAGTATAGTTACTAGTTCGTGCACCTTATGATCAAGTCCTTCCAAATTATATAGCTTTGCTGAGTACCTCATGTTGGATGATGGGGGATACCTTAATGCCCTCCTTCCAGCGGATTTCATCCCATTGACTTCAGATCATTTATTCTGGGATTGGAATCTAGAGTCATTTTGAGTGCCTTGAGACTTGTAGTCATTAGTGGTGGGTTCTCTCACCATTGACAGTCTTTGGGAATACATCAATGTCCCCTGATCGATGGATACTCTCAAGTGTTCGAACTCAACACATTTATTCATACTTGTTAGCTTGCACTCTAGTACCTTGATTCCCATTTTCAGCATTGGTGGGCGATCTCACGTTTGTTAACGGTATACATCAATGACTGCCAATTAGACGATGGACTACTATGTTTAACCTCGACACCTCTATTCACATAGTAGGACATGTACTCGTAGCAGTTTGTGTAGAAGACCTTCCTGATTGGTGGCATCTCTTATATGCTACCTCCTTGATCATGCCAGTGTTCATGAGATTTCAGCTCTCGTGACTTGATTCCAGTATATGTCAAACATTTCCAGCCATTATGGAGATCTTTATCTATTGTATATCTTCAGTCATTATGGAGATCATGGTCCTTTGTATATCTTCATCATGGGGATTTTGATCTATGTATATTGTACGTGGAGATGACCACTTATGTGATATCTTGTATCATGCCTATTCATGGCCATTGTACTCTTATGTATCTGGGACTGCTATATGCATTTGCAGTATGTGCAGAGTTGTATCATTGTACTATGCTAATTAGGTGGCTGGTCTTCCATTTGGGATTCATCATCACTCCACTTCTGGGATGGACTTATAATGTATTTTGGCCATCGTATGACCCCTTTGACCTCACACATTAGGGGGCATCTGTTATAGCTGATTTAACCACTCCAGGTGAATCACACTTGTATGGCCTTTCCCTTGTCCCTCTGCAGGCTCTTTAGACCCGTTGGACCATTTTTTGTCCTTTGATGTTTCCTTGACCATCCCTAAAAACATGTGAAAAATGAAATACGCACCTTTTAAACCCTTAATTGTGTGTATACATAGGTTTGACCCCTAAAAACGTGTACATTGGGATGTGTGCATAATCCAAATACTTTTGGAGTTTTCCTTGACATGGATCCAACTCACTTGACTCCTGGCCTTCCCTATGCCTCGAGATCACTCGGATTTGACCTTTCATTACCCCTTTGAAAAGCTATATAAGGAACTTTATGGTACATTGAAGGCATATGAGAGAATTGAGAGAAAATAAACTGTAGTCCATTGTTGGCGGGACTTATGCTTGAGTCTGCATCCCTTTGTCCCTTGGAGCACTTTTGTGTTCTTCCCAAGCTTGCCTTTTGGTTGTGAGATTGCTATGGAGAGATGGAGGATTGAGGTGGTGGAGGCCCAAGTGGGGGATTCAGTTTCTCCGATTCGCAGACATGCCGACAAAGGTTGTATTCATTGTAATCTCTGATTTTATATTAATAGAAATATCTTTTCCTGTCCAATAACGTGTATTTGAATGAATATTTTATCCATGGATGTTTTCAAATGCTTATACATTGTTGATTATATATGCTAGAATAGATATAACACCAATATATATAGTATGCTTGTATTATTTACTTGTTGTTGAGGAAGTAATATATCAATTCAAGATGAAGTTGGAAAGCTCAACGGGGATCTACTTCAACCATCCAGAATAAGGTATGAGGTCTGATCCTTTAGTGTTAGATATTTAATTTCTATTGCATATTGGAAAGGATTGATGTCTAGAGTCAAGATATCTATTGTGGTACCACAAGCCATAGGAATTTCTCTCCGTAACAGAATTGGCGACTCCGCTAGGAAGTTCCTAGTAGTTGTCCTTTGGGGGTTTTCTATCAGCATTCAATGAAATTGAATTGCTCTTTCTCTCTTGTTTTTGTGTCGGGTCTAGGGGCATGTTTTCCTGGTAGTGTCTGATTGGTGTGAAGTTTGTCTCAGCTTGTCTGTTTTCCTTGATTTTTATGCACCTTTCTTCCTATACGCGAGTTTTTAACTCACAGTCGCGTATACACGCTGGTTTCTCTGCGATTTCCACGTATACACATGGGTTTGCCACGAACAATCGCGTATGCCCTTAGTTTTTCCTTTTAGTGGAAGTTAGATGGTTGCTGGGTGAGTTGTGATGATTGCTGAGTCTCCTTTGATACTGCCAGAGTCTGTATACACCTCTATTTCTGACCAGAGACATTTTTTTTAGGGTAATTTTTTTTTTTAAAGAAGGTTCTTATCATGGCATTTTCGATTTTTTGTTTGGGATTAGTGCATTAGACTTCTTTTACCTTAGTGCTTTGCTTGAGTGCTACTTGAGTGTGCTTGTAGAGTCTGGGGGTTGTAGAATCATTCTTTTTCTTTTTGTATCTCATTTTATTTCAAAAAATCCAAAAATATTTGCTTATCATCATGCATTGCATTTTACATTTTGCATAGTACTTCCACTAGATTTGCTTTGGATTATTAGTTAGGATTTCATATAAGAAATCTTGCATTCATCATTTGAAGAAAAATTGTGTATTTCACATAGTAGCATACCATGGACACAATGCATTTGCATTGATTGTTAGGTGTGCATTTTACTTCATGTTGTGTCATAACACCATTAGTTGCACGGCCATATCCCTCTTTAGAGTAATAAAGCCAATTAAAATCAATGCTTAATTAAAATGAACTACACTCTTTTCTTTTATAGGGTGCACCAACAAGATTAGGTTTTAGGGTCTTGGAATAGTTCATTGTGAGTAAATTCTCCAAGACCACTTAACAACAACATGTATGTGTCTGTCCACGTGAGTGTGTGAAATCCTTGGTATAACCAATGTTTCTTAGGATCCTCCTCTGAAAAGGGAGTTAAGCACGAGGCAGTGTGAGCGGTTATTGATTGGGATGACCCCTAGTCATAACTAAGTAGCATCGAAGATATTTCCAGGATTGTATTTGTATCTGGGGGCTCTTTCGAGAGTTTCAGGCTTTGCTACCCTGCCCATATGGTCAATCCTGCCTGTGAATGTCCGCCTAAGCATTGATTATATTGAGTTGACCTTAGTGGCCTTACCTAGGATATTGAGGGGGTACTTTTCAGGGGTTATTCTGCAGGTGGCCCGGCTAGGTTGGGGCCAGAAAGCATAGTCACTTTATGCATTGAAGCTGAGGGCCACAATAATTGGTTACGTACCTCCGCTTGTTGTGTATGTGAGTCTCAAGCCTCTCCTAAGCGAGACATACTTGCTTCATTCAAGAGCTCACTTATCCTACCCTTGATTGCTTGCATTTGGCTTTATATTTTATTGGTGATTGCTCTGTGCACGATAGCTTGCTTAGGGTTTGCGTAGATAGAGAGTCTTTTATATTTTTTGAGTCATTGTGGATTCAGGTGTGGCTCTTCGCCATTCTCATCATTTAGCAGGACTTTCACCTTCTACGTATCCTCCTCCTTTGGGAGAGAGAAATAGAGAGTAGAGGTGGACTACTTCACACATTGATTTACACACCATGGGAGACCAAATAGAAGGTATTCTTGAACCACCTTTTCCCATTCAGGTGGAAGATGGGGAGTTTACTCCTACCTATGATCCTTCACCCAACTTAATTGAGTTCAGTCCTATGATTTCTAAGATAGGAACCTTTCATGATAGAACTACTCACTCTAGGGTTGATTCCCCATTGACACATCGTCGGTATGGAATGCCTGAGGATGAAAAGACTCATTTTGAACCCGCGAGCACTAGTTATGGTAGTTATGGTATGTCTGGTTCTACTACACATGATTTGGAATTTCATGTCGAATCCGAGTTCGATCCTAACACTATGCCTAGGGGCACTCTCATTCCTTACCATGTGGAGAGGTTTGGGAGCATGTCCGGATGCGTACCCTAAGGATTATTAGTTTTGGTAACTCTGCGGTTGTTTGTAAGCGGATTTATGGGTCAAAATAGTATTAGGGGTGTTGAGGTAAGTCAAAACCCATTTTTGTAATAAACCCATGGTTTAAATCCAGGGTTTAGGGTTTTGGGTGCCCATGGTTGGAAGCCATGGTTTTGTAATAACACGATGTATAAATAGGCATTTTTGTAAATAAGAAAGGTTAGGTTTTTATGATGTAAGAAAGACTAAGGCGAAGTTAAGGCTGATTTAGTAAGAAAAGGTTAAGTCCCAGCTGTGTGTGTGGATGACCTCTGCAGCTGTGTGCGCAGAGGGTTTTTGTAAGAAGATTGAGAAAAGATCTGCAGCTGTGTGCGCAGAGGCCTGCTGCTGTGTGCGCAGCTGTTAAGGAATGAAGGGATCTGCAGCTGAGTGCGTAGATCAAACTATGGTTTTGTAGCAAGTTGAATAAAACACAGTTTGTGAACGTAGCCCCTACACTGGGGGTGAACTACGTTATATTTGGTGTTGTGGTTTCTTGTGTTGTTTCTATTTCTGTTGTCTTTTATTCATTAATAACTGTATACATTTGATAACTTAGATCACTGCTAATAACAAGCTTCACTATGAATTCCCTGTAGTGGGTTAAGCAAGTCACGGTTGTTTATCTATCTGCGAAGTTGTATAAAAGTGAATGACACAGCTGTGTAATTATTGATTAATAAATTAGTAAAGGATAAGGTACAGTAATATCCCTCTCTGCTTGCAGAAACCTGATTCTGTGGCACCCCATTGCTGTTTTGGGTGAGACTGCAACCTGTGCGCAGGCTGTTTCCAAAAGGGCCAACATAGTGGGTCTTTTGTTGGTGCGACATAAAAGGATTAAACCCAGGTCTGCCCTATTGCCCAACAAATTGGTTCCGTTGCCGGTTGAACTCAGTATCTGCTCAAGAGGGGTTTATGTCGTACCTCGAGGGCTATGTTCTGGAGGCCCTCTATGACGGAAATTGGTGATTGGATTGCTGAGACTTATCTGCACTTCGCGCAACAAGAGAACACAAATTCGCGTTGTAGCGCACGTGAATTTTTACAAAGGTATGTTTTTTGTGATGCTTATGAAATTTTTTTTAGTAGTATCCACATAGAGTTGCACCAGTGGTTGTCTAGGTTAACAGAAAGAAGGACGAACTGCCAAGCTCGACAGGTTCCCACGTGGACCCCCACAAGGGTCAATCTTGTGCAACATGTGAACAACGAGGTATCCCGCGCTGTTGATTTCTAGACGAAGCGCACATTGGAAGCTTTCGTAACAGAGTTTGCCATTAACACAAGTACCTCCTTCAGCGAAGCTGAACGGCAGTTCTTCAAAGGTCATCGTGGTAAGTTTTTGAATTCATTAAGCTTGCGGATTAAAATACTATTGGCTGAAAAGGGTATATTGTGGTTTGAATCAGACTGCTAGCTTTGTAGTACTAACATATGTTTGCAAGTGATAATACCTTCGACGAGCAAAGTGGTTTGCTGCGAAGTGGAAAAAGGTACAAAAGAGATTTTGACTCCTATTCCTTAGGTCAGGCTACCACATCTTCCCCTATGAATTCTGAAGAGTCAGGCTCTGAGGATAGCCCTTCGCTTGGAAACCCCCCTGTCACCCCGCACCGAAGCCCTGTTACCCCTGAAAGCCCGTCGCAGTCTGATAGTCAACCAAGTCCGAGTATTCCGGCCCCAGGTCAATATACCTCTGTAAACCCCCCTCCCTCGACATCCTGTCCCCCTCCCAACCCTCCCAGAACCACCATGGCCCACCTAGCTGATGATATTAAGTTGGCCATGTTCAAAGGCATGGGATCCGAAGACCCCGAACAGTTCTGGTTTTTATGTAAAGCAGTGGGGAACGCGAAGAATATTACAGACCAGGATGTGCGAACCGCGCAGCTCATTACTTATTTCTAGGACCAGGCTTTGACCTGGTTCATGAAATTATCCAGTACTCAGAACCCTACTTTAGATGAGATTAAGGCAGCCCTCACCAAAGAATTTAAGAAGCCTAAATCAAAATCACAGAGCATCACTGAGCTCAAAGAGATTCAACAGCGGTGCGGTGAATCTGTGTGGGACTTTGACCAGAGATTCAAAGTTCTACTAGACAAAGACAGCTTTACCATTAGTCCTGTGCAGCACAAGGAATGGTTTATCGCAACATTATTACCCCATATCCGCACTCCGCTCATGCAACAGAAGGTTTCTGACCAGCAAGAAGCTCTGGAAATTGCAATGAAGCTAGAAACCACCCCCGTCGGAGATGATTCCGGTCTTGCTCAAATCCAAGCGCAGCTAGCAGCCATGGCCCTGGAGCTCTGCGATATGAAGAAGGCTAAAACCAGTCGAGAGGAGGTCTGGTGTACGTACTGCCGGACTGAAGGTCACGATAGGGACCAGTGCCCTGGGGTCTGACCCTACTCAAATACGGGTACACCCAACCAATTCAATCTCGGTGTTCTATATTGTGAGATTTGTCGAACCATTGGCCAACATCACCCTGAAAACTGCCATCTTCTTCAGCGATATGTTCAAGTTCCCAAGAACCCCTACTGCAAGTTCTGTAAGTCAGTAGGGCATAATGAAGAAGAGTGTCATAGCTATGACCTTATGCGAGAGTGCATCTCTGACGTCTACCGAGTGAAAAATGAAGTCCAGAATAATGACGGCTATGGTTACCATGGCGGTGCCTCTGGAAGAGGTGCCTTTGGAGGTCGCGGCCATGGTGGTATACCTAGGAGAGGTCGAGGACAGGTGGTGTGTTACAATTGTAACCAAGCTAACCATTTGTCTTGTTACTATCAGAACCCCACCACAACCTGTCGATATTGTCGCCCAGTCGACCACATGATTGAACAGTGTCCCCAGCTCATAGCAAAGATTCAGGAAAACAATAGTGGCCCCACCCAGACTATTCAGTTGATTTCAGTTGAGCAGAGACTGACTGCAACCATCAATGTGGTCACCCGGAGTGGCGCCAGGATGCAAATTCAGCATGCATAGAAACAACCTGCCGAGGTGTGCGCGCATAAGGCCTCCACGCAAGTCCCAACACTTAATACTGTGCAAGACCAAGCACTAGTCAAGGTGGCTCCATGCGATATTGTTGACCCTCGCACATCCGCCGTACCTACACAGTAACCTTAGCAGGCCTCGCAGCCGCAAGATGATTCACCGGATAAAGTAAGTACACTCTCCTCCTTTTTACAGAGTTGTATGAAACTCTTGAGGAATCAAAATGCTTTAAAAGAGCTGCAAAAAGTTCTTGCTGTCATAGACCCTCAGAGAGGAGTTGATTAGGAGAAAATTGTTAGTCGTGTCTGAAGAACGGGGAGGGAAATGAGATTGAATGTTCAGATAGGGGAATATGATATGACTGATGTCATGTTGTATCTTGGATCAAAAGTTAATTTCCTACCCAAGCAGACTTGGGGACAAATGGGAAAACCCTCCTTGGATTGGTCACCTATACAATTGAGATTAGCTAACCAGCAAAAGATTGTGCCCCTAGGGAGAATTCTTAGTGTTCCCATAGATCTTGATGGGGTAAGCACTCTAGCATATTTTGAAGTCATCAAGATCATTGATGACAACAACCCTTATCCATCCTTTTTGGGAATCGAGTGGGCCATGGAAAATGTTGCAATTATCAACCTTAAGAGGAGATAGATGACCTTCGAAGGAAATGGTCTGCGAGTTATCATACCCCTCGACCCATCCAAAGGAGAACGATATACAGAACCAATCAGAGATGAAGGGGAGCAGGATACTCTAGACCACATCTATAACATTACAGCCCAGGAAGCAGATTATGTCGAGCCTGATGCCGACGATGTACTAGATTGGCATTGTGATAGCTCCTGCATGTCTGATTCAGACGATGGTCTAGAGAATTGGCAGAATCGACTGTACGAGCTACATGGCCATAGGTGCGTGCAACTCACCAAGTCTCTTAGATACCTTAGTGCGCAGCCCAAAGAGTTGCCTACCTATGTTGGGTTAACCGGCCCTGGAGAATTTATTGTACAAGCAACCCCATCCCAGAGAATGCAGACTTTGGAGATAGCATTAGGGGCTACAACCGCAGGGCGGACTGATAACAACAAGACTACTCCCAGTTGGGTAGCCAGCCAGAAATTTCTGTGCCTCAGCTTCATAACCCAAGTCCAAGCAGCGCGACGTAAGTTCATTGGGCAGAATAGCCCTCAGACAGATTTGAGGCATAGTTATGCAGCATGGGACACCATCCCTCGCGAAGAGTGGGTGCATAAGTTCGTACACACCTTGGAACCTCTAGCACAAAAATGGTATATGGAGGCTGCGCTCCGACATGGAATTGAATACCAAAATAAGGGGCAGAACCAAGAAGCCAGCACATCAAATCTAACAGTCCTGTCACCGGCCTTCCCAGGACGGGTCGAAGGGAAATACTGTGCCGAGGATGCTGGTTTTCACAAAGCTCACACCAGGATTCTGCCGAAGTCCACAAACACAATGAGGCTTAAAATCCGACCGTTGGGAAGCAGCCAATTTGGCGACGGTAGCATTTTAATTTCCTTAAATGCCTGTACTAAGGCCAGTATCAGAAATCGAGCTCCACTTGGACAAGATTTTCGTCAGATTTGGTGCCTTCAATGTACTGTCCTGCCCGATTTGATTGATGGCGTGTATAAGAAGATGCCTGAGTTAGGGAAAATTGCATTCTACATTTCTTCAAGATTTTCGAGTGAACCCATGACAACAGAACGAGAGATTGACGATTTGGTCATAGAATTCGAGCAAGAGGGTCTGATAAGCTTCTCTAATTGGCCGCCTACCCTTGCTCCCTGTGAAGAAGCTTCCCCAGCACCACCATGGCCGATGCAGACACGGTCTTCTTGGAAAAAGATCAGAACTGAAGTTCTCTCCAAGTGAAACCAAGACTGGCCGAGGCAAACAGGGCAAACACCAGCAGATCATCCTATGGATCCCACAAGTTTAGCACAGGTCCCGGCCGGGGGTAGGGAGAATATTACACCACCACGGCCACCATATCTACAACATGTTTGCCCAGGTACCACGTTACCCCATCGAACAAAGCAGTTCACGTTAACCACACCCTCACTTCCACAAGGAGTTCAGCTGATCGGAAGCATGACAGGGAAGATCGATCGGCTGAAGTACAGTGATCATGACACAAATGACCATGGCAAGTTTCCATAGTTTGAACCAGTAGAATACTTGCAGCGCGTCAAGTACCCAGATCATAAGGTCACATTACTAGAAGTGCAAACATGGGCTGCAAGCCTGGACAAAGCTGGCCTACTCAAGATGCTTGATATTCCCCATTTCGGTCGCGGCATACATGTGACCGTAGTGACCAAACAGTTGCTAGCGTTAGTGTATGACGGCTATTTATGGATAGGGGACCAGCAAATTCCTATTGACGCTGTGCTCATCCATAAGATCACAGGTTTACCAATGGCAGGACCTGATCCGGGAACTGAATTTCTGTCCAAACATGACGATACAAAGCTCGCGCAAACTATGAAAGAGCGGTTTGGTCTGACAAAGGGGAAACGGGGATATCACACTTCCGCAATCCAAGAACAGCCCATTCGCTTTGCAGCTAAACTCTTAGCCTACAAACTCATATGGAAATGCAGGCCAACTGAAGTACTTGCTCCGGTTATCCGAATTGCTATGAACTGCGCTGAGGGGTATACTTATAATTGGGCCGCATATCTTGCGAAGGAGTTCCTGGAGGATGCCCGCAATGCATAGGAAAAAGGTATACCTTTTCATTATTCCTGGTTGTTAATACTTATTGCATTAGTTGGGTGGAAAGAACCCACTGAAGCCCAGTTTGTCGAGTTAAACCCAGGCATGCCAGGGGCAGCGAGGTACGCTTCCCTATGGATATCCTCAGATAAGGTATCTCAGCAGATGACAAATACTGTGTTCATCTTTTATGCCATGAGTATCCACTATGAGATTGTGTGAACACCACGGCTTACCAATGAGGTGTTCTCTAAATACGAGGGCGCCACGCACTTCAGTGCCGATATGCATCATGTTTTCATTCAAGCCCATGCAGATCCACAACGGCAATGCTTTAAATTACCATATGTAGTCACCGAACCAGATATCAGGGGTATAATTTAGCACTGGCCAACTGACTGGCTGAAAGATATAGGAAAAAAACCCTCTATTCCAGTTCCTCCAACTACCAATATTGGCGCAGGTACCAATCAGGCGCAGCAGCAAAGCCCATTGGAAGATAGCGAAGACCTAAGTGATTCGCAGATGGATGTTGATGGCCAGGGTGGAGATGGCGGACAGGACGAATAGGATGAGGAGTTGATCAAGACCATATCATATCCAAACCCAGCAACAAAGCGTAAGTCACCAGAAGTAGCAGAGGTAACCAAGCCACAGTCCCGCAAAAAGTCAAAAGCGTCGAAGGACAAATATATTGTAGAAGAAACCATGATAACGCTGGATGCGCTGGAGCAAGCTCTAGAACATTCCATGGGAACACTTACTAAAAAATGGTCAGAATTTGCGGAACTGCATCTTGCTGGGCTCTCAGGTATAGCAAACAGGGTTTCGGAGCTAAAAGAATTAGCAGCAAAATCAGCACACAGTACTGCGACAAGTAGCACTACAGCACCTACGCAGCAGGATATTAGGCAATGGCCCCCTAGAGATCACCTAGGACAGGTATCAAGTGCAGCTCTGATACCGCCCGATACAGATTCATGGCCCTAGACGAGTATGACCATAGGGCTCGATTATACAAAGATGTCCATGTCAGAACTGCACCTCTGCCAGCTCGCTATTACAAAGGAGATCCATGCACGAGCCCAATTGTCCCAACTTCAATTAGAAGACACCATCAAACAAAACAAAACCTTTGCAGCATGCCTAGAAGCAGTAGCACAACAGAAGAAGGAGGCTGAACATAAAACAACTACGCTGGTGTGAGCACTGGACGAGGCATGTCGAAGTCTTTTTGACTGCGACATACAGGGAGCAGAGGAACCAGAGCAAAGAATCGCTAAGCTGAGAGACTATGCCCAGTAGTCTCGCAGCGAGATTGCAAGGATGAATACAAAACAACAGAACCAGATCGTAGAACTTTAACTGCGCATCCCTCCCGAGACTCCACCAGAGGTCCGAGAATAGCGCCATCAGGACATCAAGGCTTCAGTAGCAAAAATATCAGATAACGTGGTCAGCGTCGCAAAACTAATGGAAGACAGCATAGAAGCATGGGTGAACCTACAAGACCATCCATATGTAGGTAAGATCTAGGAAACCATCAAGTTGCGCCAGGATGAATTAGATGCAGTCATAGTAGAAATCAAGACGCTGCCACCTATGCAGAAGATGGCTAAAGTGAAGCGCAGCAAGGAACTTCAGCAGGAAATCGAGTCCTGCAGGACGAAGGTAACGCTGCTGGAGAATGCGTTACAGCCCCTGGTTGATGAAGCATTAGAATTGAGCAGTACTGCAGAGAGCCAGCTCAAACTTTTGAAGACCTATGACACTTTTGCGCAGGAACGGGCTGATACAGAATCATCTTCAGTGTTAAAGGAATTGGTGGAAAAGGAGAAAGCCACTGATGATATACTACACAACCTCACCAGTCGCTTCCAGACTCTTGCGCAGAAGATTCTCCCACCAGGGCCCTCGCAGAGTGTCCCAGGATGGGCCACTAGTGAGTCGTAGGGGCCTGTTGGGACGCGTACCCTAAGGATTATTAGTTTTGGTAACTCCACGGTTGTTTGTAAGTGGATTTATGGGTCAAAATAGTCTTAGGGGTGTCTGGGTAAGTCAAAACCCGTTTTTGTAATAAACCCATGGTTTAAATCCAGGGTTTAGGGTTTTGGGTGCCCATGGTTGGAAGCCATGGTTTTGTAATAACACGATCTATAAATAGGCATTTTTGTAAATAAGAAAGGTTAGGTTTTATGATGTAAGAAAGACTTAGGCAAAGTTAAGGCTGATTTTGTAAGAAAAGGTTAAGTCCCAGCTGTGTGCGTGGACGACCTCTGCAGCTGTGTGCGCAGAGGGTTTTTGTAAGAAGATTGAGAAAAGATATACAGCTGTGTGCGTAGAGGCCTGCTGCTATGTGCGCGGCTGTTAAGGACTGAAGGGATCTGCAGCTGAGTGCGCAGATCAAACTGTGGTTTTGTAGCAAGTTGAATAAAACACAGTTTGTGGACGTAGCCCCTACACTGGGGGTGAACCACGTTATATTTGGTGTTGTGGTTTCTTGTGTTGTTTCTATTTCTATTGTCTTTTATGCATTAATAACTGTATACATTTGATAACTTAGATCACTGCTAATAACAATATTCGCTGTGAATTCCCTGTAGTGGGTTAAGCAAGTCACGGTTGTTTATCTATCTGGGAAGTTGTATAAAAGTGAATGACACAGCTGTGTAATTATTGACTAATAAATTAGTAAAGGCTAAGGTACAGTAATATCCCTCTCTGCTTGTAGAAACCTGATTCTACGGCACCCCATTGATATTTCGGGTGAGACTGCAACCTGTGCGCAGGTTGTTGCCAAAAGGGCCAACACAGTGGGTCTTTTGTTGGTGCGACATAAAAGGATTAAGCCCGGGTCTGCCCTATTGCCCAACACTGTCGATCACCCAAATCCATATGGAAATTCTTGAAATGCTATCTATCAACATAAAAAGAGAAACAAAAAATACAATGCAACACCCCCACATGCATAATTACAAGATATCAAAAGCATCAAGTGATAGTTACATTCAAAATGGTTGCTAGAGCTAGTTCTTAGAAGAAAATGTAATTTTCACTAGAAATTTGTAATTCCTGATACAATATGCAAATTTTCACTAAAATATTGCAAATAAATAGAGCTGATATAGAAAAAGGAACATGCACCATGAGTTTCTAATCTCTCCCTTAGAATTCTCATTTAGTTTCTACATTTTCTTTCAATGCTTCTGAAATCATTTTATGTTTTCCTAATCTGCAGTAACTCTTCCATTGCAACACTTTAAAGTTCACACATCTGATGGGCATACAATCTAATGCAGGATTTGACTCTGTAAGGAACAATTACTAAATCACAACCAACAACTACTAGATACATAATAAAGCACCACATGGGATATAAGAACTGTAAAAAGGGATCTTCATAATAAAATATCAATAAAATGAAAGTTAAAATCTCATTGTGTTCACATTGAAAGCTCCATATCAATCTAGTACTCAACATCTAAATCATTTTACTTATAGGGCAGCAAAGATTCATTGAAACAAATTCTACTACCACTTTTAAATCACTATCACTATCATCTGAATTCCCTTGAGATGCACCACCCCCAACACAACGCTTAACATGAGCAAGGGATTCTTCAAATAGTTCTCCTTCTAATTGACTTGTCACCAAGCTCAACACCTGCAAGACTTGTCAACTTGTAATCATATTGGAGAAATACGACTAGAAAGCTCGAGTCAAGAGTATGATAAACACAGTAATATAATCTATATTTTACCATCACACACCTAAATTTATTTCAGAGGTCACTTATGGCTGTGGGAAGCAACTGATATTTAAAGGTTTTAAAATTGCAATTTCACATAGAAGAATGTAGGTCACACAATGGAATTTCCTACGAGAGTACACAAGAACATGGATTTCCCATGTACAAAATTTCCTTTGTTTAAAAGTGGAAGTTTGACATAAAATGTTTCCCTAATCACGAATATAATAAAATACATTCCTGTAAATTTTAAGCTTAATATGTATATGCTGGAATTAGGAAGACTTAAAGAAAATACAAAACAATTATATGGTTTTACAATAACTGGAAGCTAATACAAAAGGAACAGCTCATAATTTTTTTTACTGGATACTTACCCCCTCCCTCCTGGATATGGTTGGATATGTATTTAATTGGGATCCTTCTCGGATACATTTCAGATTCATATTTGGAAATGATACAACATTTATATTGAAGAGATATGCATGGGATCCATTCTTGATACATCTGGGATAGATTCCCAAATCCTATGTTCTAGTCTACAACCATTAATCATATGGTATCCACACAATGCCACAAGAAATTCAACATCTATGACAATGTAGCACATAATACATTTTAACGAGGGAAAATGTAAGGCAGTTCCTGAGAGGAGTTAAAATTACCTCATTGCAAGAAACAATTACTTTTCTTTTCCTAGATCTCTTCACATTAGTCCCTTGAGTTGCTTGCACATTGTCATCTTCAACTGCATTCTGTGCATAGGGATAAAAACACTCTGAAAAAGGCCAAGATATTAAAATTAAGAAACAGGAAATAACAGGAACATTGGTATAACTTACAAAAGTCATATCATCCATATTCTCTAGTAGGAACTTTGTATACATCTCAGTCTGATTCAGAAGTTCATCCAATTTGGTAAACATGGAATCACTCAATTCTAGATTTTCACTCTTGATTGATACTTCCATTTCTGCACCCTGGTGTTTCAAACATACTTCCTCAAGTCTTTTCTCCTCTTCAACCATTTCCTTTGTAATTACTGGGATTTAGCCATTCTATGAGGCAAGTGGTATCTCATTACCCTCTCCTATGAGACATGCTTCAACCCCAGAAGACCTTTGGTGTATATTAGAGTAATAATATCAAAACCCTAGTAGACAAGAAGATAAAAATGAACTCAAATGTATAGGAAGAGATACTACCTTGCATGGGACTTGAGGAACCACAAAAATATATATAGTCTCATCAAATAGTGAGGTAGGATTTACCTCTTCCAAAACATATATCAATGCCTTTGCATATTTTCCATTTACAACATTTTCTTCTTCGAGTGTTTTCTCCTCTTCAGCCATTTCCTTTGAAATTTGACCATTCACTAAATTGAGTGGTACCTCATTATCCTTTCTTCGGAGAAGCACTTCAACTCCAGTAGATATTTTCTATTTATCAGAATATTAATGTCAAAACCCAATGTTAATTGTATGCACAAAAATTAAGAACCAGCAAATAACTTGACATGACTGTTCAAATAGAGCATAGCTAAAAACAAGAGACCTGAAAAACCCCAATTGTAGAGATAAATGGGTGAATAGATTTTACAAAAGGGAAAAATAAAACCAAATGATTGCAAAGAGATACAACCTTGCATTGTGCTTAAGGAACCACAAAAATTTATCTAACCTCATTAAACAATAATGATTGGATTACCTCCTCTTCTAAAACACAAACCAGTGATTCCATGTCTCCTCCATTCATAGGCATCGCCACCTTATCCTCTGTTTCTTACTTCTACTCAATATTCAGAGAAATTAGAGTAGAATAATAAAGTTCTTAATCATTATCAAACACAAGATTTAACAAAGCATGCATTACTCCAGAACAATATATCAACTACTTTTAAGAATAAAACGCAGATTCATGCCATAATATCTCCCTAATGCTTTAATTGTTTCCTAACTATATTCCTTGGGTTTCACAATTAAATGACTTATGTAATATATGACTTCCATATGCATTACGGTCCAAATGTTCTTTATTGTTCACAATATTCCCTTTTGCAGTGTAAGGGTCTCCAATGAACTTGGTGCAGGGACTGCTAAGGCTACATGATTTCCATTTTTTTTTCAGTGGCTACATATTCAATCATCAGCATAATCTTTGCAATAGTTTTTATTATTTGCAAAAATGTCTTGGGTTATCTCTTCACAAGTAGCCCAAGTGTCACAGAAAGAGTCTCAAAGTTGGTTCCATTTCTTACTGCATATATCCTTCTTAATGAAATACAGGCAGTGCTCTCAGGTAAGTAATTAACATCTCCAATACTGATGAATTTTTTTATTTTAATTAACTATTTGTTCCCTGGTTAATTAAATAACCATGCACATTAGAGGGAAATTGCAGAACAAAATGTAAGCTAACATCTAAACCCATATTTGATTAGGTGTGGATATAGGATCTGGTTCACAATACTATGTTGCTAATGTGAACTTAATATCTTGTTATATGGTTGGATTGCTACTAGGAATACTCATATGTTTCAAGTTCAGATTGGGGATAACTATAAGTATTCATGGTCCCTTACTATACATGAATTTAGTCATTTGTAATTTCTATGGATTGTTTGGTCTATGAGACTAGTTAGTTGACTGATAATTTTTCTTTTTGACAAAGGTTTTATATATTCCTGCTTGGATTGTTTTTAAACATTTTTTCTATGTTTGTAATTGCTATGGTGAGATAGTTTGAATGTATCAAAAGTCAAATCAAGAACATTAAATAGCAATTTACATAATTGTAGTTTGAATACCTCTGCAGTTTTGTACAAAAGACTGTTGAAACTTTTAGTTTTGACTTTGTCCTTTAATCATATCGATTTTTCCATCAATACTTCTCTTTTTGCAATAAGATTTAAGAGTTCTACAGCATGTTGTTTGTTTATTATCTTTATGTTTTTTGTGTTCATAATACTTTAGTTAGAGTTCTAAAATGGTGTGAGAGAAGAGATATCTCCTAATGGAAATGGTACACTTAAGTTCTACATGGAACTGGTTACATGGCAAGACCAGAATAAAGATATACTGGGTACAACCATTGCTCTTTGTCGAACCATGTTTATTTACTATAAGATATAGGCTAAGTAACTACCAAATTACCAAACTTATCTGTAACCCTGGTTAAACCCTATGCTTTTATCATTATATGATTTATAAGTCAACACCAAATATGGATCACAATGATTTCCATTAGCTCGATAACAGTGAGATGTAACTAAGCTTATATCCCCCTTTCACCCCTTGTTATGTACTAGTTAAAGTGATTAAACACACTTGTTATCTAAGCAGTTATGTAAGCTTATTCCTGTAACTAATAGTTATAGTTTTTTGAATACTGGTACCATACTAGCTAATATGGAATCATAGTACTGCTTTACATGAGTATGAATTTAAGAAGCTCTAAGCGATCCTAGTTATAACAACATGGAGAGATATGTACTTATTTCTAGTAATAAATACTTTAATCATTACTAGAAGAGATAGTGATATCAACTTACGTAATTTGGTAGATCGTAATTACCATAATTAATCACATACCTACTTCTGTGAGATGAGCTATATACTCTTAATCTAGTTGATACCAAGTGTATTCGTAATTAACCATAGCTTACAACAGGCTATAACATAAGTTAAGAAGGTAAATACCATTGATATATACGCCATAACAGTAATCAACATTAAGCCCATTCTAGATATAATAGAAACCTAGTAGTAATTCAATATATAGAATCAACATGGAGGTTACCAAATACTAAGGCATGATGAGGTTTCATACTATAAGGAGCGTATCAGAGTGATAGTGCTTACATTACCCATACTAGCTCATTGAACTTGTATCTCTATACAGGTCTTAGTTTTTATAGGTAAAATTCTCTATTACAACACTTATGTATTCTCTGTATTAAACATATGGAAATGGCAGTACACTGAAAATAAGGATGGGATTAGAGATGTTTAATGATGCCTAATTAGTTATAGAGATAAGGCATACTCGTGATTCTTAAGGTTACACTAATATGAGACGTTACAGATATGATAGCTATTACAAGTTAATTAAAAATTAAAAATTACTTTAAAACCAAAGTTCTAACTACCTCACTTGGAAGGTTACAAAAACAAAGGTCAAAAGGATGTTCTATGGAAGAGAAAAAATTTCTCAACAAGCTCTCCAATCAAAACCTAATTCTGCTTACATAGCTTTCTTATTATGCCATTCAGGAACAAGGATGTTTGCAAGGTGGAAGCTAAGACTCCCCATTGTTTTATGTTATATTATCTCCACTGTGGGATTTTAAAAGGATTAATAGCTTCTACTTACTTTTATCTGTTGCTTTGCAAACACTGTCTCTTTCTAGGAAAATAATTATTTGTGCCTTATATTCACATTATTAGAAGACAAACCAACATATGTAGACAAATAAAGGTTGGTAATGTTGCTTATCTTAGAAATTTGAAAGCTCAAATGCCAAATAGTTTAAAAGTGTTGATTTGCAAGAATGAAATAGTCATTACCTGAAATATACGCCTCATTTTTATGTCAGGTAGAGGGAATTCCATCTTTCGATCTATTCTTCCAGGGCACAGCAAAGCAGGATCAAGACTTTCAATACGGTTTGTTATAAGAATAACCTTAACGTCTCCTCTTCATCAAAACCATCTAGTTGATTTACAATTCCAACATAGTTCGCTGAATTTCACGCTAACCCCCTGAATGTTGGTCATATATGCAAATAAACAACCCAGGCAAGAAGGTAATAAGTGGTAAAAACACTAAATTTAGTTAATTGATATGGAGGTAACACATGAAAATACCTTTTTGTTCCAACTACATCAATTTCATCAATGAAAACAATTGAAGGAGAAAGTTCATCAACAACCCGAAACAACTCTCTGACTAACTTAGGACCATCCCCCAAATATTTCTGAATAAGTTCACTTCCAACAACACACAAGAATGTTGCTGAAGTCGAATTAGCCACGGCCTGCACCAATTTACGACTCATGATATTTTAAGTTGAATTTTAGAGCAGATATCAATCATCACATTTAAAATTTGTGTAAAATTTAAATATCGAGAATCCTTGTTTCTCCTATCAAGCTTCACATTGTGGGTTAAGGAATAAAAAAATGTAATATCTATTGAGGGAAAAATATGCAGAACAAGATCACACAGTTGGAGAACCTTTCCATCGAAATCCTCCAAAAAAGTAAGAAAGTAACTCTAGGTTTTAAGAATTTTTACAATTACTGAGATTTTGGAAGTACCAAGTTTAAGTTTTTATTTCTTTTCATCTTCAATGAATAATTGTAAAAAGAGGAAATTTTGTGCATCTTCAATATTTTGATAGCTTGAGGTCTTGAACAAGATACAACAATTCCGAGCATTTCACTATGTGTAATCTGTGTAGGAAGTGGACGCAACAAAAATGGATCAAGTGCAAGGGAAGAGGTAGTGAGGTATCCACTGCGAGATAATAATGTCTCAAAGCATCTATAGGTGTAAGGTGTTGAGCTATTGATGTGAAATGGATCAATAGAGTAGATGATTCTGGTGATAATGCGGAAACAGTTCACATAAATATATCACAAAAACATAAGATACAGGTGGGTGATAAAGAGTAACTGCAAGGCATGGTAATAATGGTATTATTTCAATAGTTTTGCCCATAAAAGATATGCCCTATTTGCAAAATGGAATACAATTTGATATGGTATTAAATCTGAGAGGTGCCTCCCTCCTCAAGAACAATAGGATACATGTTCAACCGTAGATTGGTCAATACAATTTCCTATTCTTTAAACTAGACAATATTTTCTTTTCTTATCTTATCTCCCCTAGGCTACATCATATAATTTTTTATGATATTTTGGATACTTGGTTTATTATTTTATACGCAGTGTTTATAAAATTGTTCATTTATAAGTGTTTATCTCTACAAATTTTGTTTCCAAGGATAAATGACGGCCACAAACCAGTCCAAAAATCATCTAAACAGTCATGGCCTATTAGGAGGAGATAACCACAGTCATGCTCAGCCCAAGGGGCATACAAAATAGTCACAACTTAGAAGGATGATGTCACGGCCAACTTTAAAGGCTCCCGATAGCCATGTTTCAACAAAGTGGATAAACCCACATCCACGGTCTAGCAGGAAGGTAAGAAGGCCCAGCAAAACATGAAAAGATGAAAATATCAAAAAGTCAAAAGACCTCAAAAGGTTAAAAAAAACAAAAATATTAAAATCCCCTAAGGGCGGTTTCCTTAACTTATGGATTTGTCTCTCAATGATGCACTATAAATAAAAAAGTATTCTCATTAGAGCTAGACACACTACACATCTTCATAGCCGATCCAAGGAGACTGTTTTTAGGGTTTAATGTTGTTGTCTCTCTCTCTCATCACTATCAAAAGTCTGGTTTAGAATTAAAGACAACCATAGGGGTATTGGAAGTTAGAGGCAACCAAAAACTTTGGTTGGGCCTGCCTTTAGTTCATGACAATGATAATAGGCCTCTCTCCACTCATATTTTCCCTAGCTAGGGCCTTCTTTTAGCAATCGATCCCTGCTAGGGCCTTTTCTCAGCATTTGATCCTTATCTAGGGCCTTCTCCACTCAGACGAGTTGTGATTGGAGACTGTTCCAAGCACCCAAGCCTTATTTTAGCATAGTCAATAGTCAACGAAAGTCAACATCAATGTTGGTCTTAGTCAATACAACCTATGTTTAGTTGATTGGGGTTTGGGTTAGTTTGATTGGCGACAGCAGTCTTGTTCAGGACAATCATTCTTCAACAGTATTCTTTTGGTATGTGTTCCCTAGGGGGGAATTCAAATTGATTTTAAATTCTACTTCTTATATGCTTATGTACAAACTCAGTCATCTCATTTAAAGGAAGATTAATCATTGTTTGGGGTTTTATTCCTTCGGATTCCCCATGAAAAAATTATTTGTGTTCCTTTGTATAATTTTCTGGATGACTATTTACTATTGTTACATAACTCATAAATTTAATATTAGAAGTCTACAAATTTTAAGAAGACTGTTACTACTATTAAAATCATATCCATGTTATAAATTTAACATTTTCCTCTTTGTGGAGGGCACAATTGTTCCATAAGTGATGGTGCCAATAGAGAAGAAGTTCAACATCTTGTTACTGGTGCTTGTTCTAGGACTGTTCTAACAAGTAATTACAATACTACAAGAGCATTGGATTACACCTTATTTTTGGAAGTTGAGGTGATGATTGGTTGGGGAATTTATTCAACACAAAAGTTAAAGTTGAAGCACACATAATGAAAGGTAGTGGGGGAGTCTATAGGCAACAAGATTACCGATGTGGCTCGAGTTTGTAAGAATTTAAACTCCCTTCCAATTGACTCTGCAAATGCTAGTATGCCCACCTCACATTCATCAGCAACTATGGGCATCCTAAAGCCCCGTCTCATATTCAAAGAGAATTTCTTGAGCTCATTTGTGACCTCAATAGAGGATTCACTCTAAGTGAAAATATCTACAAACTTATTTCTTCTTTTCTTGTTTAAGTACTCACACTTCAACATACAAACCTACATTCCACTATCTCATATGCCCCAGTGCCATCCCCCCATCAAAGAAAGACTTATTAACAATTATATCAAACACTCATCTAATTTAAATACTTCAGTCCTTTTCTACAGGAACCAACTTGGTACAAAATCATTGATGTCCATACAACACATAATCATGACACGAACAACATATTTAACATAGATATAAAGTAGAAGAAGATTGAGAGACACAAGATTCTCTCAATGACAGTTTCAAAAATGTCTATAATTCAATTACAAGGAAAATATTTAATTTCCTAGGAATTCCATTTGGATTCATGATATTGCTTGTAAACGTTTGGCAATGTATGATTGGAAGAGTAGAAAAAAAAATATACTTAGTTAATGTCCATGGCTACTAAATTTCAAGTTATACAAAATATTTAGCAAATACACATGTTTATTACTCATGAGAGATTCAATCTCACAATTCCTATGACAAATTTAGGCAATTTCTTTCAGACTTCTTGTAGTCCAGTGTAGTGGGCAAAAAGAATTTCATCCAATAAAATTAAGCACCTATTACAAATCTAAATAGTTGGGAGACATGGTGATTATAGACATTAGAATTTGAGTAACACCATGTGCCAAAGGGATCATTAGAGCCATTTAAGAGAATGAGATATCTTGGTTAGAACTAATATCTTAGAAGGAGATGCACATGGTTAACTGACATGGAAAGGACTAAGGCTTCTTGGGCTTTGATTTTTGACAACGTAAGCACCAATCAAAGATAAAGGTTCATTTGTGCTCCAAACAATATGAAAGCATGGAAAAGATGAAAAATGCACCTCATATGGACTAAGAATGATTTCAAAACTAACTTGTCATTTTCAATAAACTTTCAATCTTGCTAATCCCAGCTAAGATGGCATCCCACTGAGTGATATCCCTTAGTAAAACGATGTAGGATATCAATGAAAGGGGATTAAATTGAATATTATAGAAATGGATATGGATATGGATAACATTTTTTTTAATGTCTAGATATGAGTAAGAAACAACATACACACACACAATAGCGAATATATTTCTTAGCCTTTTCTAAAACTGGAATCATGTTAGTGCACAACATTGTTGTAATTGGACTATACCAATATGACTGAGTCCAGAGCTTCATATTCATTATCCTTATGTTCCTATTTTCTTATATTTTTACAGCATATATCAATGGGTTGACCATGGTTTGATTATCTTGACCATGGATTGACCTAGGGAAAGTGTTCCAACATGGACTCATTTCAGTATTCATCATATGTGGTTATCTTATGTACAACATCACATGGTATATTCTTCAGTTTGTAATCTACTATTGCATGTACCTTGTTCAGTTTGACTCTCATATGGAGGTCCATAGTTGAATTTATATATATATTCAGATGGGTGTTTTGAGGGTCACATCTTTATCCCCTCAGTCTCAACTTTCTATTGGTATATTCCATTTGAGGGTCACATCTTTACCCCCTCAGTCTCAACTTTCTATTGGTATATTCCATTGTATGGTTCTTCAACAATGCACACTTTCCTAGGTAGCGCACATCTATCTAGGCAGTGGTCAGAGTTGGGGTTACAGGGTTGACAGGTGGTTCTGAGTAGGTTATCTATGTTTCAACTGGTTTGCATATTCAATTCAATTGTTTTTATCAGTTTTGATTGGTCAAACCTAGCAGGGAAGTGTGGCATCTTAGTCAACATGTCTTCAGATGACTTGTTGTGGTCTTCTGATGACTCTACTTTTGCTATTGAGAGTGAAACTGTATATTTCTTTTTAGTACACCAAATAATCATTGTTGAACCCAAGGTGAATGTGTAACATGAGGTGGACTTTCTATTACCAATACAACCTGCTCAATCTAAATGTGTAGCCAATCACTCTAAAATATTTTGTAGGTAGCTTGAGATGGATTCTGAATTCATAACAGCTAGAGGTATGCTAAGAGCAATTTGGTTTCTTTTCTAATTTATTTTTTATTACCATACATTGGTTTTCTTTGATATTTAACAGTTCATTAATGACAGGGATTTCTTCAAAGTGCCAAACAAATAGTGGTGAATTGGTGAAATCCTATGGTATAGTCAATTTTGTAGCACAGGGTTGCTTTTTTCCACAATGGTGATTGATCACTTGCCAAGTTTGGCTAACTGCTTTTTCTTAAATATTAGTAGTATTAGAAAAATCAAGCAGATACCTATTATTTCAAAATTGCACAAGAATTTTCCATAGTGAAGCAAAAAAGAGATGGATACAAAGCAAAAAAATATTGAGTGGATTAATATGATTGTTGATTTTTAGGATGACAGAGCACAACATGACTATCTGAATATGAAAGATAGGCTGAGGCACATGTATTTTTCCGATAAAGATGAAACAACTTCCCTAAAAACGCCTTCTTGGCTGGTGCATTTGTTGTTCTCTGACCTATCAAATAGATTTCAAATACTTTACCCGTGACCTTTAGCTAGAAACTAAGATAGGAGAAATTGAGTTTTGAGATAGTCAAGCTCTGCATTTCTAATGTCACCCACTATAAAGTACAGATCATTATTAAAGTGCAAAATAAAGTAGATATTTTTTTTAATTTCCCAAATTCAGGAGAAAAATTAAGCAGAGACAATGTTTTCCAACCTTAACATGTAAAAAAATAGTGTAAAATGCTTACTCAAAATCCCTAGATTCTAGACCATGTGTCAAACCACAACGGTGAACAATGTTTTAAAACCATGGACTTGTAAAAATGATTGTAAACTGAATATCTCATATTCAAACCCTAAATATTCTAATTTCAAAAAATCACTTAAACCCCCTTTTGCCAAAACCTAAACATCTCAAATGCAAACATATATGCTTTGAAAAAAATGCAGAAGGATATGAAAATACAACATTATTTGAAATTATGTCAAATGTTATTAGCTCACCTTGGAATTAATCTCCTTGAGTAGCTTTGATATAGAGGTGTCAATTGACAACATAATCATCGTTCACAGCCAATTCCATACTTAACCTACCTCTAAAAATAGTGTATCCTCTTTCTTGCATATTGGGGTTTATTGAGATACACCTTCATTTTATACCCTTCACAAAGTTCCATATCTGTTAGGTTTTCTTCTATCCCACAACAAAATTGGCTTCAAGAATGTATTGAAATGTCTGGATCCAAGAATTATTCAATCCTAAAAGAATTTTCCTCAACTCATTCAGGGTTAATATAATATAGGACCAATAAAGTGAGTGCTTATTAATCAAAATCTAATGAAATAGTAACAAAATCCTCAAATTAACAAAAAAATAGTATAGTGAGTTTACACTCGATAAAATCAAATAGACATTAGGAGAAGCATTGAATACTTGAATCGATCAATTACCATAATAGTATCCTGCATGAGAAAATCCAATATACTCAGAAACTACAAGCATTAAATTCTTTCAAACTAAGGATGCACATTTTGTAAGAGGTTAAACTTGTATATCGGTATTTTACAAAGATAGAAAAACAATGGGACCACGTTTTCAAGAGTATAATTGCACTTCTAAGAAAACAATCTCACCTTAACAAGTCGATCCAAAAGATGTGAAGCACTCTATACATTAGGATCCAAGTTTGTTGAGAGCTTTAAGGAAGAATTGAAATTTTGGTTAAAAAACACAATGATATCTCCTCGTGCAACCTGGAAAAGAACATGAGTAACAATTAAGTCTAACCACTAGAATTATAGAACTACCCCACAAAAACAAAAAAACTATATTTAAAAAATCCTTTTCAAAATGTGAAATTGAGGAATAAAGGCCCAAATAATTTTTCTACCCTTGCGATGTTATATAGAGCTTCACATGTAGTATCAGACCCTATTATCTTGGTTAAAAAAAGAATTGATAACTAGTGGAACAATTTTATAAAACAACATAGACAAAAACATTAATGTAAATGCTTTTCACAAAAATCAATGTGCTAATAGCATATTACCATGAAGTATAAAGAAATATATAGAGAAATTTAGAAAAATGAAACATATTTTCATTCAAACAAATATAACACTCAGTTCTCATGGTGATTTAGGGTTCAGGATCTTGGCTATAGTTGGAAGGTGATATTTCTGTACACTCCTCGTGCCAGCAAACCTCATTCTTCCAACCATCATTATGTTTCATTTACCATATTGTGTATATCTTCCTACGCACGAGAAAGGGGATTCCATTTTCAAGAAGAGCAGAGAGCGCTCTTTTGAAAATTTTAACTTGATTATTTTTAAAACAATAAGGGGGAATGAAGGTTCAGAGAGCGCTCTTTTGAAAATTTTAACTTGATTATTTTTAAAACAACAACGAGAATGAAGGTTCAAAGAGCGCTCTTTTGAAAATTTTAACTTGATTATTTTTAAAACAATAGGGAGAATGAAGGTTTAAACATGGGGTAAAAACATTTTTTTATGTTTTTATTTTGGGGGGACATATATTTTTGGAAGAAGGGAATAATAAAGATTATTTTTCAACATAAAGAGGGGGTAGTTAGTTTATAAAAGGTGGGATGTGGTAATTAAAAGAGGGAAATTTGAATTGAAAATTATTTTTATTTTATTTTATTTTTTTAATGTAAAAGAAAGTAATATGGCAAGGACTTACAAAAGGTAGACTAGGGTATTTAGTTTATAAAAGGTGGAACGGGGTAATTAAAAGAGGGAAATTTGGATTGAAAATTATTTTTATTTTATTTTATTTTTTAATGCAAAAGAAAGTAATATGGAAAGGACTTACAAAAGATAGACTAGCGTATTAACTGTATTATACCTAGTTCAAGTTTGCAATCAAGTTACTGATGTGACAAAATTCATGTTGGAAATCATATTGTGGATAAGTTGGTGGACATGAGAAGGCTCTAGATGAATGCCATATCTTTGAAGACATTGTGAGATGATGATGACCTTTATCAGATTGAGTTGATGACATGAACAATGACAACAAGATGACAATAATGAGAATCCTATAGGTTGGTTGGCCTCTACACATACAGGAAAATACAAGGGGCAACCTACAGGCTAGTAAGCCATGATGGTAGCCTCCATAGGCTGCCAAAAGGACCAAAAACACAAAACACAGTAGCCCATGTTTCTATGTTGATTGTTTGGGTCAACAACATCCATCCAAAGACGTATTATATATAAGTCATTGCATCTAAGAGAGATAGACATTCACATCATCCATCGCAGAGATAGATTAGTTTCAGAATGTAATGAACCATCATTTTATCTATTGGATGGACTCAACCTTGCCCAAAACCTTCAACAAGGCTATCCAAAGCTCTAAGTCCAGGTGAGTGAACCAAGCTTCTAGTTTATTCAAGGGTTATGAAGAGACCAGTCTAGTAACACTACAAATGAGAATAAGAACTGAAACATATGAATTCAATGCAAGACTATTGGGATTGAGGATTGAAGAGAAGATCAGGAAACATAGTTGTTTTTCGTTGACATTTGTTAACTTGTTTTGGGATGGAATGGCATTACACTACCTTCACTTTAGCGTTTTCAAAAAAAACTACCTACTCACACCCCTAAAGTGCAAGGTCTTCTGTAGAGTATAGTTGTGGACAACTACTAGAAGTGTTGCCACTATCACCTTTCAAAAATCCCTCGATATTTTAGTGCATAACCAATTCATTCAGTGGTTATTGGTCCTATGAGCGAGCACATTTCACTACGGCGTGTTGTTTTCTTCAATAGATAAGAATAATGTTTAGGTTTGCTAGAATAGAGAATGGGGGTAGCTTCAGTATT
The DNA here is from genome assembly GCA_001517045.1 of Pseudotsuga menziesii. Classification (NCBI taxonomy): domain Eukaryota; kingdom Viridiplantae; phylum Streptophyta; class Pinopsida; order Pinales; family Pinaceae; genus Pseudotsuga; species Pseudotsuga menziesii. Next base: position 217,001 of record LPNX010975113.1, read on the forward strand.
ATAACCAATATTATCAAGAAAATGTTAAAAATTCATATTCTTCTAGCTAATCATTTTTTATGTTGTGACTAAATTGGTCGTTTATGTTAGTCATTTTTAACTGTGTGACTTATTATCTAGTCATATTTGTTAACTAGTGATTAAATTAGTCGTTTACAGGTGGGTCGATCAAAATTGCTCATATTTAGTAGTAAATCACTTGAAAAACCTGTGGTGACTAGAATTTTTAGCCACGTAGTCACTAATTCTTCATTTTTTACTAGTGAAATGCTTCACAACCAAAAGTTCTCATAAATGAGTAGTTTATATTTTTACATGTGCATGCCTCCTTTGGAATCCCACCATCCAAAGTGCTTGAAGGAATTATGTTTATTAAATAAACAACAGTATATATAACATCATCCCAAAACTGTGAGGGCAACCATGCATGCAATCTCATACACCTTGCACGCTCCATGATTGTTTTGTTCATCCTTTCTAACACACCTTTTTATGTGTCCATTCCTCCTTTGGAATCCCACCATCCAAAATGCATGAATTCCTTTTGTTTACTAAATAAATAACAGTATCTAAAACATCAACCCAAAACTGTAAGGGAAACCCTACATGCAATCTCATACACCATGCACGCTCCATTATCATTTTGCTCATACTTTATAACACCATTTTCTTATTGTGTTCATGGGATTATCTTCTCTCTATGAATCCCATTGTTTGAACAGTAACTATCAAACTCCTCGCTGCAATATTCACCTCCATTATCATATCTGAGACATTTCAACTTTTTTCTTTTCTCATTCTCAACCAAATATTTCCACTTCTTAAAAGTAGAAAACACATCATATTTTTGTATAATGCAATAAACACAATTTTGTCTAGTTGCATCATCAATAAAAGTAACATAATAACGAGAGATGCCAAGAGATTATACTTGAGTTGGTCCCCATACATATGTATGCAAAATATCTAACTTTTCACCTTTCTTTTCTTTCCCAGCCCTGAGAAATCTAACTCTCTTATGTTTTCCATAAACATTGTTCTCACAGAATTCCAAACTTCTTCTTCAGATCTAGAAGCAATTTCCTTGAGTGGAGAATATGCATCCCCTTCTCACTCATGTGGTAAAACCTATGATACCATAAGGCTACACCTATTTCTGTGTAATGTACAGAGATAGAATAATCGGTATTATGAGGAAATAAATACAACTTACGTATCCTATCTCCTTTTTCTATTACCAATGCTCCTTGAGTGATATTCCACAACATTTTTCGAAATGTAGAAGAACAATCGTTATCTCTCAACTTCCCTATTGAGATCATATTTTTTTCATGGAAGGAATATTCCTTACATCTTTTAGTAGCCATTCATTTTAATTATTTAACTTGATCCATACCTTACCCATTCAAACAATTTTACATGGTTCATCATGCCCAAGAAAAACATGTCCAAAATCACTTGGAAAATAATCATGAAATAATTTCCTATGTGGTGTAGCATGACATGAAGCCCTTGAATCTACTACCCAGTAATCACTAGTATTATCTAATGCAAGAATCAAAGCATCTTGTAACACATCACCTGCTACATTTGCTTCCTAAGTAGTTTCATGTTTCTCATCTCTGTTATTCTTTGGAGCTTTGCAGTCTTTCTTTAGATGTCTTTTCTTACCACAGTTCCAACACTCTATGTTTCCAAATCTAGACTTGGATCTTCCCCTTTTAGACTTGTTGTGATTACCTAGTCTCCTTCCTCTCTCCTTTTTTCTTCCCATGCTCTCCATTGTCAATGCATTGCCTGATGTCTCACCTATTCTTTTTCTTAGCATTTAATCACTAATAATAACACCAACAACATCATCAAAATTAAGAGTGTTGAACCAAGGATAGAGTTATTTACAGCCATTAACAAGCTATTCCATCTTTATGGCAATGAGCACAAGATCAAAAGAGCCCTAACCTCGTAATCCAATTTCACGTTTACAAAACTTAGATGACTAATAACCATATTAAATTCATTTAAATGGTAAGCAACAGATCCACCTTCTGACATCTTCATATTAAATAAACACTTCATTAAAAATACCCTGTTGCAAGCCAGGGTTTTTCCTAGAGCTTATCCAATGCGCTCATCACACCCTCTATTGTATTTTCTTCTAAAATATTGAAATCCATCAACGAATCTAGGGACAACCATATTGTTCCCAGTGCCTTTCTGTCAAGAACCTCCCATTCTTCATCCTTCATAGTCGTCAGTCATTTTTTCCTCCCAACAGTAGGTATAGATCCTTCTGGTACAAATAGTCCTCCATTTGCCTCTTCCATAACTGGTAGTTTTGGCTACTAAATTTCTAGACCCTAAACTTTCCTTCTTCTTCCATTAATGTTCCCACTAGAAGCAGGAACCCTTATATCCTTTGATTTTTCCATCCAAATAGACCTTTTGAATTTGATACCAATTGTTAGAAAAATAGGATCGCAGAGAAGTAACATTAAAAAATTTAAAAAGATGCAGATATTATACACATTACAAGAGAGACATAGATATAATGTGGTTCACCAAAAATGGGTTATGTCCACACATAAATTGCTAGTCCTTTATTATTATACCATCTAGCAAAATGAATGGATACAACTTGTAGCAAGCCCACTGCACTTCCTCTTCACACTCTCATAGTCTCTCTCACACAGTCACAGAGATTGTTTTACAATGATAAAATACAATACACAACCATATTACAATGATTTTATTATAGGGGAATTACCATGGGAAAAATACTACGGGTCACCCAATACCATGGGTGCCTAGACTATTGGCCAACAAACATCCAAAAAAATTCTTTCGGAACCCCACAGGGGGACCGCTGGCCCCTGGACCCCTATGGGGGGATGATGTCCCCCCGCACCCTCCATCTAGGATGAGATTACAGTGAAACTTGGTTATAAACACAACTAAACAATAACATCTATGAATATGGAAGATCAGGCTCCACAACCAACAAAATACACAATTGAAGATCAACCTTTGGAAAAGCATGAAGAGGGTATAAGTCATCCTATTTTTGGAATACATGAATAAGAAGATGAAATAGATCCTACATTGGAATAATAGACCCAAAGGGAGGAGTACAAGGAAGTATAAGATGAATGAAAAATGGAGGAAGATCATGCAGAAGTAGAGATTCAAGAGCATGAAGTTGATCCTACATCCATCTTTGTACAAGAAGGGTGCATGAAGGGTGGCCTAGAAAAAATTTCATATGACACAAAGGTATGACCATGATTCTAATTTTTATAGCAATCAAATTCCTTTGTATCATACCGAGATACTACCCACTTCCAGTGAGAAGGGTAGCAAAATGGAATTTTCCATTGTGGAGTATTTTGGTGTCAAAGATTATTTCAGTGATAGGGCCAAATTGGTTGTTGGTATCTTGCATGAATCACATGAGTTGAATGTGACCTCATTTCACAACATTCACAATGTGTAAATAATTCCATCATATGACTTTGAGAGCCAACTCTTAGTCTCAGAAGAGAAGGTGTTGCAAGTATTGTAAAGGAATGATGGTGCACATAAATTCTTTGAAGAACTTCTATGGAGGACCGAGTTGCAGGAGAGGCATATAGGCGCACTTGAAATTGTGTCTAGTACTGAAGTGTGCATAATACAATAAGAAATATTTGTAATAATAAAATTGCATTACTTGTATCTCTTAATCGATAGAGATATTTCTCTCAAAATAGTAGAAGACAAGGCCATGGAGATAGAGCATCTACACATGGAGTTGGAGGGATCACATCCTTTCTCTCACAACACATACAATCATAGATATATGGATGGTAACTCTCATTATTTTATGGAGGAACCTCATAAGAGGTATGAACATGAAGACAAATCATATTTGGAAGTGTTTGAGAAAAGCTCTCTCATGGAGGATGCAAGCCAAGCACTTGATTTAATGCATAAAGATCATGAGCTTCCCTTAAAGGTGGAAGGATTTTATCTACAAGAAGTGGATGATTAAATTTCACATGGATTACCAAGACAAAGTGTTTATTCATCCATATATTAGGTGGATAGATACATAGCAAAGATGGAGATTCATTGAGGTAAATATTCTTTTGCTTCTATGATAATTTTTTTGTTTTAATGATATTGTCTTACCGTTTGAGCAATAGTAAGGCTATGTCTTCAATACCTTGGATACTTTCAATACACATAAATCCATGGATTTGGTGTGCAAGTACATGGAATATTTGAAACTAACATGCAAGAGAAAATCATCTTGCATGAAAAGCATGTTGGATGCAACATAACATGTAAGCAATCAACTTGTACAAGAAGAGATCCAAACATTGTTGGATCAAAATGAAAAAGACCTTCAAATTATTTGGAAGTGATGGACTTCCATTATGGCTATGGGATCCTACAAGTAAATCTAGATTTGATTTCCAATAGTCTATTTATATGGAGCAGTTTATGAGTTTCCTACATGAGAAACCTTATGATGAATGGACAAACTATATCCTTGTCATATGGTTTGGGAGTTTTCATGAGACTCTATGAGTTGACAGTGTGTTGTATAGATGAGGATAGCATGACAATGTTCTCAGAAAACTCCCTCCTAGTATACGACCAAAAAAAGAAGATGATCACCTACTTGAATGGGTAAGTGTGGTGCAAGTCCATAATTTTTTTTGTTGCATATAAGGAAGGAAGGTATTATCAAGTGAAGTTCTTCTTTTAATAGGAGATCCATTTACTTGGAAAGCTCAATTAGTGGTGGATTCTTATAACATTTAATTTGCATGTGATCCATGAATGATTCGATCAAAGATGAGTGGAATGAGAACATGAACTAATTTATCGATTTTTCTTTAAGATCATCCCTAAGGAATGAGGTTATGTGGGTTTCCAATATTTGATTATAACCAAGCACTCTCTTAAAAAGGCGGTAATGAATCAACAAAGGTTCACACTACTCTACAAGCATGACAAGAGGTCCAATAGTGAAAGTGAAAGGCATACAAAGATATTCTAAATCAAGTATCATAAGAATTCCTTTGGATCCAATTGCATGCAAAGTCCCTATGATCTAGAAAGGAAGTGAACTTCTTGGGAATGAGATCTTCTCCAAGTTTGATGATCTCCACTTTAGCCATCATCAAATTTGGATGGGAGAGGAAGTTTTGCATGAAAAGATTATTGGCTATCAATGTGACAATTATGGATTTATATTCATGGCCATTGACTTGATTAATGCACCCATTCTTCACATATTACATAAGGAGAACATACAACAAGCAACTTGGTGAGTTTGTATTGATTCCTTTGATAGCACTATGATTAATTGTAGGATGTTGGAGAGACATTATCTCAATTTGGAAATTGTATTGTATAGTTGGATAAAGTAGCCATTGTTGTTGAAGTCATTTACCCAACATGCACACTTAATTTGGTCATTTTTTCCTTGTTAAACCATTATCGTAAGTTTAATTGACTTATTCTGCATCAAATGAGCACACTATGACATCAGCATGAGCACATCCATGCCTACCTTCAATCAAGGAGGCCAACTAAGCCTTCACCTTCAATCAGGGAGGTTAACTGGGCTTCCTCCTTCAATCAAGGAGGTTAACTGGGATTCCTCCTTCAATTGGGGAGCCATTATGGGGTGATCTGAGTCATAAATGCACCTAATTGCTAACCGATTGTTACAATTAGTTAATTGAGTTTCGAAGGCACCTCCATTCATTATTTGATTATTTTTATTATTATTTATGAACTGGAGACAACTAGGGCACCTCCAACCACTTCTGATGACCATTTTGACTTCAGTTAACCTCATCGAGGTTCATTCAAAGTTAATGATGTGTTACTACTTGTTGATTGGCATGTAGTGACATGTGTCTGAGCTACTTTCAGTCAGACTCAGTCATCCATTGCACTTCGATACAGTTAGGAATCAATTGAGTCAAACATGGCTTAATCAGTGGGTTAACTAGGTGTGTTTATTGTCGCTGACACTTAGTTAAGCTACACCCATTCGTTCAATTTGAATGACCTCCTTGGAAATTAGAATTTTCTTAGAATTCATGAACCTTACATGATCATTGTATTGTATTACTCATTCTTTATTGAATATACAAAGCTGCTACTCCTATTGCACCACCATTATGCCATTTTCATGCTTAATTGTCTGAAATCTCTTATGAGACTTTCTTTTATTCCCTATATTACTATGATAGATTAATATGGTATCAGAGCTCATGGCAGGATGAAGCTCAAATCTCTCAAAAACATGGTTTTTGATAGATCTTGCATGAAAAATTGAGCAAAAGGTCAAAATTCCAGCTCTACACCAGAAGCAAAGGCTTACCACTTAACAACCCAAGTTAAGGAATTGTTGATTAAGCTTGCTTGATTAATTATGTTGGGTGTGATGAAAGCCTAGAATGTGTAAGATGTCCGACCTTACGGTGCCCCTTTTGTTGTGATTTGCATGTTTTAACAGGTGAAAAGCATTCACTACAGTAGTTTGAGATGGCTTCTTTAGTCGAACTTTCGACTCTGTTCAATTTCCATTCATGGAAAGGAGATATGGAGATATAGCTATGTGTCAGAGGACTCTACCGGGTCACTATGGACACTAAATAAAAGCCTAGTCATGTGATAGACAAAGCTATATTCTTGAACAAGAAAGATGAAGCATTCGGTTTCATGTGCCTCTCTATTTCCAAGGATCTTCTTTTCCACCTCTCGGGATTGAATACTCCAAAGGAAATTTGGGACAAATTGGACACCTTGTATGGAAAACATGATGATTTGAAATTTTATCAGCTTGAAAATGAGTTGATGTCTCTCCAACCTTCCACTTTGGAGACCTTAAATGATTTTTTCACAAAGTTCAAGCACGTTGTCTTACTGTTGAAGTAGTGTAAGGTGGAGAAGGAGGATGATCAGCTCATCCTCACCATTCTCTCAAAACTTGGAGCTGATTATTTTGTGTTTTTTTCTACATTCCATGTGGGGAAGCTCACAACCACTGGATGGAAGATGTCTTCACTCAATGCCTTCATTGAATCCCTAACAAGTGAACATGATAAGCTTGTCCAGATGGGGATGATCAGATCCTCCCGTGATCAAGCCCTCTATGCTTCAGGGACCAAATATCTGAAGGGTAAAGGAAAGAAGCAGAAGGACCCAAAAACCAAATTTGAAGCTCGTAAGCCTAAAGTTGAAAACCAGCAGCATGAAGAGCCTTCCGTCTCGAAGAAGAACAAAAAAAAAGGGCATCATGGAAAGGAAAAATTCAAGTGTTCGTACTGTGGGAAGGGATTCCACCCTGAACATTCCTGCATGAAAAAGAAACTTGATGAAGCTACTTCTCTTCTTGAGAAAAATCACATTAATCTTCCGAAAATCTTTCAGAGGAGAGATCAGCAAGATCGAGAACCACAGCATGAAAGAGGTCTTGCTCTCATGGCAAGCACTTCGAAGTCCAATGCTCTTTTGATAGATTCTATAGCTTCAAATCACATGATGGTTGACAGAGACTCCTTCTCATATTTGGAGACCAAAAAAACCATTCCCATCCACATGGGAGATGACTCCACAATCATATCTTAAGGAAAAGGTACTATAAATCTTGAGCATGGTTATTTTTCGAATGTTTTGTATGTACCATCTGTTGCCTCAAACCTTCTAAGTGTTTATCAAATGACACATACATGAGTGCCCAAGAGAGTCTCCTTTATCCCAGATGATGTAGAGATCACATAACTTGCATCTGGAAAACTTGTAGCAAAAGGCCTTGCAAAACATCATGCAGAATACTACAAGTTCTCCCATTTTGTGGTGGATGCAAAGCCTACCGCATTGCTGACTCATGGAAATGAGGTTATTATATAGTGGCATGATAGATTCAAACACCTAAACTTCAAGTACTTGCAGCAATTACAGAATAATTCCATGGTTTAAGGCCTCTTGGTCATCAAAGCTACCACTAGAATTTGCAAGGGTTGTGTTGTTGGAAAGCACCCTGAGCATAAGTTTGATCGGGGGAAGGCAAGCTGAGCATCATGCATCTTGCGGCTGATACATTATGATATCAGTGGACCCATGCCTACCATATCCATGAATGGATCAAGATACGTTCTCACTTTCATATATGACTTTTCCAGATACACATGGGTCTTTTTTATCAAAAAGAAGTCGGAAGTCTTGGAAAAATTCACTGATTTGAAGGCACTGATTGAGAATGCATCTGGAAAAAAGATCAAGGTTTTGAGATATGATAATGGTAGGGAATATATCAGTAATTATTTTCTGTATATATTTTCCCAAACTGGTATTCATACCCAACATTCAGTCCTATACACTCCCCAGCAAAACGGTGTAGCAGAGAGAAAGAATCGGTCTCTCAAGGAGATGGCCACTTGCATGCTGGAAGCAAAGAAGTTGGCTGCAGATTTGTGGGATGAAGCCATGCATGGTGAAGCATACATTCATAACAGAGTTCCACATTCATCTGTGAAAGGGAAGACCCATTTTGAATCCTACTTCGGACACAAGCTGGATGTGTCGAATCTCAGGATGTTTGGGTCCACTGCATGGGCCCGAATTTCGCATGATAAAAGGAGGTCTTTGCAACCTCAAAGAATAGAATGTTTGTTTATTGGATATATTGATGAATCTAAAGTTTTCAAGCTTCCATATATCAGAAAAAAACAAATCATCATTGAAAGGAGTGTCCAGTTCGATGAGCTTCTTCAGGAGGTAGAACTAGTGAAGGAGAAAACTGTTGAATTTCCTTCCTATTCCACTGAATATTTGGATGATGGAATTGGGGGTGATGACCCTGATTTGGATCCTATGATTTCTGATATTAGTGAACAGAAAAAATCAGATGCTGAATCAGAACCTGAAGTACAAAATCATCTCCCAACTTGGGCTACACAGACACTCTCCTCCGTAGGTGAAAACATTGGAAATACGAATGATCCAAGAAGAACCTGGTCTGATTTCCAAAGAGCGGGTATTGCACTCTCTTGTCCTGATTATTTGCTGTCTGATTATTGTTATTTAATGATAATTTCAGATCCTAACTCTTACTACCATTATTGGAAGAATCTAAGATGGCAAGCTGCCATGGACGAAGAGATGAATTCTCTTCAGAAAAACACTACTTGGGAGCTAGTTTCTCTTCCTCGGGGAGGAAATTGGTTCAATGCAAGTGGGTGTTTTGGAATAAGGCTGCTGCTGATGGCACAACCTAAAAATATAAGGAAAGTCTAGTAGAAAAAGGTTTCTCCTAGGTCTAATGTGTGGACTACCATGATACTTTTGCACTAGTTGCAAAAATGGACTCCATCCACCTAGTTTTGGCAATTTATGAATCTAAGCACTGGGAAGTGCATCATATGGATGTTAAGTCTGCCTTTCTACATGGAAATATTCATGAGGATATATACATGAAGTATACCAAGGGCTACATTTCTGATTCATCTTTGGTTTGCAAAGTAAAGAAGTCACTACACAGGTTAAAACATGTTGCAAGAGAGTGGTATTCCAAGATGGATTCCTTCCTTCTCTCGCAAAACATCCAAAGGTGTAAATCAGATCCAAATGTGTATATACAACACTATGATGGTAATTTTCTTATTATTTTTTTATATGTTGATTACTTACTGATTATAGGTAGCACATTTACTTCTATTTCAGTCATAAAAAACTACCCTCCACAATGCATTTGAAATGAGCGATTTGGGGCTCTTGAAGTAATTTATGGGGCTTGAAATTGAGCAAAATATTGATGGGATAATGGTCACTCAGTAAAAATACATATCAGACCTGTTAGTTACATTTAAAATGTCTGAATTTAAGGCTGCTCCATTCCCTTTCCTTTTAGGGATCAGCCTTGAAGAAGGAAAAAGCACACCTCCCATGGATTGCACTATTTATCGACAACTGATTGGTAGCTTGCCTTACTTGAATCATTCTTGGCCTGATATATGTTATGTCATGAATGATATGTCAAGATACATGTAGAATCCTCATGATATTCATTGGAAGGTAGCCAAGAGGATCCTCTAGTATATTCAGGGAACCAGGACCTATGGCATTCACTGTGCTGCAAACTCCGAGCTAGAGTTGGTTTGTTACACAGATTCCAATTAGGCAGGTGATTCTATTAATCAGAAGTATACTTATGGATATGTCTTCATGTTTGGTGGTGGCCCCATTTTCTGGTCTAGCAAAAATCAGGCCACCATAGCATTTTCTTTAGCAGATGCCAAGTACCGAGGAGTGGTGAATGCTTGCATCCAAGCTGTTTGGTTGCAAGGCATTCTTTCAGAGTTTGATCTTGGTAGTACTTTGTCCACTGTCCTCTTTTGTGACAATAAAAGTGCTATTAAGATATCCACAGATCCAATTACCAGGCAGAGGACCAAGCATGTAGACATACACATGCACTATATCACGGAATTGGTGCATGGAAGGACCATCATTCTGCAATACTGCCCTATTGATGAGCAGATTGCAGACATATTCACCAAGATATTTTTAGAAAATTATTTCACTTACCTCCATTCACTATTGGGGGTGAGTTAATTAGGGTGATCAGACTACTTTCAGTGTTCATCTTGAGGGGGGGGGGTGTTCCCACTGGTTTTTCCCTCTTTCCTCACTTAGATTTATTTTTTAGCATTTTTTGAGTTACATTATTGTACAGGGTGACCTATGGCCTTTGTTTCCAAGGCCCTCGCATTTCATGCACTTAATTTTTTACTCCTCCTGGGTATAATAGCTTAAGGGGGGGTGTTGGAGTCATTTTCCCAACATGCACACTTAATTTGGTCAATTTGGCCTTGTTAAACCAATATCCTAAGTTTAATTGACTTAATTGGAATCAAATGAGCACACTATGACATCAGCATGAGCACACCCATGCCTACCTTCAATCAAGGAGGCCAACTAATCCTTCACCTTCAATCAGGGAGGTTAATTGGGCTTCCTCCTTCAATCAGGGAGGCTAACTAGGCTTCCTCCTTCAATCAGGGAGCCATTCTGGGGTGATCTGAGTGTCATAAATGCACGTAATTGCTAATTGATTGTTACAATCAGTTAAGCTGAGTTGTGAAGGTGCCTCCATTAATTATTTGATTATTTTTATTATTATTTATGAACTAGAGACAACTAGGGCACCTCCAACCACTTTTGATGACCATTTTGACTTCAGTTAACCTCAGCGGGTTCATTGGAGTTAATGATGTGCTACCACTTGTTGATTGGCATGTAGTGACATGTGTCTGAGCTACTTTTAGTTAGACTCAGTCATCCATTGCACTTCGATACAGTTAGGACTCAGTTGAGTCAATAATGGTTTGACTAGTGGGTTAACTAGGTGTGTTTAGTGTGGTTGACATTCAGTTAAGCTACACCCATTCATTCAATTTGAATGACCTCCTTGGGAATTCGAATTGTCCTAGCATTCATGCATCTTGCATGGTCATTGTATTGTATTACTCATTCTTTATTGAATATACAAAGCTTCTACTCCTATTGCAGCGTCATTATGCCATTTTCATGCTTAACTATTTGAAATCTCTTTTGAGACTGTGTTTTAGTCCCTATATTACTGTGACAGATTAATAATTGTATGCTAGTGTGTTTGAATGTGAAGCTAGAAGGATTAGGATTGTGTATCTTGATCCCATGCTCGAGCAAGGAATTATTGGTGCCTACATGAAGAAGATTTGGATTACCTTTTTTTGTCATTTTTCCAAATATGTGACCAAGCTAAGTAAATCCATTGGGAGTGATGCGCCATGTAAAGGATCCTTCCATTTGAAAACAAATATCAATGTCTAAGTTAGGAAAGGATTTTCGTATTGGGATGAAAACTTAGAAAATGTTCTCAAGAAAAGGAGATAAGTTGTGAATGGTTTCATAGTGTTTTCCTTACTATATCTTTCTCCCCGACTTATGCTTGAGTCTGATGCTACCGAATAAGACATGGAGGTAGTTATGATGAAGAATAGAAATCCCATTTATTTTGAGAGAAAAATATTGCAGCCCCATGAGAAATTATATTTGATCCATGACAAATATGTGCTAGCTAATGAGAATGCATTGGATAAATGTGGACCATACTCAAAGGGAAGTGAGCTTGTGGTCAATATTGATAACCATACTCCAAGAAAAATTTTGACACAAAAGGAAATTGTTGACAAGTTACACATTAGAGGAAATTTGGGGTCTAAAATGGGCCTTATAAGAAAACGTGCCAAAATAAGTTTTTGTGAGTTGGAACTCAAGAACCAATAGAATTTCAATAAAATAAGTCAACCATAATGGTTGAATTGGCATATTTGTCATTAAAAAAAACTACTTTTTTTGTTCGTATTTTTGACATATCTCATTGTGTTTTTACTCAAATTTCGATCGAGAGAGCTCATTGGATGCGGAATTTGATTCCGCATCCAACGAGTACCCACACTGCATACTTTTGATGGACCCCGCTACCCCAAAAACAAGAAATACTTGAAAAAACATGATGATGACATCATCATCACGTTTTTTCAGGGATTTCTTGTTTTTGGGGTAGCGGGGTCCATCAAAAGTATGCAGTGTGGGTACTCGTTGGATGCAGAATCAAATTCCGCATCCAACGAGCTCTTCTAATCGAAATTTGAGTAAAAACACAGGGAGATATGTCGAAAATACGAACACAAAAAGTAGTTTTTTTCTTTCTTCCTCCAAAATTAATCAATATTATTTTATTATTTTAACTATTATTTTATTATTTTAACTATTATTTTATTATTTTCCTTAGGAGGCCCATTTTAGACCCCAAAATTTCTCTAATTTGAAAATGGGTAAAAATGAATTGATGGAAAAGGGGGACCAATACAATCTTAGAAAAGGGAATGTTTTTACACATAAATCTTGTCATCATCATGTGTTGAGGTCAAAAAATCGGAATTTTCCCTCAAATCCCAAACTGTGAAGTTGGACATTGCCCCAAACTCCTAGTTTCCATATTTGAGTCCAGCACTGTCTTTGCCCTCAATGCAAAAGGCATTGGCCTCTTCAATAACGCCCATTGTCTCTTTACAATACAAGGTGCCACCGCCTATTCCCCTTGATCAAAGAGTGGTTCCACCCTGGTAACGCTCTGCCTTACATGGAGAAGAAGCGGTGCTTGTGTTCAAAAGAGGAAAAGAGAAGATCCACAAAGCTTCTCGAAGGAAGAATTCATGGCATCCTCATCCCTACCTTTATGGAACACCTGGAGCTTGAGATCCTTCACTTTTGGATCTCCCTTCAACCTCGCCGACCAATTAATCAACCATCCCTATCCTCCCAAGGCCTATAAAACCTGGCTCATTCCCCATGGTTGAGAGAGAGAAACGTTATGCTGTTGCACTGAGGTTTTGGCCAAATCTAGGGTGAGCATAGAAGGAGAAAGTTGGAGCTTTTGAGGTCAAGGCATGGCAAGTGAAGGAGCATCACAACACTAAGGAAATGGTTGTAATATTTCTTCTTCATTTTAATGCAAACAAGGTTCCTTCCCTGTAAAATGTGTTATGTTACAATCATTCATTTTATTGTTGCATTTGTTAGTCACTAACATAGAACTGTAGACTATGTTCTTGTACCTTTGATCTTGCTTCTTTGTTTGATGTGTTTGTGCATGTACATCTGTGGATATTCATCACCATAGGAGACAACTACATCACACTTTAGAATATCCAAAGGAATCGTTCCGGATATCTACAAGCTCTAGGGGAAGTTTTCCATCCTTGTCATCACTCATTTGTTCTAGATATGAACAATTCAGACCTAGAGGAACAACTCTTGTCCACAAGAGGTGCATTTTCCTAGAAATAAATCTAACGATCATAATGGGGAATGTATTCAACACATATGATCTTCCTTGGTTCTCAAACTCTTGTCTGTAATCCAAACTCCAACCTTTTTTTATCAGATCTACTAGCTTTTCTAGTGAGATTTTGGTTCAGCATAAATAGATCTGAGGCACATCTACTTTTTGTACTTAATTATCCTATTAATTTCATGATTTGATGCCAACATTTCAGCACCTAACTTTCTTTGTTTCTCTATTATTTTTGTTTTGACATCTACATCAGTCACCGCACATGTATAGAGGACAATAGGCGGTGCCACCGCGCTTGCTCAATAGTCATTAAGTGGTGCCATCGCTCTATCATAGTAGACAAAAGGTGATGCCCAGGTGGTAATTCTTTGTCACCAACCCTCTTCAAGTGGTGCCAAATAGGGTTTTCACACCCCTGTGATTTCAAAGCCTAATTAAGTTTTATTTCTATTTTGTGTGTTTTTTGGGCTTCATGCTTAAGATCTAGACTATTCAGTTCAAAATCTGAAAGTGGTAAATGCTTATTTTTCTTTGGTTCAAAGAGCTAGGTTACATCCATCTATTTAGTTACTTTTCTTCTTAGTTTTATTTTCCAAATGAGTGCTTGGAAATCGGTAGAGTTAGATCTCTTTTTATTGTCTAATCAAACTATAAAGGAAGCTTTGATTTTTGGATTTTTCTTTTGTTCTTTGTGAGTTTATGAAAGACTGCTTTTTTCTTTTGGTTTAAAGAAATTTTTTGAGATATGATCATAATTGCATTTAAAGGAGAATCATCGGAGCCCTGATTAGCTTCACAAGAGCTTTCAGACACCCATGTTCTTCTTTTTATTTTACATGTTCTTTTCTCGTTGAAAAATATATCATAGTTATAAGTTAGATCTTTTCATTTTTTTTTTATAATATTGAAAAAGTGCTTAGTGTGCCTTTTAGTGTTAGTGTCTTTCTTTTTGGGAAAAGAGATCTCACTTTATTCATGTTTTCAACATGAGTTTAGAAGTTTCATTGCTTGTCTGCATTGTTGAAAGATAAGTTCAGTGTGACTGTGTGGGATTTTTTTTGTTTGAAATCAAATCAAATCACTCTCTCCTTCCTGTAAGTAGGGCATATTTTGAAACGATAAAGTGAAATTTTTTGCATCCCATGCTGCATGGTTTTACTTTTTTGTACACACTTCATGCATTCACCTAATCGTTCAAGATCAAATTAATGGTAGCTATAGGTTAAAATTCTTACTAACTTGAGTGATAGGATAGAGACATGTTCCAGCGTCTTAAAACATAGGAGCTATCATTCTATTGCATGCACTGCATCAAGGGGATTGTGTGGTTTTTCCACATATCATCGGTATATTGAAAAACCTTTCACGTACCCTTGAGATATATAGAAAGGAAATTCACGCGCTCGATTGTATATAGGAAGGCCCCTATTGAATTGTTGTGCATTAGACAACACTAACACAGATTTGAGATCCCACGTACCTTGTGTATATCGAGAGACCCTTCTAGGATTCCCCTAACCATCTGAGAAAAATATTTTGGTCATCTTGTCAATGAAATACACCAAGAACAACACTTGGGGAGACTACTATGCACATACTATCCAAGTAATCAGGTATTTAGGAAAGGGTATGGTCCCAATCCTCCATGTCATGTTTTACGGTTGGACCCTACGGTATATCATGCATTGCAAAGACTTGACAATCCTAGTGAGGAATCAAGTTTTACTAGCCCCTCTTATCACCTAAGTTTTCTTGTGACTTGTAGTTTGTGTAGGAGAGGTTTTATGTGTGTTTCTAGTTTTCAACCCCTAGGTTAGGTTTTTAGTGACCAACAATCTAGATGAGTTACCTTTGAGACGTTCTTGAAGGGATAAAGGCAT
Source organism: Pseudotsuga menziesii (assembly GCA_001517045.1). Taxonomy (NCBI): domain Eukaryota; kingdom Viridiplantae; phylum Streptophyta; class Pinopsida; order Pinales; family Pinaceae; genus Pseudotsuga; species Pseudotsuga menziesii. Next base: position 232,787 of record LPNX010975113.1, read on the forward strand.
ACCACCTGAATCACCTCCGGTTGTGGAAGAGAGACTAATGGAAGACATAGACCAAGGTGTTGCAGCTGATTCTCATGTGGAAGAGAATCCAGCTATGAAAGTAAGGGAGGAATTAACTACGTATGATAATCCCTTGGTCAAACAGCCTCTTATGGCTAAAACTGCCTTTCATTTTCCGATGGAAGGTCACGTTGGTTCATCAAATTGGGTTGATCTACCATCTGATGATACGGAGGGGACAAAATATTGCCCTAATGCTCCTTTTTGGAGAAATTCTATGGGTTAAGCACTTTCTAAATTCGAGGTTACCAGAACGTCCTTTTTTAACCCTCTGATGAATGAGGATATGTATATAAGGATCCAGCCAACTATGGATCATTTACATAATTTTTAGGAGCACCTTATGAACATCACTACTTTGACTCTTCCTCATAGGGATCCCATGTCGGCTCTTTTACCTCGTCTTTCATAATCAACCCCTCCCATATATCGGCCACTCTCGATGTCTCAAGTAACTCCTAGTTTGATATCATCGGCTCGAGGACCAATAGTTCCTGATACAGGTCAACCTTCCAACCTTGTTACTACAACTCCAAATCTTGGGTCTGCTTCTAGCTGTCTCGTTTCTTCTACCACTGGGGGGAAACCCTCAACTCAAGTTGCATCAGTAGTTAGTGGAGTCACTTCTAGTACAAGACAGACCCTTGTTGTATGACAGTCAACAATCATAGTTCCTTCCATGAAAACTGAAGCAGTTACTCCTGTTCCTAGTACGAGGAAACCCTTAGGGGTACACCCCATCATTAATCAACCTTCTTGGGGATGTACTTACCCGGGGAATATACCACCCTTAAGTAATGTAAAATTTTAACCTACATCTACAGGAATGGTATATCCTAGTATGCCTTACCCCAGAAACATGTTTACACCGTGGGGGGAACCCAATTATTTCTATATGCCTATGTTTGGAGGGATACCTATCAATATTGTTCGAGGTTATGGTGGCCCACCTTTTGAAGGACCACCTGGTGGAGTGTCACATGTGCCAATTTTGCAAAATAATATTATCTTATTTTTATTTTATTCCAAGACATTATGTTAAATTTAATGCTAAGTTGTAAATGATGACTCAACGGAGTCAAGGATATTGAATGTAATTATGAATATTTTAATTTTAAATAAATAGAAGTGGAGACAATGACTTGGGAGAGCTGTTAAAAAGAGTCTTACTAGTAAAGTTGGTGGAAGAGACTAGGTGGAGATAAAATAGACAAGTGTAAGCATCCTTAAACACTTCCAATGTTGCAGGTGGCAACCTCCCTACATTTGGGGTCATGATCTCCCAAGAAAGTGGGATCAGAGCAGGTGGCTCAATTAATGACAATTAACCCAAAAAAGACCTAGGCAATCTTAATAAAAAGGCCCATTGAAGAGAGCTGAGGCTGCTCATTCTTCGAGAAGAATCATTCAGGTGATTGTACTTCAAGGAATTCATTGGGAAGGGAATTTTTGTGGAAGGTGTTTGAGGGGTAAACCGTAGGAAGTGATCTAGTAAAAATTTCCATGCTGAAATATCTTGCTACAGAGTGCAGAGTTGGTACTGAGTCATTGGACTAGTACTTTGTTTTTTGCTCCACCCAGTTCCAGCCAAGGAGACCAGGAACAGGCTCGGGGGTCTTGAGAAGTCATTGTTTGAGTGCTCTCCAGGAGTTGGTAGGGAGGAATGGCCTCCCAATGCTGTTGCCATCTAGCTTTAAAAACAGGTTCTACTATCTTTTAATTTCTGTGTTAAAGTTTATATCTGTGTATGAACAAATAATGAATGATTTATATGTTATGTAGTGAACTGTTAAGCTTGAAATCTCTTAGTTGTTTTAATGTTGAATCTATATTTTGATGATAAATAATCCTACCTGTGTTTTTCCCCATCTGGAGTAAACCAGATCGTACTCTAGCACAGGTAGTGTGTTTAAAATGAATGAAGTATGATAGGAATCTGAAATGAATAGAGTACTTATGTTTTTTAGAGTATTGAAATCTTTTCTTTTAGTAGATAGTTGCTTCCAGAAAGAATATTAATCTGTTTAGTAAGGTTTTTGTTAGAACCAGACTGTGTATTAGGAGTTTTAGAAAAAGAATAGGATCGTATTATTTTACTAATAGCAGTATGTTCAAGTATGTAATTCATTCTTTTACACAGTACCTTCTTCTATACATCTACACTAAAATAGAAGAAATAGAAATGTCAGTTAAATGCTTTTTAATTATGCTAAGTAAGGATGTAAATATGGTTCTGTTAGTTTATATCATTTCATAATAAGAATAGATATTTTAATTGTAACTATCTGAACTCTAAATAAGAACTTGATAACTCTTATAGTATTCTTTTTCTTAGAATTAAAATAACTAAAAGAAAGTAGTAACCTATGCATAAAGTATTATTAATAAGGAACTGTCTTTACACTTTTACAGTCAAAATATATGTAAACGAGTATTGACAAGTATGAAAATTCTTATTCTTTTACCAAGCTTACAAGAATAATCTTATCAAATAAACTAAACTATTATAGACTGTTCTCAGTCGTTATTAATAATATATTTATGTAAAATAAACTTAAGAGAATACAGTATTTACAAACAATATTATTGTTAACACAAATAATATTATTATTAACATAAAAAAATATTGTTTACAAATCAAAAGAGATTCTCTTACAAACTGGAGTAATTTGTTAAAAAGAAGGACAAAGATTATTTCTACAAACCCTAACCTAGAATTCTTTAAGCCATTGAAATAATTTTAAACTCTTGTTACAGTAATCGAATTAACAAAATAACATTACAGAAATTATTACTATAAAAGTTAAATGGGTAAAAACCCTAGCTCATCTTCTAAGCAGTAAGCTACATGTATTCTTTATATACATTAGTAACCTAGGATAAACCATAAGAATAGTTCTTCTTAACCATTAAAAGAACCAAGTAAATTCATTCCACAGGGATAAAATACAATACTAAACAACATAAACAAAATGTATACTTATAAAAGAAACCGTGTCTTTTTATTTTACTAATAGGGTGTAATTGTGAAAGCGAAAGACAGGGTTAAAACCCTTATAATTATTTCAATTACAAATATTAAAACAGTGAAGTAATAAACCAAATTTATTTAATTATGTAATAATTAAGTAACCAGGTTATTATAATTTACTTAGTCCTTTAAGGACAAAACGACAAACTGTGTAATTATTATAAACTAGAATAATTTATTTCAAAATGAGGGTTTCCACAGGCTAAAACCCTAGCTCATCAACTTTGAGTAAAAACAAGCAAGAATTAAATTATGACTGTAAGTATCAGTCTTAAAAGCCATAATCATAAATTTTACACAGAGTATAACATTAAATATCTGATAAACTAAACCAAGCTTGAAGACAGAATGGTCTTTACAAAAACTATTAATTTAAATATGACGTAAAGCCAACATCAAACTAAATACATTGCTTAGTTAAACCGAGTCTACCCATCGACTAGCGAGGGTTCAAAACTAAGTATTTCAACAAACAACTTGTAAAATCAAACCACATAACTTATGGCGAGTCGAGGAAGGTTTCCCCAAACCCTGGGTGATTCCAATGACCACCCTGTTACAAGTAGGGTGAAAAACCAACACATGAACCATGGGGCTTACCCGAACTAAGCCACAAGCCACAACATTGAAGGCAGTTTGCATACTTCCTCAAACTTGAATGTATATGGCTGCGAGTCCCTGCAAGAGTTTTGAAATACATAAGTCAGAAGTATAATAACTCATGAATCACTATGCTATTATAACGCCATATACACCTGCTGCAAACTTAATGAACACTGAAAACATTATTTACCTTTCAATGAAAATGACGAACAGTCTTGTAGAAGCACTGTCACCTATAGGATTTGCAAATTTAAAAACTCAACAGCCTACAAGTGTAACCCTCACACAATGACGAGGAAAGAAGAAAACAAAAGATAATTGAAGCAGATGGCGAGCCACGAGGACAGCAAAGAAAAACTGGAGTAGACAGTAAACCACAAGGATGACAAAAGGAAGATTTCATTGACAGCAAGTCAAAGGAAACAATAATCTCTACAAAGATTGCAGAGTGAGAACCCACAGCCACTGAGAATGGATTTTGAATAACACACAAGAGACAATACAACACTGAACCAAGACTCAAGACAACTAGAGCAGAGGAGGACCGACGGCCGCCATGAAAGCCAAGCAGAGCAGCCTCAAGGGCCACTGCAAACTGCGGGGAGGAAATGATAAGGGTTAGGGTTATGATAGTACTTATATCTCCCATGCTTGGTCAGGAGATGACCACGTGGTCAGTAAATCAAACCATGCAAATTTATCGTTCCCTATAGTGCCTGGATAACACAAAATCCAATTATTTAATCATTTGGAATGAGGGGAAAAAACTATATTATAACCAAATTATTTCTTATCAATCAACATGTCGCTCATCATATGAGATTCTAGGTCATGGTTAGAACATCAACATTGTGTTTATGTTGACCTAGCAAGGAAGTCTCACTTTTAAAAACCTTGGTTAACGCTCGATATAGTTCATGCATAATACCCACTCTATTCATTAACCATACAACTTATATATTATAATATTACAAACATGATTTGGATGGTTGCATTTCTTATCTCTAAACGTTGTCTTTATTATAGATAGAGATCAAACGTTTTATGGGAGAGCTCATTCTAAACACCGAACAACTATAGGTTTCCCTTTGTAAAAAGACTATAGATTATACATGGTAAATCTCTTGTAATAACAACCTTACAAGATATAACTTTTATAAATGGCTTAATGTAATCGTTTAGATAATCATAAACTCTAACTTAAATATGTTTATGATGATGAACTAATTGTAGATTGAAAGTCTATTAACAAAATAGAGTGTGCATGTTTATAAGTCACATAAGAACTAATAACTCAAATGATAGTGGAACTATGAAGTGGACAAAACACTTTCATGAAATTCTATTACATAGTTCAAAGTGACGATACTTTGATGAATTTTGGTTAGGACTCAACTTGGTTCTTACTATTGATTCACCATGTCAATTGGGTAGTAAAGTAGTTATAGAATTAAGCAAAATAACTAGAAAGTCAACCTGTTTCGAGAGTATCAATATTAGATAAATTGTTTGTAGATAGTAATTTAATTCAAGAGAAGTATCATAGAAAAATTAAGAAATTGAATAGGAATGAACTTACTTGAGTCCAGAAATTATTAGAACCACATGGTTAAACTCAAAGTTAAAGTATAGGAAAACATTGATCTCATGTGAGAAGGAATTATGGTGTTAGTTTGCACAATCGAACTATACTATAAAAAGGTTAACAGGCTATAAGTTATCTCGTAGAAGCGAAATGTGGAACAGTTGTTACACAAATAAGATAATATATTATTGTATAGTTATTGACAAAACAATCATTAAAATATTACAATTTACATAGACTAAATTAGAAATACTTTGTAACTGAGATTCTAATTCTTAGAGTCGCTAACATATCTTACTGTCGTTACTTACTTATGAACTTTATTACAAGAAAAACTGAAGGAATCCAAATGGTTTTACCTCACAGAAGTTGTTTAGAGTTTAGTAGCTTAATTACTAAGCTTTATAATTGCAAATAAAATACTGGTGGATACTTTAAGAATGTTTAATACGTACTCGTTCGATCATACTCATAAACCTATAAGAACCAGTAATCATCTGCGTTAGCACGATAGCTAAGTAAACCCTGGATTCAAAATTAGATTCCACCTACTTGACATGAAAAGACTCATCAGTAAACTGAAGTAAAACAATACGCAAGAAGACTTTATTCTTGTTACAAAAACAAACTGTTGAGTTAATATAGTTAAGATTTAGTAAAACTAATTACTTGATTGTTTTTTTTATTGCTAACCATTAGCTGTTAGTAGACCGTGGGTTTTAGCATTTTTTGTTATCTCAAAATTTTAAATTTTTGTGAAAATTTGGGGTTTTGACATGTAGTATCAGATCTAGGTTCAAACACTAGGCCTTGATGAATCCCAACTAGCTTTCATAAAATAGTAAATTAAATTATTATGCTGACGTATTTTATTTTAATGTTATTCAACAAAGAATTGTTTCTTCTGAATTTTAATAGGCAGGTATGGAAAGGCTGGAAGAGTATGTAGAAGAGGAGTCTCCAGTTACTAAAACAAGAAATTTACCGAGAGATCCTATACCAGATAATTTAACTACAAATTCCTCAGAGTTGTTACAAACTGTAAAAGACTTAAAAACTGAAATGGAGTCTGTAAAACGAGAAAATGAAAGGATTATGAGGGCTCAAGAAGAGCTAAATCAGATCCTAATTGAAAAGTTTCAATTTGAGAGTAGGGGTAGAAGATTAGAATTAGAAGATGCCAGTCATCAACGAAAATCTAAAAAGATGAAACATACAAAAACTGAAAGTAATTCGTCTTCTGAAGTGTTTGGTGAACAATGAAATTACCATACTACTAGTGACAGTAGTGATGATAATCTGTACACTAAAAAGAGGAAATACAAACCTTATGAGGAAATTTCCGAGGAATTCAAAAATATAAAACCACCAACTTTTAATGGAGAGACTGAGAAGGGGGAGGAAGTTGAATCCTGGTTATCTGGGATGAAGAAGTACTTCCAAATATATAATTATTCTAACCAGTTAAAGGCTAGAATAGATATATATAACCTCTTAGGAAAGGATGAAATTTGGTGGCAGGACTTGAAGAGAGTGTTTAAATATTGTAACTTCAAAGAATATTCTATATGTATCTTTTTGTGGCCCCTGATGGTCCTACCGGGAGAACCACTTGTATTACATTGTACCCCGAGCATTTTCAGTTTTCGATGCGGAAATTAGGGCTTTCTACAAAAGAGGAATTTTTGAGTGAGACTAGCATAGGATTGTTCTCCTCATCAAAACTGAAGTTTAGAGACCTAGATCAAGAAATTTGGTTGGGTGAAACTCTGGGAAATTCAAACCCTATTTTGACCCCTAGCTAGAAAAACCCTAAGTACTAAAACTGCTAAGTTTTGGTACATTCACTATATCCCAATATTGGCGAAGGATCATGGACCGAAAATTTCAGGGACGAAATCCCAAATCCGTATCTACACTGTGTCCAAATTTCAGCCTCATATTCGCTATATTCTAGGAGATATTATCCCTCCCAGTTAGGGTTCTACCCTCTTCCATAATTCATCCCTAAACAGGACACCTAGGGAGAACTACAATCTCTTGGGATACAGAGGTCCAAATGGAATTATTGAATATTTTCTAGAAAGGGCACGGAATTTAATTTTAGTGTTCCAAATATCAGACTCAGAAGATGAACCAGTGACACGTGGCATGCTATACAACTTCGCTATTCTGAACAGTCCTATAACAGGTCACCTTGGGAAAAGAATCATAAATCCAAAATGGTAAGACCAATTCTTATGAAACCTATGGTGTTGGATTAGAGACATGTGAGGTTACCTCTATGAGAAATTTAATACATAGAGGATCATAAATTTTGGATATATCACAAAAACAGTAACAAGAATTTATGCAAAAGAAATTGGAAATCTAGGGCTTCCTGTTTCGAGAGCTTCCCTCCACTGTTTTCAGAAAAGGAGTACATTGGACAACTCCATTTGAAGAGACCTATATGTATATCCAATCAGAATTGATAGATTCTAATTTTTGAAAATTAGGGTTTCTGTGACAAACCCTAGATCAGTGATCTTCGGAACCAAGACGGACACCTCAAATCGGTAAGATCTAATCCTTTGCTATTTTCATTTGAGGTTCTCATTTCAAAGTGATCTATCACATCAGCTTGATGATAAGCTTGGTGAAGTTGACAAATTCCAAGCCTAGAAGTATATGATCTCTCTAAAGAAAATGGTTTGGACACCTACATGAGTATAGAGGTTCCAGTTCCAGAGGGAGATGAGGCTAGAAGCCTTACACAAGAAGAACTTGGTCAAGGCCAAGAAGATCATTACTGATTCAGTCATGAATCAACTTGTACCACAAGTGTCTCCCCAAAGACATCGAAGATGTTTGATTCCTTGACCAAGATATTTGAATATAAGAACTTAAATCAGAAGATGGCTTTGAGAAAACAGTTGAAGAATGTGAAGATCCAGAATGCAGAACAACTTGAAGCGGTAGAAGAAGAAGTGGAGAATGCAGAAGTAGTGATAGCCACCTTGAATGGCCTCCCAGGATCATGGGATTCATTCATGCAAAGAATGTGTGCCAGAAGGAAGTAATTACTTTCAACAGACTTTGGGAAGAAGAAGAAGCTCGTCTCATAAGAAGAGAAGAAGAAAGATGGAAGCAATTGAAGATCAAGCTCTCACCATTCAAAGAAGATCCCTCAAACGATGAGGAATATGAAGAACTCAATTCTTAAAGAACCTCTTATCCATCTTATCAGCTGGATAAGAAATGATGATTTCATGAATGAAGAAGATGATGAAACAGAATGATCAAGAAGGAGTCTACCCACGAAACAAACAAAAGATAAGTATTCAATTGTCATTTAATGATATTGTTTTGTTATGCATTTGATTATATTCAGTTGATGTGTTATGCATGATAGATTGTTTGCATTAATGACTGTATACTACTAATATGCACGTGATGGGTAAGTAGATCATGGTGCTATACAACTCTCCATTGCTACTTATCAAACCTCTTTCCTGACATATTGGATTAGTGCACAATCTCAATAATGTCATGGTGGAGATGGAAGGCATCTAGAAAGTTTATGTGAGATATGGATGAATGTTGTATTGACTAAACAGTTGCATGATGCACAAGAATTTGTCGTTATGCATATGTTTTATGAAATAGTTCTAACCATGCAACTGGTGCATTTGAATTGTAGGAAAGGTCATGTACAACCTCCTACAAGAAAAGAAGGATGAGACTTGTTCCAAAGAACAAGTGATGACAATTCAAGATTCACTCCAATAAACATGAATCTGAAGCTCCCAGGGTCAGAGACACCATGACGGAAGAAAGAGCTTCAAAGAGTGGTAGATCCACCTTGAAGGATGAAGACCACCATGGCTACAAGAGATAACTCAAGATGAAGAAAACAATGCTATGAAAGAAGCTATGATTAAAGAATAACAGTTGATTATGGGGAATGATGTATACAATATGATGGAACAAGTGTACAAAGAAAGGTTTGTGATTCTCCCCAGAAAGAATAGACTATGACATGACATACTCTATTGACCAGTATATATCAAGCATAGAACCACCTATACAGAATGAAGAGGGAAGATGATACTCCACTTCAGGGGGAGTGACTATAGAAAATTATATCTGAGTTCGACATGGTATGACATGATGGATAGCTTTGTGATGGATCGAGACTTTACCAAGAGTAAAGTGGGTTCCAACCTTCAAGGTTGAAAGCAGAAGACTAGGATATGTTGATGACCTGAGAAGACAAACTCATAGAAGATGTTATGATACTAGAATGATGTTTGGCATATAGTACTCAAACTAGAAAGAAAGAATGTGGTATCTTCCAAATGGATTTGCAAGATAAGATATGTTGTGGCTAGAGGTTTCTATCAGAAAGAGGGAATTAATTTTGAAGAGACACTTACTCCAGGAAGCAAGGTACACTTCCTTCAAAACTATCATGGTAGTTTCTTCCATGATGAAGTAAATACAAGCCTTCCTTAATGGAATGATTGAGGAAGAGTTTTACATCGAATAGTCATGAGCATTTGAAGTTGAAGACAGATGGAATCAAGTATGCAAGTTGAAGAAGGCCCTCTATGGCCTGAAGCAAGCTC
>LPNX010975113.1:242782-304049 GCA_001517045.1 Pseudotsuga menziesii
CAGATAGGAAAAGCACATCAGGTAGATGCTTTTGTTTGAGTTCTGCTATGAGTTCATGGTTTAGTAGGAAACAATCCAGTGTTTCTCTTAGCATGGTTGAAGCAGAATACATAGCAGATTGCTCTACTAAGTTGTGAAGCCATATGGCTTCAGAAGCTGATATCAGGTCTCTTTGACCTGAAGATGGACACTACAATGATTCTATGAGATAAACATAGTTGTGATGACAAAGAACCCTGTGTTCTGACGTAACACCTAGAAATCCGGTATTTCTACATACAAGATAAGATGCAGATGATGATACTGTAGATGCAGATGATGGTGATTCAGTATTTCTATACTGAATATAGAGATGATGATGTTTCATTATTCCCATACTGAAGATATAGATGATGATGATTTCAGTATTCCCATACTGAATATATAGATGATATTTCAGTATTTACATACTGTAGATACAGATGATGGTGATTCAGTATTTCTATACTGAAGATATAGATGATGATGCTTTCAGTATTCACATACTGGAGATACAGATGGTGATAGTTCAGTATTCACATACTGAAGATGTATATGATGATGGTTTGGATGATGATGTACTGACGAAGCCTTTGCCTCGAGTAGAGTTTGAACACTTTCGAGACAAGCTTGGTGTGGTTCGAAAAGATCTTCCCTGAAAAGGGGAGTAGTGATGTTACAGTGGGATTGTATCATCCCTGGGAACTTGCCCTAAAGTGATATGGAGACCTCAGTCCTCGAGAATGAAGGGGGATTGTATCATCTCGGGACATCTGTCCACAATAGATCCGGTGACCTTGGTCCTCGAGAACGTGGTGGGATTGTATAATCTCTGGGCACTTGCCCTAAAGTGATCTGGAGACCTCAGTATTCGAGAATGAAGAGGGATTGTATCATCCTGGGACATCTGTCCATAATAGATACGGTGACCTCGGTCCTTGAGAATGTGGTAGGATTACATCATCCTTGGACATCGTGCTAAAGTGATAGAGACTGATTCTCCCGTAATCAATCCGATGGCTTCGGTCCTTGAGAATGTGGTAGGATTGCATCATCCTTGGACATAGTCCTAAAGTGATAGGGACTGATTCTCCCGTAATCAATCCGGTGGCTTCGGTCCTTGAGAATGTGGTAGGATTGCATCAGCCTTGGACATAGTCCTAAAGTGATAGGGACTGATTCTCCCGTAATCAATCCGGTAACTTCGGTTGTCGAGAATGTGGTGGGATTGTATCATCCCTAGACTTTAAGTCCAAAAGTGATCCAAATATTTTTTGTCTTTGAGTTGTGGATTGCAGGTTGTTGCTGATGATGATGATGCCGTACTGATCGAAAGATCAGAGTATGATGATGATGACGTACTGATCGAAAGATCAAAGTATGATGATGATGACATACTGATCAAAATATCAGAGTATGATGATGATGCACTATGATTATGATGTTTCTGATCGAAAGATCAAAGTATGATGATGATGTTTCTGATCAAAAGATCAGAGTATGATGATGATGTTTCTGATCAAAATGTATTGATGATTATGATCGACAGATCAAAATATGATGATGATGATGTTGCTGCTGATCGAAAGGGAAAAGTGTTGATGATGATATTGCTGATCGAAAGGTCAAGGTGCTGAATATGTTGTTGCTGATCCAAAAGTCAAAGTGCTGAAGATGTTGCTAATTGAAAGGTCAAAATGCTGAAGATGTTGTTGCTGATCGAAAGGTCCAAGTGCTGAAGATGTCGTTGCTAATTGAAAGATCAAAATGCTGAAGATGTTGCGGATCAAAGACTGAAGATGTTGCTGATGATGAAGACTAAAGATTGAAGATGAAGACTACATGATGTTGAAAATCTTCCAATGATTTATAGATGTGTTACCCTGTTGATGTTGATGATGTCCCCTATATCTACTCTTGTTTTTGTTGATGTTGTTGTAGAATACCCTTCTCGTTAAGGGGGAGTGTTGAAATATTGTAACTTTGAAGAATATTCTATATGTATCTTTTTGTGGCCCCCGATGGTCCTACCGGGAGAACCACTTGTATTACATTGTACCTTGATGCTCTTAATCGGAAGAACTAATAAGAGTCATGAGGTAGTCCCCTCTAATTGTAAAGGTGGGTCATCAACACCCCAGTGTGGTTACTTGAGCCTACATGTGTAACTCGAGCCTACATGATTTAACTCGATCCTACATGTCAAATGAGTTAACTTAAGTAAATGGATGAATATAAATAGAGGTGTAGTGCTCCTCATTTGAGACACACGCACTCTCACTTGTGTAGCGCATTAGTGGAGAAGAGAAGTAGCTAGAGAAGGAGGAGGATCAGGCTTTGATCTCCTTGCTAGTTTTATCTTTTATCTTTTTGGGGCATCTATATTGAGGAAGCTTTTGCTGGGTTTTTCCCTTTAGGGTTTTCCCAGGATAAATCTTTGTGTTCCTTTTGTACGGTTGTGCTTGTCTATCTTTCAGTGATCCTGTTTATATGCTTTTGTTATGAAAATGAAATGAAATACTGATGTCTTAGCTAAGCATATGGAAATTTAACAGAGAGTTAAGGGTATAAAAGAGAAAGAAGTTAACCGAAGTACCTTTAAGAGGTATTTCAAAAAGAAATTCATGTCTGAGCAGTATTATGAGGAGAGAGCCAAAGAGTTTTATGAATTGAAGTTAGGTTCAATGACAATGAAGGATCTGAACAACAAGTTCTTAAGTCTACTTAGGTATGTACCATACCTCGTAGATGAGAAACCAAAGGTACAATGATTCCTTAGCTGTATACCTTATCATATTAAAGATAGAATTGAATATGATAACCCAAAGACCTTGGAGGAAGCTATGAGAAAGGCTAACTTTTGTTTTGAGCAGAATCGGAAGAAAGAAAGCTTGGCCAACTGGAAGGCTAAGAAAAGTAATAATCAGTTTGAAAAAAAGAAGAAGGATTTTGTGCCTAACAGAAATTTTAAGAACAATAAGGCCAAAAACTATTCTAATAATAAGAATTTCCAAGGAAATATGAACAATACACCCAACCATTAGAATAATTCTAAAGGTAAGAAAACTGCAAATAATCATGGAAACTTTACCAAGAAATTTGAGCGTAAAGAACCTGTCAAGTGCTGGGAATGTAATGACCCACACTATGCTTCAGTCTGTCCAAACCGGAAGAAGACTGTTAGCAATATTCATACTATACGGGAGGAGATGACCTTTGGGGAACTAGCAAGAAGCATGCCTAGAATCAACGCAGCCTTGAAGAACCGACAAGCTGAATATCAGACTTCCATGGTGGAAGTAGAACGTATGATAAATCAGACCCCTGTAACTATTTTGATTGATCCAGGAGCTAGTATCAGTTATATTGCACCTCAGATAGTAGAAAAATGTAAGTTATCTATTGATAAGTTTGAGAACATGGTTAGTTTAGCTAGCCACTGGTGCTAAAAGAAAAGTAACTTGTTTTGTGAAAGAATGTGCATTAGTTATGGATAAATTTGAAACTATTGTTAAACTTAATGTTTTGCCACTTGGTTCTTATGATTTGCTGATTGGTATGGATTGGTTAGAACAACATAGAGTAATTCTAAACTGTTATGATAAAACTTTCACATGCTTAAACAGTGATGAAAAACCAGTAAGTGTTAAAGGAATTCCTAGAAAAACTACTGTAAGACAGATTTCTACTTTACAACTTAAAAGAGCTGTTAGAAAGGGATGTAAAGCTTATGCAGTAACAATTATTGATGAGGAAAGTAAAATTAAAACAGATAAGTTAAAAGTGGAAGACATACCAGTATTAAAAGAATATGTTGATGTAATCCCAGAAGAGATTCCAGGATTACCTCCGAAAAGGGAATTGGATTTCACCATTGCGCTGGTATCGGGTGCAGTACCTAGTTCAAAGGCCCCGTATCGATTGAAGATATTGGAACTTAATGAATTAAAATCACAATTAAAAGAGTTAATTGATAAAAAGTATATTCGACCAAGTGTGTCTCCCTGGGGGGCACCTGTCATCTTCGTCAAGAAGAAGGACGGAACTATGTGGCTTTGCATAGATTACCGTCAGTTAAACAAGATGACCATCAAAAATAGATATTTGTTGCCCCGCACAGATGATCTGTTTGATCAACTATGTGGAGCCACGGTGTTTTCAAAAATAGATTTAAGGTCTGGATATCATCAAGTGAGGACTAAAGATGAAGACATCTTTAAGACAGCTTTTAGAACAAGATATGGTCATTAAGAATTTGTCGTAATTCCATTCGGGCTTACTAATGCCCCAGTTGTCTTCATGTGTTTAATGAACAACATATTACATAAGTATTTAGACAAGTTTTTGGTCATGTTTATCGATGACATTCTAATCTATTCAAAAACTGAATAAGAACATAAAGAACATCTAAAAATTGTTTTTCAAGAGTTGCGAGAACATCATCTCTTCGCAAAGTTTAGTAAGTGTGATTTCTTCAAGGATAAGATTTAGTATTTAGGTCACGTAGTGACCAAGGAAGGAATTTCCATAGATCCTGAAAAGATAAGGGCAATCGAAGATTGGCCAATTCCTAAGGATGTGACAGATGTTTGATTTTTCATGGGCATTACTGGTTACTACCAGAGGTTCATTGAAGGTTTTTCGAGGATAGCAAATCTGATAACTTCCTTGCAGAAGAAAGGAAAGAAGTTCGACTGGAATCATAAATGTGAAGAAAGCTTTAAAAAGTTAAAAACTTTATTAACCAGTGCACCTATTTTAAGAATAGCAGATCCTAATAAAAAATTTGTAGTGTGCACTAACGCCTGTAATGATGGCTTAGGCGGTGTTCTGACTCAAGAAGGGCATGTTATTTCCTATGAGTCTAGAAAGTTAAAAGTCCACAAAAAGAATTATGTAACATATGATCTGGAATTAGCGTATGTAATACATGCCTTAAAGATGTGGTGACATCACGTAATTGGTAGAAATTATTTTTTAATGACTGATAATAAAGGATTGAAGTATCTTTTATATCAGCCTAATTTAAATGCTAGACAAGGTAGGTGGTTAGCTTTCTTAAGCGAGTATGATTTTGAAATCCAGCATATAGAAGGTAAAGAAAATAAAGTTGTTGATGCATTAAGTAGGAACACAAGGCTGAATTTTGCATCAGCAATCAGCACCTATGTTTCAGACTTAGATGAACAACTTAAAGAAGGAATAAAACAAGATGAAATTTACCAGAATTTGCAAGCTAAAGTTAAATAAAATCCAATAGAAAACTTAATAAAAGGTTACAGTTTAAATGAAAAAGAATTTTTACCGTATAAAGATAAATTGTATGTACCTAACAGTACCTAAAGTCAAGCTGTTAATTCTGGATGAAATTCATAAAACACCATATTCATGTCATCCAGGTTATCAAAAGACTATAACCATGTTAAGAAAAGAGTATTTCTGGCCAAATATGAAAAATGAAGTAGCTGAATATATTGCAAGGTGTTTAGAATGTCAATAGGTAAAAATTGAACATCAACACCCAGCTGGTTTGCTTCAGCATTTACCCATCCCTAGCTCGAAATTGGAGGTAATTAGTATAGATTTTATTACTGGATTGCCTAAAAATCAAAATCAAAATGATTATATCATGGTAGTAGTTGATAAGTTAAGCAAAGTAGCTCACTTTATACCTGTTAAAACTACTTACAAAGCTGCAAACATAGCTGATATTTTTCTAAAACAGATTTTTCGATTACATGGAGTACCAAAAGTCATAATCTCAGATAGAGATCCTAAGTTTAAAGGAAACTTTTGGAAGTCTTTGTTTAAAGGGTTAAACACCACATTAAATTTTAGTACTTCTTTCCATCCTCAAACAGATGGACAAACTGAAAGGGTAAACCAAGTTTTAGAAGATCTATTAAGAATGTATGTGAAAGACCAGCCTAGTAAATGGGAGGACTATTTACATCTAGTAGAATTTGCTTATAATAATAATTATCAGACATCAGCCAGATTTAGTCCATTTGAAATTTTATATGGACGGAAATGTAATACTCCTATCTCTTGGATTAATCCAGTAGATAGATTGGTATTAGATCCATAACTGTTAAAAGAAATGGAAGAAATTGTGAAACAAGTGCAGGGAAATCTGAAAGTGGCACAGGATCGGCAGAAAAGTCAAGCAGACTTAAAACGAACTCCAAAGGAGTTTCAGGTAGGCGAACCTGTGTTCATCAAGGTAAGGCCCAAAGAGTGCTCTCTAAGAATGGGGAGTTGTGCAAAATTGGCACCTCGTTACTGTGGCCCATTTGAAATTTTGTCTAGGATTGGACAAGTAGCTTATCAATTAGCATTACCACCTAACTTAAGAGTACATAATGTTTTTCACATTTCCGTTTTAAAGAAATATGTTCATGATGCTACTCATGTTGTTAACTGGAATGTTGTACAGGTGGAACCAGAAGGAGAATTTCTGGTGGAACCGGACTGTATCCTCGGGAGGGGGGAAATTACACTTCAGAACCGTACCATTGGATAGGTGAACGTGCAATGGAAGCACCTTAGTTCAGAGGAAACCACCTGGGAATTGGAATGTAAAATGTGAGATGCATATCCAATTCTATTCCATGGGACTTCAGAGGATGAAGAATAAATAAAATCAAGAACGATGTTATATTTTAAGGGGGTGTGTTTGTCACATGCCCCAATTTTGCAAAATAATATTATCTTATTTTGATTTTATTCCAAGACATTATGTTAAATTTAATGCTAAGTTGTAAATGATGACTTAGCAGAGTTAAGGATATTGAATGTATTTCTGAATATTTTAATTTTAAATAAATAGAAGTGGAGACAACAGCTTGGGAGAGCTGTTAAAAAGAGTGTTACTAGTCAAGTTGATGGAGGAGACTAGGTGGAGAGCAAATAGACAAGTGGCCGTATCCTCAAACACTTCCAATGTTGCAAGTGGCAACCTCGCTACATTTGGGGTCATGATCCCCCAAGAAAGTTGGATCAGAGAAGGTGGCTCAATTAATGACAACTAACCCAAAAAAGACCTAGGCAATCTTAATAAAAAGTCCCATTGAAGAGAGCTGAGGCTACTCATTCCAGGAGAAGAATCATTCAGGTGAATGTACTTCAAGGAATTCATTGGGAAGGGAATTTTTATGGAAGGTATTTGAGGGGTAAACTGCAGGAAGTGATCTAGTACAACTTTCCATGCTGAAAGATCTTGCTGCAGAGTGCAGAGTTGGTACTGTGTCATTGGACTAGTACTTTGTTGTTTGCTCCACCCAGTTCCATCCAAGGAGACCAGGAACAGGCTCGAGGGTCCTGATAAATTGTTGTTTGAGTTCTCTCCAGGAGTTGGTAGGGAGGAACGGCCTACCAACACTATTCTCATCCAGCTTTAAAAACAGGTTCTATTATCTTTTAATTTATGTGTTAAAGTTTATATCTGTGTATGAACAAATAATGAATTATTTATATGTTATGTAGTGAACTGTTAAGCTTGAAATCTCTTAGTTGTTTTAATGCTGAATCTGTATTTTGATGATAAATAATCCTACCTATTTTTTTCCCCATCTGGAGTAAACCAGATCATACTCTAGCACAGGTGGTGTGTTTAAAATGAATGAAGTATGATAGGAATTTGAAATGAATAGAGTACTTATGTTTTTCAGAGTATTGAAATCTTTTCTTTCAGTAGATAGTTGCTTCCAGAAAGAATATCAATCTGTTTAGTAAGCTTGTTGTTAGAACTAGATGGTGTATTAGGAATTTTAGAAAAAGAACAGGATTGTATTATTTTACTAATAGCAGTATGTTCAAGTATGTAATTCATTATTTTACAAAGTACCTTATTCTATACATCTACACTAAAATAGAAGAAATAGAAATGTCAGTTAAATGCTTTTTAATTATGTTAAGGAAGGATGTAAATATGGTTCTGTTAGTTTATATCATTTCATAATAATAATATCTATTTTACTTGTAACTATCTGAACTCTAAATAAGAACTTGATAACTCTTACAGTATTCTTTTTCTTAGAATTAAAATAACTAAAAGACAGTAGTAACCTATCCATAAAGTATTATTAATAAGGAACTGTCCTTACACTTTTACAGTAAAAAATATATGTAAAGGAGTATTGACAAGTATGAAAATTATTATTCTTTTACCAAGCTTGCAGGAGTAATCTTATCAAATAAACTAAACTATTATAGACTATTCTCAGTCTTTATTAATAATATATTTATGTAAAATAAACTTAAGACATTACATTATTTACAAACAATATTATTGTTAACACAAATAATATTATTATTAACATAAAACAATATTGTTTACAAATCAAAATATATTCTCTTACAAACTGGAGTAATTGTTAAAGAGAAGGACAGAGATTATTTCTACAAACCTTAACCTAGAATTCTTTAAGCCATTGAAATAATTTTAAACTCTTGTTACAGTAATCGAATTAACAAAATAACGTTACAGAAATTATTACTATAAAAGTTTAATGGGTAAAAACCCTATCTCATATTCTAAGCAGTAAGCTACCTGTATTCTTTATATACATTAGTAACCTAGGATAAACCATAAGAATAGTTCTTCTTAACCATTAAAAGAACCAACTAAATTCATTTCACAGGAATAAAATACAATACTGAACAACATAAACAAAATGTATACTTATAAAAGAAACTGTCTTTTTATTTTACTAACAGGGTGTAACTGTGAAAGTGAAAGACAAGGTTAAAACCCTTATAATTATTACAATTACAAATATTAAAACATTGAAGTAATAAACCAAATTTATTTAATTATGTAATAATTAAGTAACCAGGTTATTATAATTTACTTACAGTCCTTTAAGGACAAAACAACAAACTATGTAATTATTCTAAACTAGAATAATTTATTTCAAAATGAGGGTTTCCATAGGATAAAACCCTAGCTCATAAACTGTGAGTAAAAACAAGCAAGAATAAAATTATGACTTTAAGTATCAGTCTTAGAAGCCATACTCATAAATTTTACACAGAGTATAACATTAAATATCTCATAAACTAAACCAAGCCTAATGACAGAACGGTCTTTACAAAAACTATTAATTTAAACATGTCGTAAAGCCAACATCAAACTAAATACATTGCTCAGTTAAACTGAGTCTACCCATCGACTAGTGAGGGTTTAAAACTGAGTATTTCAACAAACAATATATAAAATAAAACCACATAACTTATGGCGATTCGAGGAAGGTTTCCCCAAACCCTAGGTGATTCCAATGACCACCCTATTACAAGTAGGGTGAAAACCCAACACCTGAACCACGAGGCTTACCCGAACTAAGCCACGAACCACAGCATTGAAGGCAGTCTGCATACTTCCTCAAATGTGAATGTATATGGCTGCGATTCCCTGCAAGAGTTTTGAAATACTTAAGTTATAAGTATCATAACTCATGAATCACTATGCTATTATAATGGCATATACACCTGCTGCAAACTTAATGAACACTAAAAACATTATTTACCTTTCAATGAAAACGACGAACAGTCTTGTAGAAGCATTATCACCTACAAGCTTTGCAAATTTAAAAACTCAACAGCCTACAAGTGTAACCCTCATACAACGGCGAGGCATGAGGACAACAAAATATAGTTGAAGCAGACGACGAGCCATAAGGACAACAAAGAAAAACTGGAGTAGACAGTAAGCCACGAGGACGATGAAAGGAAGATTTCACTAACAGCAAGTCAAGGGAAATGATAATCTCTACAAAGCTTGCATAGTGAGAACCCATAGCTACTGAGAATGGCTTTTGAATCACACACCAGAGATAATACAACACTGAACCAAGACTCAAGACAACCGGAGCAGAGGAGGACCGACGGCCGCCATGAAAGCCAAGCAGAACAGCCTCAAGGGCCAGTGCAAACTGTAGGGAAGAAATGATAAGGGTTAGGGTTACGATAGTACTTGTATCTCCCATGCTTGGTCAGGAGACAACCACGTGGTCAGTAAATCAAACCATGCAAATGGATCATTCCCTATAGTTCCTGCATAATACAAAATCCATTTATTTAATCATTTGGAACGAGGCGCAAAAACTATATTATAACCAAATTATTGCTTATCAATCAACATGTCGCTCATCATATGAGATTCTAGGTCATGGTTAGAACATCAACATTGTGTTTACGTTGACCTAGCAAGGAAGTCTCACTTTTAAAAACCTTGGTTAACACCCGATATAGTTCATGCATAATACCCACTCTATTCATTAACCATACAACTTATATATATTATAATATTACAAACACGATTTGGATGGTTTCATTTCTTATCTCTAAACATTGTCTTTATTATAGATAGAGATCAAAAATTTTATGGGAGAGCTCATGCTAAACACTGAACAACTATAGTTTCCCTTTGTCAAAAGACTATAGATTATACATGGTAAATCTCTTGTAATAACAACCTTACAAGATATAACTTTTATAAATAGCTTAATGTAATCGTTTAGAGAATCATAAACTCTAATTTAAATATGTTTATGATCATGAAATAATTGTAGATTGAAAGTCTATTAACAAAATAGAGTTTTCATGCTTATAAGTCACATAAGAACTAAAAACTCAAATGATAGCGGAACTATGAAGTGGACAAAACACTTTCATGAAATTCTATTACATAGTTCAAAGTGACGATACTTTGATGAATTTTGGTTAGGACTCAACTTGGTTCTTACTATTGATTCACCATTTCAATTGGGTAGTAAAGTAGTTATAGAATTAAACAAAATAACTAGAAAGTCGACCTGTTTCGAGAGTATCAATCTCAGATAAATTGTTTGTAGACAGTAATTTAATTCAAGAGAAGTATCATAGAAAAATTAAGAAATTGAATAGGAATGAACTTACTTGAGTCCAGAAATTATTAGAATCACATGGTTAAACACAAAGTTAAAGTATAGGCAAACATTGATCTCATGTGAGAAGGCATTATGGTGCTATTGTGCACAATCAAACTATACTATAAAAAGGTTAATAGGCTGTAAGTTATCTCGCGGAAGCGAAATGTGGAACAGTTGTTACACAAATAAGATAATGTATTATTGTATAATTACTGACAGAACAATCATTAAAACATTGCAATTTACATAGACTAAAGTAGAAATACTTTGTAACTAAGATTCTAATTCTTAGAGTCGCTAACATATTTTACTATCGTTACTTACTTCTGAACTTTATTACAAGAAAAACTAAAGGAATCCAAATGGTTTTACCTCACAGAAGCTGTTTAGAGTTTAGCAGCTTAATTACTAAGCTTTATAATTGCAAATAAAATACTGCCGGATACTTTAAGAATTTTTAATACGTACTCGTTTGATCATACCTGTAAACCTGTAAGAACCAGTAATCATCTGTGTTAGCATGATTGCTAAGTAAGCCCCAGATTCAAAAGTAGATTCCACCTACTTGACATGAAAAGACTCATTAGTAAACTGAAGTAAAACAATATGCAAGAAGACTTTATTCTTGTTACAAAAATGAACTGTTGAGTTAATATAGTTAAGATTTAGTAAAACTAATTACTTGACTGTTTCTTTTATTGCTAACAATTAGCTGTTAGTAGACCGCAGGTTTTAGCATTTGTTTTTATCTCAAATATTTAAATTTTTGTGAAAATTTAGGGTTTTGACATGGAGGACCACTTGGTCGAGGGCCACCTACTGGAGAACCACCTGGTAGAGGCCCACATTGAGGAGGCCCACATAGTGTAGGTCCACCTGATGGTGGACCACCACCTAGAATACCACCTTATGGGGGGCCACCTCCTAGAGGATCAACACCTTTTGCTAGACCACCTTATGGGGGGGCACCACTTGGAGAACCACCTCCTAGCGGACCACGTTATGGAGGACTGCCTTCTAGGGGACCACCTTTTGGAGTCCCACCTGGCTTAGGACCACCTGGTGGAGGCACACCTAACAGAGGACCACCACCACCTAGAGGAAACCCTCCTCCCGGAGGCCGGCCTCCATCATGCATATATTCTGGAGGATCGTCTATGAATCCAAATCCCCAACAACCAGTGTCTCAATCAACATATGGTCCTACTAGTATACAGATGCCCTATCAGTATTACCAGTATGTACAACCTAACCGACAAATTCCTTTTTTGGAAACTTTGGACTTTCCTAATCTGTCCATGTTAATTAATGACCCCATCCAACATAACCCTTCATGGCCTAAAATTTAAATGAACTTACCATTAGACATCCCAAAATTTGATGGGAAGTAGGGAGAAGATCCTTAAAACCATGTTATAACTTTCCATCTATGGTGTTCTTCCAACTCCTTGATGGATGATTCCATCAGTTTAAGGATCTTCCAGAAAACTTTGACTGGTACGAATGCAAAGTGGTACATTGAAATTTCGTAACATTTGTTTGTATATTTTAGCTTATTGGCAACAATTTTTCTTACTCAATTCCAGTTGCCCATCCGTTACGTAACTGGTATGGATATTTTGACACCACTTTGTCAGAACAATTCCATGTACATATCTGACCATATTCATGAGTGGAGGAGACTACAAAGACTTATTAAAGCTTCTACCCTAGACCAATTATTGGCTAATTGGTTCACAAAAACCTTGTTGCCTCCCATCTCCCGTGGTGTAGCTATGGGTGGTGTTGTTACTGAAGAGCAGGCTATCAATCATGCTCAGTATCAGGACTTGGTTTATTTCCAGTCTGAAACTTTGTATGATCTAATCCCTCAGGCTCCTCTTCCCAGCATAGTCCCTACTAAGCCACCTGCAAAAACTCCTATTAATGGGGTTGTCATTTCAATCTAGCCCTCATCAGTAGCTAAGCCTGTCAAGTAATAGAGTACTTTTGCTACTACTCCTTCTACTCCTATGGTTTTCTTTGAGGTGAACTCTATTCAAAGTACGTAGACACCCAGTACCAAGAAAAAGCAAAAGCAAAAAATAAAAATCCTGGAAACCAACATGAAACTCCCAACACTACAGCCCTAGATATTGATAATAAAGGAAAGAGGAAGGCTAAGTATCCCTTCCTATTGTGTGGTGGTGACCACTTCACGAAGGAGTGCCCTCGTCATGAAGAGATTAATAAATTTTTGAAAAGTAAACCCACATCGGCGGTTCTTACCGACCCCTTTCTATCTCAACAACAATTGATTTATCATATTTCTTCTCAAGTAACCTCAAATTCTATGGAATAAATCAAAATGATGTCCTTGGAAAATATCAGCTTGACTACTCATAGTCAGTCATATGAAAAACTTGCAAAGAAGAAGGACGAAAATCCTTCTTCCAAAAAATTTCCTTCCACTAGTGTTTCTCTATCTTCGTCTAATGGTCCACTTATAATCGAGAAACCTAAACTTGAATTGATTTTGTGCCCACCCAAGAGTACCCTCAAGAAGTCTATCTTTAATCCAAATGCTCGAGCCGCACAATTCTATGACATTTTTGAATATTTGGCTTAAGCACCTTGCATGATGTCCACCCTAGAGGTACCCCAAAGTTGTCCCACATAGCGCAAAAATGTTGTTGACAGCATTGGGGGCATTAGACCCACATAACACTAATTTGATTCATTTCAATGTGGAGAACTACAAGTCTATATTATCCACTAGTTCGTGTTTCAAATCGCAACAAGAGTAGTTGGGAGAAAGGTCCAGAGGACCGTTTTGGATGAAGGAGCTTCCACCTCGATATTGTTTGTGGCTTGTTGGAGATCCATCGGTTCTCCCAAACTTATGAAGTCACCCACAACCTTGAAATATTTCAATGCATGAGGTTCCAACCTCATGGTCTATTACCGGCCCTTTCGTTCAAGCTTGGGGGCAAGACTGTTTCCATTCAGGTGGAGGTAGTTGATGCTCCATTGGATTACAATATACTATTGGGGAGGAACTGGTTCTATGCTTTGACAATTTTCTCCTCGACAGTTTTTGAACTCTCAAGTTCCCTCATTTAGGGAAGATTGTGACCATCGATCAACTCAATTTTTGTTCACCAGATGTTACTACCCCTACTGCAAATAATATCCCTATGCTAGGTCAATCCCCTCCACTTTATCAACCGGTTGGGGTAGGTATGTTGAAGGATTCAACCCTCATGGGAGTCTTCCCCTCAACCCTTCCTAGTACAAAAGTGTCAATTGTGAACATGATTTCCACAACCAGCCATAGTTCTAGAGGAAAAGAAGTTGTTGAATCATCCTCTCTAGGCCCTTAGAAAGAAATCTATGATGTTGTCCCATATGCTTCCGATGTCCATTTTGATGATCTTCAACCAGTGGCTTTGGATCCTTACCACCTGCCCTATTGGATAGAACCCTCTCTCCCCACTCTAAACTATCTCTCACAGAATTTTCCATCGGATGAGTCCATCATGGAGATCATGAGTGTGGATGAACCCGTATGGGAATATCATCATCATAGATCTTCTTTCCTTCCTAATGCCAGTTTGGTAGACTTTGATCTTGTGTCTCTTATTAGTATTGATATTGTCAGCAATCCTCAAATACCTGTATTGTTGCAATACACTGATTCCAAAGGGAACCTTTGCAACATCACTCAAAAAACCCCTATTGACATATCAGTAAAGCCCAGAACTGTTGAGCAGGTTCACATAGGTCAAAGCTGTTCAACAAAGGAAACTGAAAGTTATAGAGCTCTATTGAAAGAGTTCTGAGATGTTTTTTCCTGGACGT
Organism: Pseudotsuga menziesii; assembly: GCA_001517045.1. Taxonomy (NCBI): domain Eukaryota; kingdom Viridiplantae; phylum Streptophyta; class Pinopsida; order Pinales; family Pinaceae; genus Pseudotsuga; species Pseudotsuga menziesii. The sequence continues at coordinate 257,551 of LPNX010975113.1, forward strand.
ATGAAGAAATTCCTGGTATTGATCCGTCCATTGTTGTACATGAGATTAAAACTTACCCCACAGTAAGGATGGTCTGACAAAAAGTACTACGTAAAGTCCATATTAGGAAGGATGCGGCTATTAAATCTGAAGTGGAGAAACTTCTGAAATTGAGGTTTATTTATCCCATAACACTAACGGATTGGGTGTCTAATATTATCCCTGTAGCAAAGAAGCAGGGCAGTATTAGGGTTTGTATCGATTTCTGAGATTTAAATGAGGCTTGTCCCAAGGACAATTTCCCTACTCCACACATCAATCAAATCATTGATAAATGTGCTAGGAGCATCATATTTTCTTTTATGGATGGATTTTCAACTACAATCAGATAGAAATTATACCCGCCAATCAGCACAAAACAACATTTATTTGTCCGTGGGGAACCTTTGCATATCGAAAGTTACCCTTTGGTTTAAAAAAAATCTGTAGCTACATTCCAGCGTGCCATGTCCTATGTTTTTCACTATACTAAGCACATCATGGAGCTATATCTAGATGATCTCCCTACTCATTCACAACAACGGGAGGACCACCCAGGACACCTTAGAGACATTTTCCTTAGGTGTCGTGATTATAATATTCAGCTTAATCCACAAAAATGTGTCTTTTGTGTTGAGACTAGACATCTTCTCTGCTTTTTGGTTTCCAAATATGGCATCTGGATAGATCCTTTGAAAATTACTGCTATTTTGGCCCTACTCACCCCGTCTAATATCACTGAACTCCAAACTTTGTAGGGGAAGGAAAATTTTCTTTGTCATTTCGTACGCAAATTCACAGAAAAAACACATGGTTATATGTTTCTCCTAAAGAAGGACACTCTGTTCTTTTGGGATGATCAAGCCCAATGATATTTTGATAATTTGAAACATGCTTTGACACATTCACCAGTGTTGCACCCCTGGAATTATTCAAAATAATTTATGTTGTATGTTGTTGCCTCCACTACTACTATTGATAGGGTTTTTGTCCAGGAAGATCTTAACGGCCAAGAACATGTGATTTATTACCTATGTAAGAGTCTTCTTAAATCTGAAACCTATTACTCGCATGTGGAGAAGCTAGCTTTGGCTACGGTCATTGTTGTGCAGAAATTCTGTCACTACATCTTACTTCGCACCATAATTGTTATTGCAGAACAAAACCCCATGTATTACATTTTGAATTTTCAGGTACTAGAGGTAAATTATTCCCATTGGATCGTCATCTTACAGGAATTTGATCTCAAGTTTGCTAAGGCTACTTCGAAGAAGTCCTTGGTTTTCCCAAAGTTGATGTGTGATATTCCTTGTGCTCTGATGGAAGTTGAGCCCAATGATTCATTTTTGGATGAATTCTTGTTCCTGATTAACACAACCAGCCCATGGTATGGATATTTTATCATTTATCTCCAGACCCAGAGATTTCAGCTCGACATATCCTGTGATGATTGTCGTCGCATCCGTCACCACGTGAAGTATTATCTCATTTTAAATGATTCATTGCATCGACACGGTATTGACTACATTATTCAACGATGTCTTACACATGAAGAGCCTGAACAAGTTTGAATGATTTCCAATCCGGAGCATGTGGTGGTCACCTTTCTGGGATGGCACCAACTCATAAAATTATTCACGTTGGTTATTTTTGGCCCTCAATATTCAAAGATTGTCATAAGGCAGTTAATAAATGCCCACCCTGTCAACTCTTTTATCCTCAAAAGCGTACCCACCCTACTCCTTTACACCCTGTCATTGTTGTTGGCCCTTTCGCTAAATCGGGTATTGATTTCATGCATTTTAAGACTACCTTAGTCGAGGGGGGATGGTTACATCATTGTAGCCATTGATTACTTTACAAAATGGGTTGATTCAATGCCTACATATGTAGAGGATGGAAATACTACCACCCTCTTTTTGTTTAATCATGTGATAGCTAGGTTTGGAGTTCTGCAAGCCATAGTCACTGACCATGGATCTCATTTCCACAATCAGATGATGGCTAAGTTGAGTGCTAAGTTGGGTTTTCTCCATGAAAACTCAACTCTATATTTATTACCCACGGGCTAATGGTCAGGTTGAGGCCATTATTATTTTTTTTGAAAACTATGTTGCATAGGATGCTTGGAGATCACAAATCCAATTGGAATTTGACTCTATTTTTTGCATTATGGGCTTATAGGAGTTTAGTTAAAACGACAAATGGTTTCACATGTTTTCAGTTGTTTTATGGACTAGAAGTTGTCCTTCCTATCGAATGTCAAATCCCGCTGCTCAAACTTGCAATAGAACTTCTCTCGAACACTTCCGCCAAAGAAGAATGATTTTTGTACTTAACAAGCCTTGATGAAAATAGAAGAGATGATGCCTTGGATAATGAGGCACATAAAAAATGCGTTAAAGCTCAGTATGATAAGTTTGTTCAGCCTCATGTTTTTAATGAAGGTTACATGGTTCTGAATTATGATCAGAGACATGACAAGCCAGGGAAGGGGAAGTTTGAATCTATGTGGTATGGTCCCTTTATCGTGAGTAAGGTTTTAGAGAAAGGGACCTCCGAGCTCGTAGACTACAATGGGATACCTTTTAGGCCACCTTGCAATGGGTTGTACCTAAAAATGTGCTATGATTGAAGTCATTTTTGTATGGTACCTTGTATATATGTATATTGTTGACTTTTTGGTGTGTTTTTGGCTTTTCAATATGGTTTTGAGTTTCTTGTCAGTATCATTTATACCATGATTTGGTTATGTAGACCAAATGGCTTTTTATGGCTTTGATGATGGATCTTTTCTTCATACCTTGAACCTCGCTTCAGCTTCTTAGGTTTTGTATTCACTGGCACATGACTTAGTCACTTAAGGAGTGGTTTGTATTGGTCCAACTACCAACAACATCACTAAGTATCAAGTAGTGGTAGGTTTGTTGACCGAGGCTGGATCTTGGGACATTCATGACTTGGTAGTATTCATGGATCCACAACTAGTGGTTTGTCATTTAAACCACATTTATACCATCATAAACCTATGCTTCTTCTTCTTTTTTGAAGAGTGCATCTATTCAAAAGGTCGTTTGAATCAATCACTTATAGGCACATTCCTAGGTCTTATAACATAGTTGTTGACTCATTGGAAAATTACATTTTAGACAGGTATATTTCTCATACAAAACTTTTATAGATAAAACATGGTTCATTGTAAAATAAAATAAACAGTAAAAGACACATAAACACTCATGTAAATATCATTTTCCATTTGAACACATATAAACACAGTAAATAAGTATATATATATATATATATAAAGTGTTTTACAAAATATGGTCACGAGACCCAGACTGAAGAATGCTGGCTTTCATATATACGAAAATTGAAAAAATATTGAAGCTAGCTAGATTTTAGTGTATACATCATGTAGAATGTCTAGTGGTGCTCATGATAACACATAGCCCCAGCTGTCCTCCATAGCAAGTGGCTGAATATACCTAACACTCCAGTTGTGTGTCTCTGGTGCCTCCTAGGGAGGTCATCTATAGAAGCATCTGGAATGTCTAGAGTCAACCAGTTGAGGTTTTCCTCCAACTCAATTAACTCGTCATCATTTTTGTGTATGAAGCGAGCCCCTGCTCACCTGTCCATTGGAGATGAAACCCTGGTTTGTGCATCTCCTACATCTGCATGAAAAAATTAGGTCTTGTCATCATGTATAAAGAAAAAATCATAAAACATAAAAAAATAAAAACAATCAACGTTTTGAGCATTATTTCTTATCGATATTGGCCCATTGGGAATCTGCTGGTAAAGGTAGATATGGATATCCTCAGAAGTTTCTCCCAGCATAAGCATAATCCTCCATCATGAGGATTTGGTCATCCAACCAACAGAAAAATGGGTTCCTGTACTTGACCTTGACTCCTCCACCTCTAGTGCGAGGCATGCTCTCTACCCATTGCAACATGTGGGGGTCTCGAGCTCTTAGCTCAGTGAGAAATCACATGTGGTTTCAGGAGTGGTACCCGCTCGAAAAAGAAACATTCCGAGATAGTCCCATAACCAAACCGTTTTAACCCTCCCCCCCGACACTTAGTTATTTGATCCTTCAACACACTCAACAATGCCTCGAACCAGTTCAAAACTATGTGTTCCATAGCCTTCAAGGCATACATCATGTGCACCCAGGAAGCTTGATGAGCCCCTTGGCTCCCTACAACCTTATGCATAGTGAAGAGTACCATTTGAAGAACCAAATCCATCACTTCCTTGATGGGGATCTTTTTCCCAGACATTTTAGTGCCTGTAAAATAGTGGTGAACTATGAGTTCTTGTGTCGTAATGTCTCCCCCTCAGGAGCCTTTCAATGATATTGGTGCTCCACACCTAGATAATCCAGTAATAAAGTAAATATGTTCCACATCCATTGTAAGAATGTGGCCCCCCACCTCAAAGTATTGTTGTTTTGGGTTCCACATTCGCAAAATGTAATCTAGTAGTTTTACATGAGATATCATAATGGGAGCTTGGAATAATTTCAAAAGGCCACAACCCCTTAAGAATATATAGAAGCTGCATATGCCCTAGCTCTGGAATCATCGTCTTCATATTATGTTTCTTTCCACACCACCATTTTGACTGAAGGGACCTGCTAAAAACCAAATTTGAAGCACTTAGACACATAATCAACCTTTAGAAATACTTCAAAATGATTATTTTTTCTAAGGAATCCTTCTTTTGGGTGTGCTTTGTGGCATCTCTTTTGTCTCCTTGAGAAAGAGTAGTGCCACTACCTGTGCAGGCATAAGAAACTCGTTTTTCCATGGCCACCACTTTTCCCGCAAAGGAAAAGTGCATTACCTGGGATAGGATTTTTACCCTTGGGTAAAAATCCCCAAACTCAGTGAAATGCACTGGAAAAAATAAAATTTAACCATACGAATGATGAGAATGGTTTTAGCTCCTACCTAAGAGAAACGAATTGAAACTTAGATAGGTAACAGCTCCAGAATCTCCACCAGAAATCTGCACAGAATTGCTTCAAGTAGCTCTCCAAACCTGGTAAATTGTAAATGTTTTTACTATTCCCTTGAATTTTATATGATACTTTTAGGGTTTAATTACATTATTTTAATATTTCTTAATTATTCCATTAAAAAATTCCCTTTTCTCTAGTCATGAAAGTCAATTTTAATATTTTTGGGGGGCTAATAGTATTTTTAAAAAGTTTTTGCATGGATAAAAGTGAATAGTATTGGATATGGGTAAGTTCATTTTTGAATTTTTCATACTTCCATAAAATGGGAAAAGTCATCGAGCGCTAATTTTGATACTTTGATCGTGCTCTTTAAACCTAGTATCAAAGTTATGAGTCATTTTCGCTTCTTTTCAAGCTCATTAAACCCGCTTATCATGAAAAGAAACCTAATGGAGTCTTCTTTAAACTCTTTTCGGACTCCTTAAATGTGAAATTATTGTCAAGTGAACTTGTCTTCTTCATGCTCATAAAAGTACTAGAAGAGTCGTCTTTTCGACGGTAGTTTACCCCTTTTTTGGTTCGTATTGACTAGTTATGAAAAATGAGTGCTCTAGCCAATCATGACCGGAAGAGTTCTCTCAGGCATTATTTTATACTTTTTCAAGCCCTGGAGACTAAATTGTACAAAAAAGGAGCCTTTGGAGTCTTCTTTCGTTTTCATTCAGACTCTCTAAACATGAACGATATTGAGTTAACTTTCAATGGACTCGCGAAACTAAACACTGAGAGACTCTCTTTTGGGAATGAACCCCTCCTTTCTCAGGTTCATGAAATATATGATAATGGAATTATCTCAAGATAAGCTACAATGAGTGTTTATTACCCTCTTTGGACTTGCTAAAACGAAAAGAGGCACTCATCAATCATGATGGGGAAATTAAGGGAAGGAAACTATTTCATTTTGCAAATAAATGGCAGTTAGTAGTCACCTTTAAACATGGCACTTGTCTGCATTCCATTTAGTTAATTGGATATTCAACTTACTTCCAAGTTAATCGAATTTCATGAGTCATTCCACTCCTTTGAGTCTTTCAAAGAATGCATCGTTTACCATCGCATTATGTCTTGGTATCCACCTAGTATATTCAATGCCTCCAAGTATTCAGTCATGGTTCTCGATGTTCAAAGGGAATTCAAATAAAACTTTTACCTTTGGAAGTCAAAACAACCTGTGTGTCGGTACCTTTTGAGTCAGTCCTATGGTTACAACATACTCAAAATTCTAGAACTTTGTTCCATGTTTCATGTCATCGATGTGGGATCCATCATGGCCCTCCTTCGATGAGACTATTCCTGCTGACATCATATCATCATCTAGGAATTAGTCTTAGAAACAAAAAGATAGTACCTTGAGCTCTGTATTCATTAATGCCATATTCTCTCGCTCTCGACATAGGGTCACATCATTGAACTTTGATTGAAATATTTGACTGAGTGTTCGACATCAAATCATTTATTCACACTCAGGATATTGTACTAGGGTACCTTGGGAATCATTGACATCAATGGTGTTCTCCCTCGCACTTGTTAATGGTTCCCATCATTGACCGCTACTAAAGTGGTTTCTACCATGTTCGACATCAAGACATTATAATCACATGGATAGAATCGTACTGCATGGAAGACAAGACGAAGATCCTGGGTATTTTTTAAGTGCCCATTGCTTTCCCCAGGTTGTGATAAAGTATTGTGTATAAGTCCTAGCATGGATCCACATTTGTATGGTCGTGGTTGTGCTCAAATTGCGTCCATTTGACATATATCTACATTGTATGTATGGTATATATGTCCAAGTTTGAGTCTTCTTCACATCAATTTACACTATATTCCAGTAGCCATGTTTATTCGCTTCCCTCGTGTATCTACCTTGTATTGGTCTGCAGCCATGATGAGGAGACATTTGGTTATGATTCAAGCAATTTCTTTCCTCGAAGTGATAACTTGCTATTTCAAATCTCTCGCCTATTGTATCCCTATAGCCTCATACTTTGGTGGGAATTTTGTTACACATAAATCTCATCATCATGTGTTGAGGTATAAACATTAGAAGTTTCCCTCAAATCCCAAACTGTGAAGTTGGACATTGGCTCAGACTCCTAGTTTCCATATTTGAGTCCAGCACCGCCTTTGCACTTAATGGAAAAGGAGTTACCCTCTTCAGTAACATACATTGTCTCTTGAAAATAAGTGGTGCCGCCACCTATGCCTCTTGAACAAATAGTGGTTCCACCCTGGTAACGGTTTGTCTACATGGAAAAGAAGCGGTGCTCATGTTAAAAAGAGAAAAAGAGAATATCCACGAAGCTTCTAGAAGGAATACTTCATGGCATCCTCATCCCTACCTTTATGGAACACCTGGAGCTCAAGGTACTTCACTTTTGGATCTCCCTTCCACCTCACCCACTAATTACTCAACCATCCCTATCTGGCCAAGGCCTATAAAACCTAGTTCATTCTCCATGGTTGAGAGAGAGAAAATTTATGGTGTTTCACTGAGGTTCTGGCCAAATCTAGGGTGAGTATAGAAGGAGAAAGATGGAGCTTTTGAGGTCAAGGAATGGCAAGTGAAGGAGCATCACAACACTAAGGAAATGGTTCTAATCTTTCTTCTTCATTTTAATGCAAAGATGGTTCCTTCCCTGTAAAATGTGTTATGTTACAATCATTCATTTTATTGTTGGATTCCTTAGTTACTAACATAGAACTGTAGACTATGTTCTGGGACCTTTGATCTTACTTGTTTGTTTGATGTGTTTGTGCAGGTACATCCGTGGAGATTCATCACCATAGGAGACAACTACACCACACTTCAAAATAGCCAAATGACTCATTCCATATATCTACAAGCTCTATGGGAAGTCTTCCTTCCTTGTCATCACTCATTTGTTCTAGATCTGAACCATTCAAACCAGAAGGAACAACTCTTGTCCACAAGAGGTGCATTTTCCTAACAACAAATCTATTATGGAGGAGAGATTAATATGATTCCTAAGACAACCTTGCAAAAGCATATTTGGAGGCATTTCACATGTTCTTCATCAACCATGCTTACCATGCTTTTCATTTTCTTAAGGATAAGCAATTTTGGGAGTGGAGGATTGCCATGTCCCCACTTTAAAGGTTCAATGGACACTACAGTAACCTTTTAGGTTCCCATAGGTTCAAGTGGTATTAAACATAAATTTAGGAACTAAATTAATTCTAAGGTTTTCCTAGCACAAAAAAATGATCAAAGCCTTCTAACGAAAAAGTTTGACAACAATTTGGAATATTAAATTTTCTAACAATTTTTTATGAGTTGTAAATGATTAAGGCGGCTCAAGATGGTGCATAGAAGGAGAGATAAGGCCATGTGAGTTGTCTCACTCAACACATTTGGAAACAACATCTAGAAGCAGGCAAGGAAACCTAAAAGTAGGAACTTAGCAAAAGAAGCTAAAAGCAACGAAAGAACCACAAAGCAAAAAAGCAGAAGCTTCCTAATTTTTGCACTCAAGAAGGAATCACAACAGTTAAAAATGATAGAAGAGACAAATTTATCCAATGAGAGAACAATTGATGAGGAAAGGGGGTGCAAATGCAACATCAACTTTCCAAAGAATTCTTAAGATAAACCTAAGATAAACCTAAGAAGACCATTAATACAAAAGGTGCACCATTTTAATAAGTCACTCATGCCTTAATAACCTATTCCCAAAGTCCATCTTGATTCCTTTTAATTCTTTAATCAAAATTGCTTCCTTTCTATTGGAAGTGTCATGATACTTAATCTTTACCTTAATATTCTTATAAATGAATTACAATAGTATATTTTTAAAACTCAATTATAAATGGACATATATAGAAAAAAAAATGTGCCTTTGTAAAGAAAAAGGAAAACTTTTTATACAAGAGAATACATATCTAACCTATAACTATATGATATAACATATCATATTACCTTTTAGAAAGAAAAGGAAATTTTTTTATAGAAGGGAACACATATCCAATATATAACTATATGATAATGCATATCATATTACCACTCCTACGTGGATGTACTATATCCAAGCTTTATCAAAGGAAATTTAGCCAATATTACCATGTGGAGCCTTGCCATACTTAAGGATAAATGTATAATACTATTTAATACTCCATCTTATATGCCAACTCTATCATACCACAAACCCTTATCAAATATACTAATGATAAACATTCCATTTTAGCAAAAATGAAAAACATATTGGAACTGGAAATCGCACTAAGAAAATTGATTTGTCATTCAGTCTAAGCAATAAAAGTGGAAACACAATCTTGGATAAATCGGATCTAATACACAGACACTTTTAACGTGATGACTTTTACCCTCCATCCCATCGCCAGCAGCCAAAATGAGGAAAAAATCACTAGGCTTGGAAAATGAGATATGAACTATCAAATGTTAATCCATTTTCAGAAGAAAAATAACGCAAAAAACTAAACAATAGGTTCATAAAACGGAGAAAGTTTGGCTTAGATTCAAAATTAAAATAATTCAACTATGACGATCATCACCAATGAACTAAGTGCTGATAAATATTCAAAACCAACCGTAAACAAAATTCTAAGATAAACTGGATATCGCGCTAACACATCAACAATTAGTAAATGCCCCCCCAATGCTGGGATAAGTATAATGAAGCATACATGAACCAAAGTGCATATATAATTAACTTGGTCATATCTATAGAATTCATGTCCTCATATATAGTTTACCCTTCCTTTTAGAGTATATATATATAATTATAATATAACCATGTGTATGTATATATAGGCTCTTTCACTTAATATATATAATACTCTCTCTTTATATATATATATATGTTGTTATGGTATAACAAATATACATAATGTCATAATTTCAGTAAGCAGAACTTACTTCAGAATTTATGGGTGTTACATACTCCCCCCCTTAAATCAACATCGTTCTCGGTGTTGTCCCATTTGATAGTGTACCGCATTTGTAGCTGTACACCTGTACTTGCATAATAACTAACACCCGGTCTTCCAATATGTATATCCAAATAATTCTGTCTTTTATATCAAAAGGAAGTTACAATAAAATAATAGTAATCTCAATATTTATCGTGTTAGACATGGATGCATTATGCCATGTTTTCTCGCAATCCGATCTTTAGTCCAACCTATACTATTATATCAAGCAACACCATATCTTTCCATAATGGTAAAAGAACTTTTACGTTCATTATTCTATCACAAAATGAATCATAATTAACTTGCATAGGTAATTTACTTAACTTAAGTCAAGGCTATCGTGCCTCATTCCAAAACTCTTTCTAAATGGAAGGTTACTTTTGTGACTCTTGTTTGGTCAATTACCCACATGTTATAAACGTCTTTTTGGTAACCAAAATAAATGAACAAACATCATTTATGATATTACAAAGAGAATGTTAGGTCTCCTTCAAAGATTATAATGAAACATAATCTAGTCCAGAACAGTCTCTCAGTGCTCACTAGATTAGAAGAAAGGAAATCATAATCTAGTCTAGAACACTCTCCCAGTGCTCAGTAGATTAGATTTTGCATTTTCGTAGCTTTCCAAATTTCAACATGGTTTTCAGTTTATCCCCTCATTGATAATTCTTGTGTGCCTGGATGACTCTTCAGCTTTCTGCATAGTTTCACAAGAAAGCTCCATTACGTAGCCTATATAACATGAGGTTGTAGCCCTCATTCGATGATATAGATTGCCTAGGTCTTTGGGCCATCATTAATTGATCCTACTGCTCAGTTCAGCTCCCTTGGGAACATGGCCACAATTTTGGGGGAAGATGCCTCTGCGCATCAGCTGAATGCTACTATTTCCACTTCTCATCCCTTCTCGAAGTAATAAGTAATTATAAAAATTCTTTTATAATTGAATTGATTATTCTTGGTTAAACTCATTGGGTCCTTAAAATAAAATATAGCATAATGGTTTTTCGCAACATTACCCATGTTAATAACTTGTATTAGTCAATATGATTTTCCACATGAAATTCAAAAAATAATATTTATGCATGAGTTAATTTTAGGTTGCTAATCTAGTTTTTTGCTACTTGCAAAAACAAGATATAATTCTTTTAGCCATAACTTCACCTCACATCCTTGTTGATGGTTGCAGTGTAGATATCTCCATATGGGCATCCTTCACTTAGTTGATTCCACGACATCTCACATTTATCGTAACGTTCATTTCCTATTTCATTTTTAGAATGTTTCATCATTAGTCGATATGCAATTCATAGAAATCATTAATTGACGTGTTGTCATCTATAACCTCGTTAGCATTCCAAAATCAAATCATCCATTACACATGTTAATTTTTATCGATTAATCATGGGAGACATATTGTCATAATTCTTGGACGATATTTCTCCTGAAACACACTTGTGTCGGTGCTTTCGTCACCAATAATAATTTATACAAGAAAATGCATTTTCCTTTTCATAAATAAAATCTTTATTTCAAAATAAATCACAAAATTCTACTATCAAACAAAACTAAATTTTTCCATACTTTTTCCACCGTCATTCATCATCATGAATCATATATAGTTGATCATGATAAAAGAAAATTCAACATTGATCGTTCCTAACCCAACTTCCTTGTCTTTGCTACTCAATACAAATCATAGGTTGTTTTTCATTCAACATTGATATTGTATAATACTACAAGGTAAGCTCAACATATTCTTCTATTAGGACTCTAATCATTATCTTCAACATATGAATAGTGGTGATATCTATACAAAATAATATTTCAAAATATGGGGTTATATACATATAGCGAAAATAGTTTTCTTCCACTATGCCATATCAATTCTATATATATATATACTTAATGGATTTGCTTTAGCACAATCATTATTATCAACAATATAAAACATTGCCATTTAACTCTAAAAGTCAAGTCATCATTCATTTTACTTTCCCATAGAAAACATAAAGATGGTTTAAGGTTACAAATCAATATCCCTTCAAGCATATATTTTTATCATCACCAATGTTCTAGGGTTTTCCTTAACTGAACATTTTCTTTAGGAATTCAAATCTCAAATTAAACATAATACTGTATATCTTCAAAATGTTTTCTCCTTGTCTATGTAATTGGTCTATGTTTGATCATGAGGGAAACAACACAAAACTCTATTTTAATGAAAGAGGGTAAAATTGTCCCTTACATGAATCCAGAATGGATCCCAATATAATGGAACATTCGCAACTACAAACATATCTTTTCTTCTTTCTGAAGGAGTAAACACAACATACTATACAAACACTATTTATTTTTCTTACGTAAAAGGAAAAATCTTCTAAAAACTGTAGAGGTACTCTTAATCGCCAAATTCATATTTATTTTCTAACACAATTCTTCTACTAAAGAGAACATACGTATCTGGTTCTTTGGTTACAACCGTAATTTATATGTCTCAAGTTTTCTATTACACATCAATCGAGGCTTAACAATATAATCTTCGTAAGAATATCTATGCACTATGTATTTAACAATATTCTAAGGTCCTTGTTGATAATGCCTAACCAAATTTATCTCTATAGGAATCATGTTTATACTAAAAATCTGAAAATGGTACTTATTTCATGTTAGATGACCAACTGGTCACTCTAGTTTGAGCATAATCCTCGTCCATCCATAGGTTCCTCAAAGCAACTTTGCACCCCTCATTTACTTCTTATCACACAAAATATGCAAGGTTAGTTTGCCTTTGTCATTGCATCTCCTACTAAATGAATTTCAAAATTTATCATGCATTCATCATGACAAGGAGAAAAACATATATAAAATAAATAATTATTTTATTTCTTACTTGCTTTAATCTGCATTCTAATGATCACATTAGGGAGTTCAACATAGATTAGTTTTATACTCATAGTTCATCCCTTAGAATACAAACGACTTGTAGTACGAGAGGGAAAATCTTCCTCAATATTTACCTTATTGCTTTATGTTATCTATAACCACCCAATCATTATTTTATCCAACATGTACCTTCTTATTTGTGTTCCGCCGATAAAGGCTCAAGTGTTGCAACTTGAGCTTTGATACCATTTGTAAGATACCTGAAATTTCTCAATGAAAAATGTAAGAAAATGGGGTAATTTTTTGTCTGCTTTTACTATATCCAGCAAGTCAACCATGTTAGTCTCTTTAGAGTGTGAAATCACATAATTGTAAATACATACATTAGAAGACTAACATCACAAGTTTTCATTATTTACTTCATCTTTCTCACATTGTAGAGATTACTGACACTTTACCCTAATCTAATGCCATGGTAGTAAGATCCTACAAATTGTTAATTACTTACTTATAATCTAAGATATTGAAATCAAAATGTTAAACAAAAGGTATTGAATCCCTTAACTATCCAAATAACTTTACTCCACGAAATATATACCTTTAATTGTATACTTGCGATTGTTTTTCATGTACCAATAAAGATAATATATCATAATCATTTCTTGTGCATCATCCATACATCAAATACCATCATGAAAACGAATATATACAAACATAAAAACATAGAAAGAAAAGAGAGACATCATATACGTGGTTCACCCCATCCATGAGACTATGTCCACCAAAGCTTGTTAGTTTTTATATTATTTTATCAAAAGAAAATTTAAATTTCCATGTCACATCCACTACCAATCTCTTCCACTGAGCCAATTACTATTTTCCTTATTTGTAAGTTTTTCCATTTAAATGAGAAACCCTTTCACGTAAACATATTCCAAAATTACAAGAGGTCACTCCTATTCTATACTCTTTAACAACTATAGAACAATAACTAATACTAAAAACTTATCAACAAGCACTCTTCCTGAAAATTGAATTTGACAAAGCTTGAATGAGAGCTCATCCTTGATATGCTATCTTGGTTGGCGTTGGTATTTATTTATTTCTTAATTCAATAATACGTTTAAGACATGAATTCTTAAGATAAACCTTTATTTATTTATTTCTTAATTCACTAATACATTTAAGACATGAATTCTTGAGATAAACCTAAGAATACCGTTAATACAAAAGGTGCACCATTATAATAAGTCACTCATAACTTGCCTTGACAACCTATTCCCAAAGTCCATCTTGATTCCTTTTAATTCTTTAATCAAAATCGCTTGCTTTCTATTGGAAGTGTCATAATACTTAATCTTTACCTTAATATTCTTATAAATTAATTACAATTTTGTATTTTTAAAACTCAATTATAAATAGACATATGCAACATAAAAGAAAAAAAATGTGCCTTCGTAAAGAAAAGGAAAAACTTTTATACAAGAGAACACATATCCAATCTATAACTATATGATATAACATATCATATTACCAATCCTACGTGGATGTACTATATCCAAGCTTTATCAAAGGAAATTTAGCCAATATTACCATGTGGAGCCTTGCCATACTTAAGGCTAAATGTATAATACTATTTAATACACCATGTATAATAGTGTATACCCCATGTATACCCCAACCACGGTCCCAAGTTCATCCAAAATTAGAATTGAAAATTCACCACCAAGTTGAATAAACATATTATCAAAACGACTAATAAAAAATAATGCGCACACGGTTTAATGGAATAGTTATGAAAACAAATAGTGTTTACAAGGACATATAGTCGTGGCCTCAACTAAAATTAATTAGCTCTGAATTCATTGTTATGATAACAAATATACATAATGTCATAATTTTAGTAAGCAGAACTTACTTGAGAATTTGGGGGTGTTACAAGGAGAATACAAAAAAACATTCAAAAAATATCAAGAGGGAGGGACTCTACATCTTCTTGCCTTTGTGTCCATAAACTGGTTGAGTGACCGAGACTTCTTCCATGGGAAGAGCACCGTCTTTTGGAGATTGCTAACAATGGTTGTAATGGGACATTCTGGACATCTTAAGAACCTCTTCTTTATTATTTCCACCGTTTCCGTTATCTCCCTCAAGTCGCGGTCATGGTCATCGATTTTGGAATCATGGTAACCAATTTGATCGAAAATGTATCGAATGTCTGAGGGAATCTCTCTATTCTCCTTAATGCCAACTCCAAAAACCTCGTAAACCCTGTGCAGGTGAAACTTGACATCGTTTAGACCCGACTTTAAGTCGATAACATCTAAATCCACATATTTTTTCACCATTTTTCCCGAGTCAACTTCAATCCAGTGAGAAAGACCTTCAAATAAGACTTGTAAATCTTGGGTGTTGGCTTCTTCTAAACTCTCACTCAAGACTTGAATGTCGTCTTCAACCTGTTCTATGGATGTGTATAGAGAAAGGAGAAGGGTATTGCATTCCAATAAATCTCCTCCATATCGCTTGTGCAAACAGGTCTATCGAAACCTTGAAGGGATGTAAAAGTAGATTTCGACTTAATGCTTGCTAAGGGGAAGTACATACACTTGGCAAGAGGAGGGCCACATGTTTCAGGGGTCGGCGGGCCAATGTCGAGAGGCTTCGAACATAGGGAAGACTTGAAGGCCATCGTGAAAAGTCTAGGCAATGAACTTATAAACCCTCTCTTGATTTGCATAGACGATATTTTCTTGGGTGATTCATGTGCCTTGATTGGCTAGCTTGTCAGCTAGTCCATTGTTCTCTCGTAGGATATGAAAGTAGAGAACTTGAGGAGGGGTTTTAAAGAGACTTATCCTATCATAAATCCTTTTACAACTGGAAGATCCCTTACTTATAGTTAATTCTCATCTTCTAAATAA
Source organism: Pseudotsuga menziesii (assembly GCA_001517045.1). NCBI lineage: Eukaryota > Viridiplantae > Streptophyta > Pinopsida > Pinales > Pinaceae > Pseudotsuga > Pseudotsuga menziesii. Next base: position 273,364 of record LPNX010975113.1, read on the forward strand.
CTTGTCTTTAATCACCGAAGAAGATTAAATTTGAAATGGGTTTCCCATCTATTAGTTCCATCCCATGGAAAGGTGATAACCATTATGCTTCATTGTTTGTTTGAATTTTGAGACACGAAGCAAAGGAGTTTACATTGTATTCTGTGGGATCGAAGATGACCCCCCTCCCCTATTTGGATACATTACACCCAAAAAAAATTTATTTAAATATATTTTCATCCTATAGTTTAATTTATAATAACCTAATTAATTTTAAATAATTTTAAATAAATAATAATAATAAAATTAATAAATATGGTATCCCTTTAAAATAGTGGTAATTAATAATGTTAAGGTTTAGTATTGATTCGATTCTTTTAACTAAATGATATTTTAAAACAAATTAGTTCAAACTCTAATAATAATCAACCCTAAAATTGTTTATCCCTAATGTTAAAATTGTTGGCTTATTAAAAAATTAAAAACCCTAATACAATATCTATTTATTATGTTCTTCGAGGCACGAAACAAGACGTTTTTCATGAGCCTTACGGAGAGGCTCGAAAAGTGGAGTTGAAATTTTGTCGAGTTTTTTTGTGGTTGAAAGAATTATAGAGTGTAATTAATTATGTCAAATATTTTTAATGGCTAAAAATTTTATATATTATTAAATATGATTTAATTTTTTACATTTTATTGTATAAGTATTTTAAAACATTTATGTAAGTTAGAGATTGTTTTTTTCTAAAAACATCTTTAATCATTCATGATACAAATTAAGGAAAATGATATTGAAATATAATTTTAAAGTAAAAGATCCATCTTAAAAGGGATCAACCCAACCTTAAGAGGGATCAAATTTCTCTAGGTGCAAACCTCATTTTAGAGTGGAAATGTTGAGAAAATATGTAATGCAATAATGATGGTTTTAGTTTATCTAATTTGTATAGTTTTACATTTATACAATTAATATTTTAAATCTAATTTGAGCCCACTTTTTTTTTTTTTTCTATTATTTTCTTATAAGTCAACTCTAGGATGAGCATGTAAGGAGTTACACATCTCTCCGTACTGAGATATAAAATGCACATTTTCAGCCCAACTAGGATGAGCATGGAAAAAATTACACATCTCCCCCTACTAGGTTGTAAAATGAGCCTTTTGAAAACAATGATTTGAAAACCTTTAAAGCCAAATTTCTCTTTTAATTTTTAATTTTAGTTTTTAATAATAATAAGAATAATAAAAAAGGTGTACATACCTTACCTTTTATAAGGAAACATATATTATTAATCTTCAAGACCTACTAAGAATGTAGGAATGCTATCATATTTATTTATTTGGTAAGATATAAATATTATCATATGTATTTTATTAAGATATATATATATATTGGTTGTCTATTTTTTTTTATTTCTTATTCAGTGTTATTGTGGCCAATATATTTATTTTTATTAAAATAAATATATTGATAATAATAACATTGAATAAGTTCAATCAAATAAATTAAATAACTGAAAAAATATTAATTATAATATATAATTTAGGATAAAATAAAAATGTTAATCCCATATTATATATATATATATATATANTTAACAAAATTATAAAACTTTTTTTGATATTTATTATTTAAGTTATACTATTTGTTAATCATTTTTTATATTATAATTAAATAAAAATAATTTAAAATAAAATCCATAACAAATTGAATCCATTCTTATTGATTTCGATGGCTACCACTATAATTCTTAGGCACTATCAATACCTCTTAAAAGAACGTCCAATTACCAATGGTTCTACATCCATCTCCCAATTTTATTCTATTATTACTTTAGCAATATTATTTTAATTAAATATCATATTTAATTCTTACACAATACTTTTTTAAACAATATTACTTTATTAATACTTTTTCAAGATATTTAATACTTTACACATTAATATCCTTATGCATTTAATGATTTTAATATTAAAATATAATTTTATAGTAAAAAAATTATTTTTAATTAATTATTATATTATAATGAATTTAAAAAAAAAATTAATAATATTTGTTTATTATTTTTCTAATATTATTACACATTCTTATATTTCATTATTATATTATAATATATTTTATTATTTTTAATTAATTATTATATTATAAATATTTAAACAATATTGGGTTATTAATATTTTGAAGATATGTACACATTTTTAGAAGATAACAATTACATTAATAATACTAATGTGTCATAATATTAATATGTCTGAAATATACTTATATTGAGAATATTCTATAAAAAAAACATTATCAATATTCAAACACATTAATATTATTAATATATTTGTTATGAAATATTAATATTATAAAATAAAGAGATGGTCTATGTTTCAATCTCTATTCGATTAAAACATGGCAAAAGTGATTACAAATTTAGAACAATTATCATTCAAACAGATTAATACTAGTTATTATTAGTTATTGATATTAGAAAACAAAAAAGATAATCCTATGTTTCAACCTTTATTTTCATATGATTAAACATAAAAAAAACTATTAAAATACGGGGATAGTGATTACAAATTCACAACAATTTATGTGTTAAATTATATAATTTCATTTTATTGGTCACTTTTTTCATCATTTAATAGTGAATATTGTTACTCACTATGAGTGGGCCTAATGGTTAAGAGCATGTTTTTCCTCTTAGGAGGTCACTGGTTCAAATCCAGAGGGGGGTAGTGTATGTACACCTTTGTAGACTTTAGCAGGGGGGTCCCTTGTCCCACAAACAAGGGGGTCTCATACACCAATTTGGTGTCTCGCTTGGTGGTGACCTTAAAAATAGATTATTATTATTATGTAAGTATTTTGTTGTTTGATAATTTTAGTATCATTGTTTCAATTATAATCATTAAATTAAAATATACCAATATATATATCTATCTTAAAAAGGATCTACCAAAGGCTAGGGATCAAATCTCTCTTCTTTTAAAATGAAAATATAGATGAAGTATATAATGCAATGTTTAGAGTTTTAATTCATCTAATTTGTATATATATATACATATATTTCTAAATATTTTAAATCTAATTTGTTGTTTTTCTATAATATTTTATTATGTTTTATAAAAAACATTTTCATTTACTAAATTTACAATGCTCCTCTTCAATACAATACTATTTATTTTCTTTTCTAAATAAAAATAAATTTAATATACATATAATTTAATTTTAAAAATATAAATTATAAATTTTTTTAATTGAAAAATTAAAAAATACTTAGGAGGATCTAAGTTAAAGAAAACATAATATAAACTAATTTCTCTTTATAATAATCGAACATTTTATATTTAAAATAAGCAATATCATTGGAGGAAAAGCTATTAGTAGTTATACAATTTCATTTTCAAATTTCATATATTATGTTATTCTTATGAAAAAAAAAAACGTTATTGATGGAAAGTAACGATCTATAAGGAAAGGTGCAGTGGAGTTGAAGTAGGCATAAAACAGGAATGAAGAATAAGAGAGATAACAGTGTGTAAATCTAAATGAAGACATCATATCTACAAATATATATTCTTTTTTATGAGGTGGGCCATTTTTGCTTAATCTTGACTGCAGAATACATACGTTTCAATATTTTCTTTCATTCTTCATTCTGTCCACGCGTTTTAGTGTACGTCCAGGATTTGCTTTGTTAAAGCAGATCAAACATAGGAGATGGACTTTGAATTTTATTCTGAACTTTAACTCCCAGACAGATGGATATGCCTCTCAAAGGAATTTATGTAATTATATTGTAATCGCGATAGTTGCACATGGATGGCTTATCCAAATGTGAAAGCTGAAAGTTCCAGTCGGAAATTATGCCCTGCAGATATTGACAGATTATATACTTTAATAATAACTTTAATGCCCGACGCAATCAGCACATATATAATCTTGGATGTAGGGTTATATATATATATACCAGGAACCATGTATCTTGTACATAGGCCCCAGTTAGAGCGTGAGTAGATTACTGAGTTCATTAGTAGTAGCAGTAGTAAATTTAGGTCGAGGCCAGCCTTAGTTTAAATGGGATAATGATTTATCCAAACAGCAAGTAGAACTGTCACCTGGTTGCACGAGGCATTAAAGGATGGCAGCACCTGAAAGTAAACTGGGCTTCCAACCAGTCAGCCTCAGAAGCCCCACGGCTTGGCTCACAAACTCAGCCTCTCACCATGACTTTTGAACTAGTATAGTGATATATATACAGCCAGAAAGGGATTGAGATTTGTTGTCAGAATTTTGAAAGCTATTAAAGCAATTATTCCATAATAATCACAGCTAAAAGGCTTCTATCAGAAGCACATGGACGCCAGCTTATGAATGGCAGGTATACTTTAATAACTGGTAGTACTTTTGCATGTGGTACTGTACAAATTATTCAGCAACCCTATACTGTTGTGTTATCACTGTTCAACATTTATTTCTTGAATGTATGTTTAGTGATATCAATGAAGTCCGAAAGGGATTGATCGCTGAGATTTTGTGGCCAGATTTTATAAAAAGGCCCACAGCACCACGAGAATTGTAAAACACAAGCAAATTCTTGTACCATGTAACTTGCAATAAAATCAAAATGGCAGGCACCAGCTGGAGCAACTGCGCAGTCAACGAAAATGGTATATTAAGAAACTGCTATGGTTGGAAGTTTGACATGTGTTCGGCTCCTCTGCACTGTTAGTACGACTATATCATTCAAGCACAGTGAACTACGTCAGCCACCTATGATCAGGATGGCTGCCATAGAGTGTTCAATGATGTTTTCATGATGGCTACCTTAGAGCGGTAAAGCTTCAAGTTTTCATGGTCCAAAAGTCATTGAATTATTATTTTTAATTAAATAATATCAAGGTTATTTTTTTAATTAGCTAAAATTATATTATTGTTGGTTGTTTTTTTGTTGGCAAGTGGAATTAGTTAAGTTATCACGAACTAGGGGCATCTAAATGGTCACAATCATTTGGGAATGAACCCTTAACATAGTTGGTTTTTTTGATATCCTTCATCACGTCTTAACCATATACTCTTCCAATTATTGTTGTACATTTCAAAGATTATGCATCCAATTATTTATATATATAAAAGTTAGCTTTTATTAGGATAAGTCCAAAATTATGTTGTTCAACATGTTTTGGTTTGCTAAAGGTTGATACTGTTGGTTTTTGTTTGTAGTTATATGACAGAACCTTTTATGATAAGGAGATTTGGTTGGAGGATATGGTTAAAAAAATATTAATGTAACTTTTTTTTTTATTCAATGAGAATAGACAAAAAGGTTTTTCATCGCAGAAATAAATAAAATTCTTTAAATTATTTTTTTAAATTAAATAATATAAAAGTTATTTTTTTAATTAACTAAATTTAAACTAAAAAATAATTGAAAATGATTTCTAAATTTTTTTTAAAAGTATTTATTTTCGCTAAGTTGTGATTTTATAGTTAAAAAAACATAAAAACATAAAATATAAAAAGCAATTATTAATATGTAAAAAGCGGTTATTACTAGAACACCCACATAGTTTGTTGTTGGATCATGTCTATAGTCATCAAATAGTTATGAACAGGAAGATATTTTGGAATTTTTTTTGTATTACTCATATTTTTCTATTTAAACCGGTTCAATGGTGAGTGACATGTTATCACCGACATTCTTGGTGTTATCCATTTATCAACTATCAATTATTTTTTATATTCTTTTTTTCTTTTTTATCTCACTTTATAGTTATCTTCCATGAAATATTGGTATTCCATTCATGAGTTATGAGTTATCCATGCATGGTTACTATTTATATATTCATCACCTAGCTACAAGTTTATATATATATATATATATATATATATATATATATATATATGGAATTTTGAACAAGTGTCATAAAATCAATCTTGATAGTACATTTGTTTTATCCTCCTAAGTAGATGAAAAAACATAAGTCCTATTCCACTCCAAATCTCAAATAAAAACTTCTATGGCTTGAATATGTAAAAGTTTTTTTTTATGAAAATTATACTAGAGTGTTCAATGGTTTTACAGAAGGATGATGTTAGGTGTCCTAATAATTTCATATGGACATATTTATGTTATTATGTATTCTACAAGTAATACAAGATTATTTATGGTTTTTCAATTTAGTTATAAAATAATATTTTTTGTTCAACTTTTTTTGGAGTAATTTTTTAAAATTGGTTATAGAAACATTATTTTTTTTAACTTAAACTAAGAATATTTCATTATATAAAAGACACTGTTTATAACTAACTTTACTTTGCTAAAGACATTCAACTTCTTCTGGATTTTCACCAGACTAAAGGAGGGGTAAACCCTGACAAACTTGAAGTCTAAGGTTTTGACACTACTACTTGCTCTTTGCATCCCTCCCTAGAACAAGCTTTGAAACAAAGATTTATTCCATTGGTTGTACTTCGTTAGCTTCAGTTTCATGGCAATGGTTACATTGATTCATGTTGACAATTATTTGAACATCTTTTGCATATTTATTAATATTTCCCAACATTTCTTTGATGTCCATGTCCATATCATCAATCCTTGATTCTTGGCAAGACAATTTACTTAACACATACCCTATGTCAATTGAGAGCTCCCGGTTTTTCCTCTCTCTGTTGGAGACCACTTCAAACACTTTCTATAGATGGACTTTGAAATCGACAAAAATTCCCTTGACGTTGCTCAAACCCTCTCGCCATCCTTTCCATTTATTCCTACCTATCTCAATTAGCATTGTTTCGTCGACCGTGCACTTGGGAAATATCCTGATAATCTCAGTGTAGCTAGAAATAATGACCTCCTATGTTGTCTTCTTCTTTGGCTTAACTTGTTGAAAACGCCAACCCTACCTTCTATACCACAACATTCTTCTTCCATTGCATATGCCACATTAAACTAAATGGATAGCACCACTGCGTATGCATCTACTGCATTAAACTAAGTTATTAGCAATTCAACTAGGTTTTGATGGCACTAACCATATTTCACATGGGCCAAAGCATGGAGGGTGCCACATATTACATTTCCTTTATCACTCAACACGCTTCCTTGCACTGCGAAGTTCGTCATGGAATAGGGTGGTGTTTAGTACCGTTAGTGTGGAGCAAAACAAAACCAATCTCTAGTATTCCCCCCTTGTTGGTTAGAGAATCCTCCTTTCCATTGTTTCCCTTAAGGATGTGCACAAAGCTAAGATCTAATCCTACCATGATATGAGAAATTCTTCACACAATTATTTTACATCTTGTCTTCCCATCCCAATATCCTCTCAGCATCTTGTGAATGACATGTCTAGAGTCTCCAATGATGATTGCTTTGTTTATGTTTATTTTGTCCATGAGTTCAATTCCATAAATTAAGGCAAGCCATTCCACTTCATTGTTTTATTTTGTTACTTATCCCCAAGCAAAAGCTTCTACAATTTTTCGTCCTAAGTCGTAAATTATCCCCCACACCTACCCACCCTATGATTATATAAGCATTCTTAGTATTTAAAAGAAATTATGTTTTCTATAGTAATAAAACATAGTTATAAAGAAGAAATAAACCTCCCAAATGTGATTCTAACAAGTACGAATTATCCATTATATTTTTTCCATTTGACTATTGTAACAATTTCTAACGAATATATATCATAATGTCTTCGCTGCATATTACATATTTCATAAGGTTCTCCATGCATCTCATAATACGTAGGTGGACATCGTAATGATGTTTTAATTATAAAAATATTTTTAATTAAAATTAAAAAAAAAAACTAATAATAATATTAGTATATAAAAATATTAATTTTTATTAAAAAATTTTAATATATTAAATTAAATTTTATTATGAGTTTTCAATATCCACAAAAGGATATGAATTTCTACTCTACGTTCTAACGATAAAACCTTTTAAAATAAGTTTTTTAAAATTCTTAATAATTAATATAAAATTTTTGTTTTAAAATATTTAATAAACTTTTCCTTATTTATATTATAAAATATACACTTTTAAATATTAGTTATAAAAAATTAACTTGTAAGAATATGTATTTTTATGTTAGACTTTAGTTCCCATCCTTAGAAGCAAACACATATATACAAACTATATATTACACATTAAGTGGCAACATGATTTAAAATGGATTGTGATAATTTCATAATTATGATTTGAAAGAGGTGTGAGTATGGTCTAGGATAACAATTTTTTAAAATAATGGATTTAGTTTAAAAAATGGTTTAATCTTAAATTGTTTATTTAAATAATATTTAAATTTAAAATGTACTGTGATAATATTCATATTTATGATTTGAAAGAGATGTTAGACCATTAGTATGGTTTAGGATAACATTTTTTTAAATAATAGAAGTAGTTTAAAAAATGGTTTAATCTTGAACTGTTTATTTGAATAATATATAATTTGTGTACTCTAGAGATTGATTCTATAGGCGTCTTACAAAATTCAGAATTAACAATTAAAAAAAATAGCTTAGTTAACACCTACGTGCACTTCATGATAATTGGAAAATTTAAACTTCAACTTCAACTATTTGATTATTAGATACAACTATTGATTATGAGATACACCTATGAACTTAATTACATTGATCATGCAACTATTAACTTAAGTTCAACTCCAATCATGACTTTTACTTTAATTTCACTTTTTAATATATTGATTTTGAAATTAACTATTAACTTAACTTCAATGATTCTACAACTATTAACTCAAGTTAAACTTACATTGGTTATTAGTTTAAATTACATTCAACTTTACCAATGTCTTATGCTTGAACCCCATGTCATATGAGTACCACCCCTCCTAATTCCTCTTAACAAAAAAATAAAATTAAAATTAAAAACACTAGTCTGTACTGTACTGCATGCAAGTCAAAGAAGTGGACAGACTGATAGGTCAATTCTCCAGAGCGTAAGGAGGCCTTTTGCCATTAATCGCCCTGCCAGATTGTAATTCCTAAGACGTAATTGTGAAATATGCATTATTCAACCATGCATGCATGGCAGCCTTTTAGGGTTCTGCAGGCGGATATTTTTCATACTTTTGGAAATGCCGACCAGCCTGACAAACTTCTTCTGGCTCGCATCAATAAATTGAAGGAATGAATATTTGACTTTTTATCTTCCCCTCTCTCTTTTCAATGAACTAAAAGCATGGAATAATTAGATGATGGCTGAGTATGTGCTGTCTGGATATTTTATTATCTTTGCCATAATGGGATAAGTTTTATTTATTTATTTTTTTATTAGTAAGTAAGACGAGCAGTGTTTTATAATCAAAGTTTAATCTTTTAGTTGTAGGTGGGTAAATGGGAACATGATATGAACTGAAATAGTCAACATAGGTTTACTGAGGTAAAACTATTTATATTTTTTAATGGTTAGAGTTAATATTTTAACTTGTGATATCTAGATGTATCTTATAAGATTGAAAGTCTATTTCTTTACTTATTTGGTGATAGTTAGTTCAAGTGGCATAGGTTTTTTTAATAAATGTGATCTATTTTTTATTGGCTAAGAGTTAATATTCTTAAAAGGCCAAGGGATATGCTAATGTGAGACACTGAGATGCATCTCAAAGGGTTAGAAGTCTACCTCCTTACTTACCAAAGGCCTCAAAGTCTACCTCCTTACTTATCATCAGATGATTCTTTCAAGTCTTATGACTTTCTTTGAATAAAAGTAATCTACTTTTTATTGGCTAACAAGTATTATTCTTAAAAAGTAAAGAGACAAGGTAACATGGAACACTTAGATGCATCTCACATGACTATAAGTCTACTTCTTTACTTACTACAAGATGGTCACGGGGGCTTCACTTGTTGGCCAATATCCTATAACGTTAGTTCATATTGTGGTTTTTAAAATTATTAAAAATTGAACCATTGGGGGATGAGGGGTTTAAGGTGGCGGTGGGAAGGGTGGTTTATAAGGATTGAGGTATAAAAAGGGGTGGGGAGGAGGTTTTAAGTATTGGGAGGGGGTTTCAACAAAATGAGTTTGGGTCAATATCTCTGGAAATTAAGGGTATTATTTAATATCCCACGATCGCACATGCTATGTGAGATGTTCACTACGTGAAGTCCCCGTGAAGATGGTTAGAACAAGTAACATAGCTTTACTTGAAAAAAAGATAATGAATCATCTAACTTTAATAGATGCTTTCAATAATATCTATCTTTATTACTAATTTAACAACTAAATTATAATAACTATTACCATATATATAATCTTATAAAAACACATAAAAATATCTAAATAATCTTTTTTTGCTTTACATTTTCCTTTATCTCTATCACTCACATGTTTTGCAATGAATTTTCTCCATACTCGAAGAACATTACCATTGTAGGTCCTCTCTTAAGAAAGTTTTATTTTCCAATTCGATTCCCTGGTCAATGGTCAAATCAAAAGGAAAATTTTGTTAACTTTAACCGACATAAAGCTACATCCAAAGTATAAGATTATATTAAGAACATGCAAAATATACCAAAAATGAAAAGAATGCTTACAATTTTAAACAATTTATAGATAAAGAATAATAATTAAATATATTCAAGGAAATAGTACTCTTTGTCTTCCATATATTTGCACGATGTTATAATATCTTATAGTATAAGATTGGTCATCCTGTTGGAAGGACTCATCGATCCTATAAAGTCATCTTGATACATAATATTATAAACCCAAATACATAAATCCCATTTTGCTTCTGCTATGATAATAATGAGCTACACATTCAATAAATAGGGAAATGTACCTATATCACATTCAATATTGAAATGGAAATGTAACTCTATCACCGTCAATATTGAAATGTATATAAGTATACGTTAATTGAAAATAATATTTTCATAGTTTAATGAGGATTATTATAAGGTTTTGTTGAGAATATTTTGATTTATTGAACTTTAGTTAAAACATTAATCGATTAATTTTATAATTTTATTTTTATGATTATAAAATTTAAAAAATATAATTTTATATATAATTAGATATTTTTGAACACCTCCTTATAATAATATCTTAATTTTATTTCATCATATAATTTTTTATTTTAATTTATATTCTTCATAAATTTAAATGTAATAATATTTTTAGTACTATTATTATGTATAGTGAAGTTTTTCTTGATTTTTCAGATATTTATCCAAGGTATCTCATCTTTATACTATGTTAATAAGGTTTTTGTATTTCATGTTATTTATAGTTTTCTTGTATATTAATGACATAGTTTTAGCCATGTTCCGAATGGGGAACACACTCGTTTTTAATGGGAGGATATGATATGGAATAATGCATTTAATTTTGAGATTATAAGTTACAAAATGCTTTTGCATTTGCTCTATCCTTTTCCAAAATTCTCTAGAGATGTTGCAACTTCACAACCCTGGTGTTCAGGAGTTACTTCCCAATGGTCCACCAATTTACAAGTATTTTTAAATACATAATAAGTTTTCTACTCTCCATTTATTTTTCTCTCAATGCTATAACTCAACCAAATCTCGCGATCAATTCCAAAATATTTATATATAATCATTTCTTGGAACTTGTTGTTGTCAAAAAAAAAATTAATATGAATGATCTTTTCATATTTGATTATCATTAATATTGAGTCATACCCATTCTAAATAAGAAAATATTTAAAGATTGATTAAATAAAATATTTTCTCATTAAGTTTGTTTGCTTTTTAAGACCAACATAAATTTACATTTGCATAAAAAAAATGTTTATTTTCATATTTTTAATTTGAATTTAATTTTTTGATATATTTCCATGACATTATTCCAATGGTATTTTTTATATCTCTATTTACATTCCTTATTTTTGTATTGACATTATTCCCATCGTTTTTTTTATATGTCATTTTAAATTTTTTTTAGATTCCATGTTTTCATTATGGATGCACTTGAGCTATAGATTTTCTTAGTGATATTTTGACAAATAATTGTAATAAAGGTTTTCCTATAATAATAACTTCTTTATCAACCTCCTAGGGTAAGTCATTATGCTATCCAACATCAGTGCAATGATGTAGTTGTGCACCTTTAGAAACTCACCTTTTTTACTTTCTTGTACATGGAAAGGCCTACACTCTCGGCATGGCTATAATAAACATGGCTATAATAAACATGCACACTACTTACACAATAATAAAAATGCACACTACTTACACAATAATAACAATACAACAACAATTTGTGATGTTTTCACTTGCTTGATATGTAATATTGATGTTTAATGGGTACCTGAAAAAATGCATTATGTCTCAAGCATATATACCACAAAGAATCTACTCCAAAAAATGCAATTAAATTTGATTACTGCATGGTAAAAATTTCAATGTGCAATTGTTTGTTGTTGCATTTATTGGGTTGGTTATTGGTGGTATATGGAGTACATATGCTGGCTGGCTAAACAGACCTAGAGAGGACTCTACACATTTGGATAGCAAAGATGTCAAGTTGCTTAAACATATGTTTTTTTTAACCAATGGGTGTAGTCATGGGTTTTCTTGTTTTGTTGGAGCCATACATATATAATTGAACTGGTTTCCATGGTTTATTATAGGCCTTGAAACCATTGGAAAAAAAACAATTAGGTGACTCGGTGGAGTGGTGGGATTAAATATTTTGTTTGCATAGTAAGATATGCATAGCACATTACTTGTTTTGGCATTATAGAGACAAATATACAGAAGTGGAGTTGTTCCCATTGTATGCTACATGGCTTGGAACCTTTGGAAAAACAATTAATAGGTGATTAGGTGGATCCATGGGTTTTCTTGTTGTGATTGCAAGATATGCACAGTGTATTATCTATTTTGGCACATAATTTTGTTTGTTCCCATTGTTTGTTATATGCCTTGGAACCATCAGAAAAACAATAATTAGGTGACTAGGTTGGGTGATGGAAATGCTTGTTTTGTTTGCATAATTATATACGTATAGTGCATTGTATGCTTTGGAATAATTGAGCCACAAATACAAAAGTGGACTTGTTCCCATTGTATTCAACATGCCTTATCACCATTGGAAAAACAACTATTAGGTGATTGTTGATGTAATTGTAACTTCGGAATGTATTCACTTGTATATCTTATGTATTGTACCTCGATGTTTATTCCAGGAAGTGTTTGTAATGTAATTGAGTCATGTGATGCCCCGATGTTCCGATCGGGAGTTTCTATAATGTGAACAAGTCATGTCAACTCATTGTGGGTAACCCTCCTATTGATCAAGGGTTAAAGTCCCCACAGTTGTGGGGCCCTAGGTTTATTAGACTCTCCTAGATAAGTCGGCCCTAGTGAGTTATTGTCAAGTCGAGAATTAGTATAAATAGAGAGTGAGCCTCTCTATTTATCGCACACTCACTCACACTCAGTTGTAGTGCATAGTTGAGGGAGAAGAAGTTGTTGGGACTAGAAAGAAAGAGACTACTGCTGTCGGGAGATCATCTTACTATTTTGGGGTTTTACTTTTGGTGTTGATTCTATCTTTGAGGAAGTTGTGGGGTTTTCTCCTTTATGGTTTCCCCGAGGAAAAACATTGTGTTCATTGTCTCTTTTGTTTGATTGTTGTGCTTGTTATTCTCTCAGTTAAATATCCTAATATAATGCTAGCTTGAATGATAAAAATCTAACATGGTATCAGAGCTAACCTGAGAAGAAGACACTATGCAGTTGCGAAAACTAGGGCTTCCTACTTTTTTGATCTCTCTCCACATATTTTCAGCAAAAGAAGGTTGGGATGACTCTCCTCTCAATGGCACATCTTTCTGTCGAAGCAGAATCTAATTCTGAGCATTTTCAGTTTTTTGACCCGACACCACTGCCGAAAATTAGGGCTTTCCATAGAAGTGGAATTTTTGAGTGATCCCAGGTGTGGATTGATCTCCTCCTCAAAATCAAATTTTTGAGATCAAGATCAAATTTTTTGGTTGGACAGAACTTCAGGAAAGTCAAACCCTAATCTGCTCCTGAACCAGCTCTACAGAATTTCAGCTCCAGATCCAGATCCAACATCTTAAGCTGGTAAGATCTAAATCTTTTGTATTTCCATTGGAGTTTCTTAATTAATATGTCTCATCATACCAAGCTTGATGAAAATCTTGAGGGAGCTGATAACTTCCAAGCCTGGAAGTATAGGATCTCCTTGGTCCTGGAAGAAAATGAGTTGGACTCCTATATCAATGAGGAGGTTCTAGTTCCAGAGGGAGATGAGGCTAAGGCCTTACACAAGAAGAAGTTGGTCATGGCTAAGAGGATTATTGCTGATTCAATCAAGGATCACCTCATACCACAGGTGTCGTCCCTAAAGACACCTAAAGCTATGTTTGATGCCTTGACCAAACTGTTTAAAGGAAAGAACATAAATCAAAAGATGACTCTGAGAAACCAATTAAAGAATGTAAAGATCCAGAATGTAGAAACCATCTAATATTACTTTACAAGAGTCTCTCAGATCAAATAACAACTTGAAGGAGTGGATGAATAAGTGGAGAATGCAGAGATTGTGATGACCACCTTGAATGGTCTCCCGAGGACATGGGACTCTTTCATTCAAGGGATCTGTGCCAAAAAGAAGCTAGTCAAGTTCAACAGACTATGGGAAGAATGCTCTCAAGAAGAAGCTCGGATAGAAGCTCGAGAAGAAAAGATGGGAAGTGAAGATCAATCTCTCACAGTACACTCCAAGAAAAGTAGAAGAAGCTCTCATCACTCCAGAGGTAAGAACTTCCACTTGAAAGATAACACTAGAAAATATTTATCTAAATTCAAATGCTATACATGTGATGAACGAGGACACTTTGCCAAAGACTATCCTAAAAAAAAGATTAACTCTCATAAGAAGAAGGGAAACAAGAGAAGACATCATGCTCATGCTATAGAAGATGATGAACCTTCCACAAAGAGAATCAAGCAAGAAAGTGATGATTCTTCAAGTGATGAAGAATATGTCTTGATTTCTGCTCTCACAGGAACTATCACACATGGAAGCAATGATTGGATTATAGACAGTGGTGCTTCCAAACATATGACGAGATTCAAAGGATCCTTTGTGAAACTATCTGAACATGAGTCACCTCACAAGGTGAAACTTGGGGATGACTACTAGTATCCAATAAAAGGTAGTGGGGAATCCTCCTATAAGCTAGACTCTGGAAAGTCTATGAAGATGCAAGATGTATTGTTTGTACCAGGACTAAAGAAGAACCTCCTCTCCATATCTGAATTAGATGAAAAAGGCATGAGGGTTGCATTTATAGATGTCCAAGTTATCATGTGGCCAAAGGGAAAGACTATTAATGATGTGGTAGTGATTGGGGAACAAGAGGGAGGTCTATACAAATTGAAGGGCCATCCAGAACAAGACTTGGTCCATGACACAATAGAGCCAAATGAACTTTGGCAGAAAAGGCTTGCACATGTGAATTATAGAGCACTACCATTTGCAAGCAAAGTTGTTGAAGGTCTTCTAGAAATTCAAGAAAAACATGATGGAGTCTGTAAAGGATGTGCGAAAGGAAAGAACAGAAAGAAGACATTTTCGAGTAGTGAGAGTAAGGAAAAAGGAATCTTGGAAATCATTCACTCCGATGTATGTGGTCCAATATCATCAAGTTCATTAAGCGGGTATGTATAATATGTTTCTTTTATTGATCATTTTTCTAGGAAGACATGGATATACTTCATGAAGAACAAAGATGAGGTATTTAGCAAGTTCAAGGAATTCAAAGCCTTAATCGAGAATCACACAGAAAAAAATATCAAAACCTTTCGATCAGATAATGGCAGATAATTCACATCAAATGAATTCAAAGCATTATGCAAAGATTCAGGGATTAAGAGGGAGTTAACCACTCCATATAATCCACAACAAAATGGGGTTGCAGAAAGGAAGAATAGAATGATCATGGAAGCTACAAGGGCTATGCTTCATGATCAAGATCTTCCCATGCATCTATGGGTAGAAGTTTCCAGAACAACGGTGTATGTACATAACCGTACTCCACACATAGTACTCGAGAACAAGACACCTGAAGAAGTCTTTTCCGCTAAGAAACGAGATGTCATTCATCTCAAAATATTCGGTTGTCGAGTGTACTCACACATTTCGAAAGAAAAGAGGACAAAGTTAGATCCTTCAGGAAAGAAGGGTATATTTGTGGGATACTCTGAAAGCTCGAAGGATTATAGAATATACTTCCAAGGATTCAAGAATATTGACATCAGCAGGGACGTAACATTTGATGAAGACTTAGCTCACAACAAATCCAAAAAGAGACCTGCTGAAGAATCTGAAGAAATAGAAGCACCTTGAATTCATGACACAACCATGAACGAATAAAATCAAGAAGAAGATCGAGAAATAGAAGAACCTCAAGAACCTATAGATCCACCTCAGGAGAAGAATACTCACAAGAGGAAACCTGCTTGGGTACGAGAATCTATCTAAGGTGTAGAAAGATATGGGGCTCCAGAAGAAAATCATAGAGAAAGGAAAAGAACCAGATCCTGTTTCGGTTATGTAGCCCTACTATGTGACATTATGGATAAAGAACCTTCCAACTATGAAGAAGCAGCAGAGAAGAAAGAATGGAAGAATGCTATGGTCGAAGAGTATCAATCGATATTGAAGAATGATGTTTGGGATGTTGTCCCAAGACCAAAAGGGAATTCTATTATAACTTCCAAATGGATCTACAAGATCAAGCATGATGCAGACAGAAGCATAGAAAAATATAAAGCAAGATTTGTGGCTCGTGGATTCTCCCATAAAGAAGGAATAGATTATGAAGAAACTTTTGCACCTGTAGCCAGATACACTTCCAATAGATTAGTACTTGCTCTGGCTGCAGTGATGAAATTGAAGATATACCAAATGGATATCAAGATTGCTTTCTTGAATGGTGTAGTAGAAGAGGAAGTGTATGTGGAGCAGCCACTCGGTTTTGAGACACATGACAGGGAGACTCATGTGTGTAAATTGAAGAAAGCCCTGCATGGTTTGAAACAGGCACCCAGGACATGGTACGGCAGAATTGATGGCTTTCTATCCAATTTGGGCTTTAGTAAAAGTAAAGCAGATTCCAACCTTTACTACAAGGTTGAAGAAGGTAACCCAGTGATAATCCTACTGTATGTAGATGATCTGTTTTTAGCAGGTATGGATGGTTTATTTACTGATACGAAGAGAAAGCTTTCTACTGAGTTTGAAATGAAGGACTTGGGTATGATGCACTATTTTCTAGGCATGGAGGTGTGGCAGAATGTAGATGGAATCTCCTTGGGACAAGGGAAGTATACGGTAGAGATCCTGAAGAGGTTCAGGATGATGGACTACAAGGCCATGACCACACCTATGGCATCGAACCTGAAGCTATTGAGTGATGCTTCATCAGAGGCGGTTGATGCTACGATGTATCATTAGATGATTGGGTTCTTGATGTACCTGATGAACACAAGATCAGATATTTTCTTTGCTATGAACACCTTGAGCCAGTTCCTGACAGATCCGAGACATGTTCACTTGATTGCCGCAAAGCACATTCTGAGGTACCTAAAGGGTACAGTTGATTATGGGTTCAAGTATGAGGCGAATCAAAAGATTAACCTGGAATATTATGTTGATTTAGATTGGGCAGGCAATGCCATCAATAGGAAGAGCACTTCAGGGTGTTGCTTCAGTATGGGATCAGGTGTGATCTCTTGGTTTGGTAGGAAGCAGACCTATGTGGCACTAATTACAGCTAAAGCAGAGTATGTTGCAGCTTGTTCAACTAGTTTTGAGGCAGTATGGATAAGGAAGCTACTGTCTGATTTATTTGATCTCTAGTTGGATGCTACCTGTATATATTGTGACAACCAAAGTTGTGTGAAGTTGTCGGAGAACCTAGTGTTCCATGACAAGTCAAAGCATATCAAGATCAAATATCACTATATTAGGGATATCGTGCAGAGAGGAGAAGTGAAGCTCTAGTATGTTGTGACGGACGAACAGATAGCTGATGTGTTGATGAAGCCATTAGCCAGAGTGAAGTTTGAGTACTTCAGGGAGAAGCTTGGTGTTCTCAAGATCGAGGTTCCCTCCAAGGGGAAGTGATGATTCTATGAGCCATTCTAACATGGTGAGATGATTGGTTCCTTCCATGGTCAGATGTAAGGGATGAGCCATTCTGTCATGGTAAGAGGATTGGTTCCTTCCATGTCAGATGTGAGTGCTGAGCCATTTTGATGTGATTGTAGGATTGGTTCCTACATGATCAAATATAAGTGTCGAATGCCATTCTCTGAATGGAGGCACCTGGTGAGTTACCAGGAATACTCAGCCTAAGGCCGAGGGCCATTCTGATGTGACTGTGGGATGTGTTCCCACATGATCAGATGTAAGTACAGGGTCATTTTGATGTGACTGTGGGATGTGTTCCCACATTATCAGATGTAAGTGCAGATCCTTTCTGAGGGGACCGTGGGATGTGTTCCCACATGATCAGATATAAGTGTTGAGCCCTTCTAGCATGGTTGCAGGATGTGTTCCCCACATGGCTCGATATAAGTGTTGAGCCCTTCTAGCATGGATATGGGATGTGTTCCCCACATGGTTGGATATAAGTGCTAAGCCCTTCTGATATGGTTCTTGGATTTGTTCCTTCCATGGTCAGATATAAGTGTTGAGCCCTTCTGATATGGTTCTTAGATGTGTTCCTCCCATGGTCATCTATAAGTGCTAAGCCTTTCCGGTATGGTTCTTGGATGTGTTCCTCCCATGGTTAGATGTGGGTGCTGAGCCTTTCTGGTATGGTTCTTGGATGTGTTCCTCCCATGATCGAATGTGAGTGCTGGGCCTTTTTGACAAGGTTGTGGGATGTGTTCCTGCATGGCCAGATGTGAGTGTTGGGCGTGCCTTTCTGACATGGTGTTGAATGTGTTCCTCTCATGGTCAGATGTAAGTGTTGGGAAAGCCATTCTAACTTAGGGTCAGATATAAGCACAGAAGAAGACCTACATGGAGGCTAGGCCTACAACCAGCATGAAAAATGGATGGCTTTGTAGAACTTCCTGTGACGAGAAGAATCATGAGATAGCACCAGTGATGATGACTCAGTGATGATCCAGATTGAGTGATGATCCAGATCCAGTGATGATGATCCGGCAGTGATGATCCAGATCCAGTGATGATGATCCAGATCCAGTGATGATCTAGATCGAGATGAAGATGACTTGAAGACGATGAGGACTCGATGATGATCCAGATGATACAGAGAAGAAGACTTGTGCTGATAAATTGTGTCGAGAGAATACCTTCATAGTTAAGAGGGAGTGTTGATGTAATTGTAACTTCAAAATGTATTCACTTATATATCTTATCTATTGTACCCCGATGTTTATTCCGGGAAGTGTTTGTAATGTAATTGAGTCATATGATGCCATGATGTTCCAATCGGGACTTTCTATAATGTGAACAAGTCATGTCAAGTCATTGTGGGTAACCCTCCTATTGATCAAGAGTTAAAGTCCCTGCAGTTGTGGGGCCCCAGGGTTATTAGACTCTCCTAGAGAAGTCAGGCCTAGCGAGTTATTTTCAAGTTGAGAATTATTATAAATAGAGAGTGAGCCTCTCTATTTATCACACACTCACTCACACTCAGTTGCAACGCATAGCTGAGGGAGAAGAAGTTGCTGGGACTAGAACTAAAGAGACTACTACTGTTGGGAGATCATCTTACTATTTTGGGGTTTTACTTTTGGTGCTGATTCTATCTCTGACG
This sequence comes from Pseudotsuga menziesii, assembly GCA_001517045.1. NCBI lineage: Eukaryota > Viridiplantae > Streptophyta > Pinopsida > Pinales > Pinaceae > Pseudotsuga > Pseudotsuga menziesii. The sequence goes on from LPNX010975113.1 coordinate 293,164, forward strand.
AAGTTGCAGGGTTTTCTCCTTTATGGTTTCCCTGAGGAAAAACATTGTGTTCATTGTCTCTTGTGTTTGATTGCTGTGCTTGTTATTCTCTCAGTTAAAGATCCTAATATAATGCTAGCTTGAATGATAAAAATCTAACATGGGTGGAGTCATGGGATTGCGTGTTTTGATTGCACAAGACATGCATAGTGCATTGTCTATTTTGATACAAAATTTAACTTTTTCCATTGTTTTCTATATGTCTTGGCACCATTCGAAAAACAACCATTGGGTGATTGGGCAAACTATTAAAAGTTCTTTTTTTTTGTTTTCACAGTAATATATATATAGTGTATTATCGATTTTAGCACAATAGAACCACAAATACAAAGGTGAACTTGCTCCAATTGTATGCTACAGGCCTTGCCACCATTGGTAAAATAATTATTAGGTTATTAGGTGGAGTCATGGGATTGCTTGTTTTGATTGCACAATAAGATATGCATAGTGCATTATCTATTTCATAAAACTTAACTTGTTTCCATTGTTTGCTACATGTCTTGGCACCATTGGAAAAACAACAATTAGTTGACTAGGTGGACTGAAGGGAGTGCTTGTTTTGTTTTCACAGTAAGATATGCATAGTGGATTGTGTACTTACTCATAGTAGATCCATAGACACAGAAGTGGACTTGTTCCCATTGAATTCTACATGCCCTAGAACCATTGGGAAACACTACTATTAGGAGACTAGGTGGAGCCATGGGATTGCTTGTTTTGATTGGATAGTAAGATATGCACAATGCATTGTCTATTTTGGTAGAAAAATTAACTTGTTTCCATTGTTAGATATATGCCCTAGAACCATTTGAAAAAAAACCATTAGGTGATTGATTGGAGTGATGGGAATGGTTTTTTTTTTTGCATGGTAATATATGCATAGTGTATTATATGTTTTGGTAGAATAGAGCCACATATACAAAAGTGGACTTGTTCCCATTGGCAAAAAAACCATTTGGTGACTAGGTGGAGTCATGGGATTGCTTGTTTTGTTTTCATAAGAAGATATGCATAGTGCAATGTCTATTTTTGTATAATATAGCCATATAGACATAATCAAACTAGTTTCCACTATCCAATAATGGACTTGGAACCATTGGTAAAAGAACAATGGGATTCATTTATTGAACAAAAGAAAAATGACTGAAACATAGATAGGTAAACACATAGTAAAACAACAATAGGTTTATAGGTTATCATATAGTGAAACATATATAATTACACATATAGTTAACATGCATCTACTCTGTAACCTTGAATCATATAGACATTAGAAACAAGGTTTATAGTTGAACCAGGGTAAAAATCACATGATGTCTTACTCTAGGTGGTTGGTAAAGATATTAGTAGCTTGAATTTTGTTGACATTGCTCTTTAGCAGTTCAAAATTCTAGAAAGTAAAAAAGGTAAAAAGTATGGTGTTTGATGGTCCTTTATATATTTTTGTTGTCGGGTTTGATTGGTGTATGCCATTGGCATGGATTACATAAAATAATTTTTAAATGAGTGCACTGGATTTATTTGGGTGTGATATGATGGCTTGGAAGTTGTCATTGTTGATCCTTATGCTTTTAATCAGTTTAATGGATGATTTGATGAGTGTAATGGAAATATTTCTTTGTTGATCCTTATGCTTTCAATTAGTTTACTGGAAGATTTGATGAGTCTAATGGAAATATTTCTTTTGTTGATCCTTATGGTCATTCATTTTAATGGATATCTTGATGAATTTAATGGATTCCTTGATGAGTTTAATTGAATATTTGATGAATTTAATGGGTTGGGTGTCATTAATTGAAATAGGTTGGTTTAATTGCTGAATATCCTTGTAGGTGAAGCTTACCCCTATAACCTTTGTAAATGTGTAGGTGAGGATGTGAAATTTTGTAGGTGAGGATTTGTGATGGGATATCTTGGCACTATTGGTTGTGTGAGTATGCTCTAGATGTCATTTGATGGGATTTAGTGGAGAGGCAATGAGTACATGTGGTCTAGGCATTGTAGGACCTTTTAATGATTGAGTTGATACCTTGGCCAGAGAACATTGCGATGTGTCAGGGACATTATTACTTATAAGGTTGTTATGTCAGTTATGAACAATATTATTTAAATATGCTATTTATGGACTGTTGTGGGCCCAATCATCACATGCGTCAATTTTTTATTTTTTTTAATATATGAATATTTATGCATGTTAGTTTATTCACCAATTGGGTGTTTGATGTGACCATTTCTATCACAATTATTGGTCCTTACTCACTGCTCCCCTATCAACCATGCATGCAAGGAATCATTATGCCATCCTTTTATGGGTTTTGCAGACTGATCTTTTTCCAACTTTTGGAAATACCGACCACGTGACAAACTTCTGGCTTGCATAAATAATTTGAAGGAATAGATATTCGATGTTTTATCTCCCTCTCCTTTTATTGAACTAAAAGAACATAATAATTATGTTCCCATTTATATAGGATGGGTGAATATGTGCCTTCTGGATATTTTATTGGTATAATTATCTTTTTTATAATGGGATAAGTTCTATCTAGTTGTTTGTAAATAAGCAAGGACGAACAAGTTTTATAATCACAATTGTTTAAATATTTGTATAGCTAATTGATTGTATATACAAGTAAATGGGAATATTATAGGGGACTTAAAATTGCTTTTAACTTTTTATTGGCTAAAAAGTACATGTTAACACACAATACCTAGATGCATCTCATCAGACTAGAAATCTATCTCTGTATTGACAATCAAATAGTTATTTCAGTGGCATGAATTTCTTGAATGAAGGTGATGAATCAACGAGCATTAGTGAATAACAATCAATAATAAACATATTCAAGACTAACCTAAAAACTGAATTATAATAAATATTGAGACCTTAAAAAATATACATATAAAATTTTATAACAAATTTTAAAAAACAAAAAACAAATAATATTTTTTTCTTTCATTTGTCTCTATCGCAGACGAGGATAATGCACTAACTGGTAATCAACTAAAATTTTTGGAAAAATATCCATCTTTTTTAACAAGAGAAGAAGGTTTGGAATTAGGAAAAGAAATCACATTGGATGAAATTCAGAAAGTTCTGCTTAAGTTTGCAAAGGACAAGAGTCTTGATCCAAATGGATGGGCCATAGAGTTCATTTGTGATTTCTTCGACATATTGGGCAAAGATTTACTAGAAGTTGCATAATTGTCTAGAAATAAATGTTATATGTCAGGATCTCTTAATGCCACTTTTATCACTTTAATTCGAAAAAAAGACAATCCAAAGAAATTCTCTAATTTTAGGCCTATTGCTCTATGTAATCTGGTTTACAAACTGGTCACTAAGATAATTGGTGACAAAATAAAACGTATGCTTAATAATTACATTTCCAAACACAAATTCAATTTATTAGACAATAGACAGATCCATGATGCTATTGGAACCACCCAGGAGTGTCTACATATTGTTAAGACTAAAAATCTAAGTTTGGTGATATTGAAGCTTGACCTAGCAAAGGCTTATGATAAAGTTACTTGAGATTTTCTGACATTAGTTCTTCTTCAGATTGGTATTCCTAAGCTTATTATAAATTGGATAATGGCATGTATCTCATTTGCTAATTTTGCAGTCCTTATCAATGGGTCTCCTACGTCTTTTTTCAAGAGGTCTAGAGGCTTAAGATAGGGATGTCATCTCTCTCTGTTGTTATTCTTTCTCATGATTGAAGGAATCAACATATTAATCATTAAAGCTTGGGATGAAGGTTGGTTATCAGGTATAAAAATTTCAGAAAAAAAAAATAAAAAAAAATCTTTGTTTCACGTTTACTTTTCGTAGATGATGTTATCCTTTTTGGACTTGATAATATCAAAGAATGGATGTAATGTCCTCTTCCAGTTAGGCCTTAAGGCCCAAAACTGCTAACCTATGTGATTCCTGTGGGTTTGAGCGGTTACTGACAGCTAGGGAATCAGCTAAGGACTGATGCCATCCATAGAAGATCTAGGGCATCATCATTTGGTCAAGAAGGGCCACCGGGGCCAAAGGCCACCTTCGTGCATGCCATCCTAGAATTATTTAATAATGCATGCACTATTTAAGTCTCCATCTGCATGCATGCAAGTCAACGGCAAATTAAAAGATAAAGTGACCTAATTAGGTCAAAGATTAGGTTTTGCACAGTTGAACTTTATAAATAGAGGATAAAGCGAAAGGAGACTTCACTTTGGATTATGATTATTTTGGGAGCTCTTGGATAGCAGCACAACAGTTGGGGTTGGAGACAGAGTCTTTAGCTAATAGGATTTCGGTAGTGAAACATCTGCCCTAGTCTTATTCAGGGTAAGCCATACTAGGGACACGTGTGCAGCCGTAAAAGGGGGGTTTTCAGCCAGAAATACCTAATAAGCTGTGGGGCCTTCAGATCTCAGTTTCCTTCTGAAACTCAGGCACCATTCTCATCATCAGCATCATAATCCGGTACCCGGTGATTATCAGATCCCTCCGTGCTCATCCGAAATAGTTATCAGTAGTTTCGGGATTCCAGAGGCGTGAGCAGCTGTCTCTCAGAAGAAAGTCGCTATCCTACCTAGAGGACTCAGAAATCACTCTTGTATCAGGCATTCTCTTCGGCATGGAAAGGCTATCAACCCCGCAAATCCGCAGCTCCATCGGACACCTCCTTCCCTGAGGGCGTCATCCTTTTCTGACTGGGCGTCTTGCTGCTAGGGGTTCACTCAAGTAGAGGAGATCAGTTCATCTCCGATCCAGCTCTCAGTGCTTGCATACTTTCTCTGGAGTAGTCCAGCCAGCTTATCAGTGGTAAGTGTTCATTCTATCTCACAAACCCTAACCCTAATTTTTCCTATAAAATAGGGATTTTTGCATGGCAGTTTGCATGCCCAGTTGTATCAGCCTTTTTGCTTAGAAATAGAAAATATCAGGATTTGGGATATTATAGTGGTATCAGAGCTGTTTTCTTGGCCAGCTATGGGATTAAGAGATGAAAAGTAGATGAATATAGAAGGAGATCCTTTTTTAACCTATAGGAGGAGGAAGAGTAGATACACAGAAGAATTTGAAGATTTCCAACTAGAAGATACCAATTCAGACATGGAACAAACAGGTATACATTCAGATAGGGGAAAAGGAACGGGAGAAGAGGAGGATCAGATGGAGTTTCACAGCTTGGTATCTACATTGCAAGACTTAGCCAAAGGACAAAAATAAGTCCTCAATGCAATCGACAGACTATCAGTGAAACCGGAAACAGGTATCAACAGTACACCTCCCTCACCGGTAGATCGGGGATCTTCAAGCAGCAGTGGAAAGATGGTGTACACTAACATCCAGAACACTTCACACATATACAACAGACCTACTATCAGGCCTACCATGCCTCACTTCTTGGCAGATACAGTAGGGGGCCCAGTCATGCAGGTAGAACCTAGCGAGCCTTTTGGGGCTTATTTGCAGGAGTACAGAGACTTAGGGGATGAGTTTCATGCTGCCATGTCTTTCTCAGACTTCTGCAACATGAAGAGTAGGAACAAGACCAAGAATTTCAATAAGGGTTTCAATCACAACTATGAGCTGCAGAAGACCTTGGGCAGGTTAACCATCCCAAACTTTGATGGGACTTGCGGAGGATCAGCGAGAACATGGGTCCAAAAGTTGGATACCTATTTCCAACTCAACCCCATGACAGAGATAGACGCCATTAAGTTGGCTACACTTCACCTGGACGGAGAAGCTCACAAATGGTGGTACCATGGATTGGTGACATTGGGTCACAACACCATACATTCTTATGGTGAGTTCACTCAAAAAATCATAGAGAGGTTTGATAGGAAAGATCCAGAGATCCATTTCAGGGAGTTGGCTCAACTCAAGCAGACGGGTAGTGCAGAAGCTTTCATTTCAGAATTTCAGAGGCTAGCCGTTATGGTAACAAATGTGTCAGAGAGCGGATTGACTATGTTATTCACTGAGGCCCTCATAGAGCCACTACGGGGATGGGTGAAAGCCTACAAACCCCTCACTCTGCAGGATGCTATTAGCGGGGCAAGGGATCTTCAGGATTCAGTGCCCAAAAGCAAATTTCCTCTGAAAACCAATTTTCATGTTAGGGACAAGGACAGGAAACCTTTCCAGCAGGAAGTGCCCAAGAAAACTTGGTTAGATGAGGACACTAGGAAAGACTTGAGAAGGAAGAATATATGCTTCACCTATCAGGAACCATGTGTACCAGGAAACAGGTGTGTAGGGAAGGCGAAGGCCCACTACATTGAGGTGTATTCAGACAGTGATGAGGACGAAAATGAGTAGGAGGCCACGGAAGAGGATTCACACCAGGGTGATACACCAGAGGGATTCTTTGCTACATTATCTCGAGTACCAAGATTCCATACTCTCAGGGTTAGGGGAGTAGTACAAGGTCACAGAGTAGGAGTATTGATTAATGGGGGAGCCACCCACAATTTCATTGACTCTGCTTGGGTAGCCAAGAGAGGTATTCAGACCGAGAAGTTCGAGGGATTCACTGTAGCAGTAGCTGGGAACTCCAGCATGGAGTGCAACTACTGGATTCCAAAATTGAATGTTGCCTTAGGTAACTATCAGATGACAGACTCTTTTTATGTAGTGGATGTAGCGGATACTCATGTGGTATTGGGTGTTCAGTGGCTTTACTCTATAGGGAAATACACTACAGACTACAGGGCAATGGAAATGGAGTTCCAGGGGCGAGACAGCAAACAGGTAGTTTTGAGGGGCAAGAACACTTATCCCCCAAAAACGGTCTCATCACAGAGAATGGAGGCAGTGCTCCGACAAGATGATATAGAATGGGCTACAGAATGTTTTGTCACCTTTAGGAAACCCCCAGAGATCAGCACACAACACCCAAGTGACATTCACGCCTTGCTACAGAAACATGAAAAGGTTTTTCGGGACCTTCCATCCAGCAGACCACCAGATTGAGGTTTTGAACACATCATCGAGCTAGAGGAGGGAACACAAGTAGTCATCACTACTCCTTACAGGCATCCCAAAAGGTACAAGGATGAGTTTGAGAAAAACATCAAATAATTACCGGAGCTTGGTTATATACGGCCCAGTTCTAGCCCCTTTGCATCTTCAGTAGTTCTAGTTAAGAAGAAGGATGGTACTCTGCGTATGTGCATCGATTATCGGGTACTCAACAAAATGACCATTAAGAATAGGTATCCCATTCCCAGAATTAACGAACTCATGGAGAGCTTCGGGGAGCTCAATACTTCTCCAAGATCGATCTTCGCTTGGGATACCATCATATCAGGGTAAGAGACCAGGACATCCCCAAAACAACTTTTCACTGTCACTACGGTCACTATGAGTTTTTGGTCATGCCCTTCGGACTTACCAATGCTCCAGCCACTTTTCAGTCATGCATGAACCACACCTTCAGGGAATAGCTACGTAAGTTCTTGCTTGTATTCTTTGATGACATCCTGATTTACAGCAAAACATGGGAAGAGCACCTGAAACACCTGGACGAGACGTTGAGTATTTTAGAAGAACATTCACTTTACACAAAAATGTCCAAGTCTGAGTTTGGCATGAAGGAAATGTTGTATTTAGGACACGTAATCAATGCCGAAGGAGTACAGGTTGACATGGAGAAAATCCGAGCTATCAAGGATTGGCCCACGCCAAAAATAGTTATAGAATTGAGAGGGTTCCTAGGTCTGTGCACTTATTACCGCCGGTATGTTAAAGGATTCTCCTAATTTGCAGCACCCCTCACAGACCTCACCAAGAAGGGGGCATTCACTTGGATATACTTAGCATAGAAAACTTTCAAGGAGATGAAGGTTATTATGAGTTCTTGTCCAGTTCTAGCATTACCATACTTCTCACAACCCTTTGTAGTAGAATGTGATGCCTCAGGGGAAGGGTTAGGAGTAGTGTTGATGTAGAATCATCACCCTATTGCATTTGAGAGCCGCAAACTGAAGAACTACGAGCGCCATTACTCCATATATGACAAAGAGATGCTAGCCATCTTGCATGCTCTCACAAAATTCAGACAGTACCTGGTGGGTAGTAAGTTCAAAATCAAAACTGATCATAATAGCCTCAAGTATTCCTTGGAGCAAAGGGAACTAAATGAGCGACAACAAAAATGGGTCAGCAAGGTACAAGCCTATGATTTCAAGATCGAGTATGTGAAAGGTAAGACTAATGTAGTAGCAGATGTGTTATCCTGGTGTCTAGCCCCATTATCTCTGAGTAGTATATCCATAGATTGGAGGGTACTTCTCTTAGTGGAATGCTCCAAAAATAAATTTGCTTGTGAATTATTGGACGGAAAAATTCAGGATGATAGGTATAGGATTGTGGATGACATAATCTACTACAAAGACAGGATATACCTCGTTCCAGAATCCACATTGAGGAAAAAGATCATTCAGGCAGCCCACGAATCTCCTTTATTAGGGCATCAAGGTTTCCTAAAAACCTACAGGAAGATCAGAGAGAGGTTCTCATGGAAGGGCCTCAAGGTGGATATTATTCAGGATGTCCGGGAATGTAGCATCTGTCAACAGAACAAGATTGAGAACACCCATCCAGCAGGGTTACTCCAGCCACTATCGATTCCAGAACAGAAGTGGGAGAGCATCTCCATGGACTTCATTACAGTCTTGCCCAAGGTCCAAGGGCGATATTTTTTATATGTAGTAGTTGACAGACTGACCAAGTTTGCACATTTCTTCTTGATACCATCAGACTACTCGGCAGCTCAAGTAGCAGAGTTATTTTTCAGGGAGGTTTTCAGGTTACACGGGTTGCCTAAGACCATTGTCAGTGATCGGGATAGCAGGTTCACGAGTGCCTTTTGGCAGGAACCGTTCAGATTGGTGGGGACCAAACTGGCTACTAGTATGAGTTATCACCCCCAGAGTGACAAGCAAACAGAAATAGTCAACAAATGGATCGAGGATATCTAAGGAATTGTGTAGCAGGGTAGCAGCGGACCTGGATCAAATGGCTACACCTAGGGGAGTATTGCTACAACACTACTTATCACATGTCTATTAGGATGACTCCTTTTAAGGAATTATATGGATACGAGGCCTTGGATTATGCATATTTGGCATTCAGAGACAGTAGGGCTCCTAAGGCTAAGGATTGGATACAGGACAGTCAGGACATCCTGAAAATACTGAAGGAGAATTTACAAACAACCCAGAATCAACAAAATATGTATGCCGACAAACATAGGATTGAACGGAGCTTCGAGGTAGGGGATTTAGTATACTTACGGCTCCAGCCTTACAGACAGTCCTCACTTAAGAATAAATGAGCAGAGAAGTTGAAACCCCACTTCTATGGACCCTACAAAATAATCTGGAAAGTGGGGGAAGTGGCATATGAACTAGAACTTCCTCAGGAAAGCAAAATTCACAACGTGTTCCATGTATCTAGCCTGAAGAAGAACCTTGGGAAACACATTGCTCCATCCACCGAATTGCCTCCTTTAGATGATGAAGGACTGCTAATACTGATTCCCGAATGGATCATTCAGACTAGAGAGAGGAAGCTCAGGAACAGGGTAATCAGGGAATACTTAGTTCAATGGAAGGAACTACTGTCAGAAGATGCCACCTAGGAAGGTGAATAGGTATTGTAGCATCCCAATTTGAAGTTGCTTGAGGACAAGCAATGTCGAGCGGGGAGGACTGTAATGTCCTCTTCCAGTTAGGCCTTAAGGCCCAAAACCGCTAACCTATGTGATTCCTGTGGGTTCGAGCGGTTACTGATAGCTAGGGAATCAGCTAAGGACTGATGCCATCCATACAAGATCTAGGGCATCATCATTTGGTCAAGAAGGGCCACCGAGGCCAAAGGCCACCTTCGTGCATGCCATCCTAGAATTATTTAATAATGCATGCACTCTTTAAGTCTCCATCCGCATGCATGCAAGTCAACAACAAATTAGAAGATAAAGTGACCTAATTAGGTCAAAGATTAGGTTTTGCGCAGTTGAAATTTATAAATAGAGGATAAATCGAAAGGAGACTTCACTTTGGATTATGATTATTTTGGGAGCTCTTGGATAGCAGCACAGTGTGCAGCATAGCAATTGGGGTTGGAGATGGAGTCTTCAGCTAACAAGATTTCAGCAGTGAAACATCTGCCCTAGTCTTATTCAGGGTAAGCCATACTGGTTCACCACTTTTTCTTCATTCATTCATCTGTTATCTAGCATATGGTATAGATCATTGCAGGGAAACGTGTGTAGCCGTAAAAGGGGGGTTTTCAGCCGAAAAGCCCTAATCAGCTATGGGCCCTTCAGATCTCAGTTTCCTTCTGAAACTCAGGCACCATTCTCATCATCAGCATCATACTCTGGTACCCGATGATTATTAGATCCCTCCATGCTCATCCAGAATAGTTATCAGCAGTTTCGGGATTCCAGGGGCGTGAGCAGCTGTCTCTCAGAAGCAAGTCGCTATCCTGCCTAGAGGACTCAGAAATCACTCTTGTATCAGGAATTCTTTCCGGCACGGAAAGGATATTATCCCCGTAAATCCGCAGCTCCATCGAACACCTCCTTCCCTGAGGGCGTCATCCTTTTCTGACTGGGCATCTTGCTGCCGGGGGTTCACTCAAGCAGAGGAGATCAGTTCATCTCCGATCCAGCTCTCAATGCTTGCATACTTTCTCTGGAGCAGTTTTGCTGGATTATCAGTGGTAAGTTTTCATTCTATCTCATAAACCCTAACCCTAATTTTTCCTATAAAATAGGGATTTTTGCATGGCAGTTTGCATGCCCAGTTGTATCAGCCTTTTTGCTTAGAAATAG
>LPNX010975120.1:0-38624 GCA_001517045.1 Pseudotsuga menziesii
TGGAGTCTCATTAATGTTTGAACTCACTCGCGGGTTTTAGTTTTAAAGGACCTCGACCGAGCTAATACCTCGGTCGAGGTATTAACAAAACCTCAACCGAGGGTTTGTTAAACCCTCGACCGAGGGTTTAACAAACCCTCAGTCGAGGTCTTGTCAATACCTCGACCGAGATATTTAAATACCTCGGTCGAGTTTCAGACCTCGGTCGAGGGCTTAAAAAAACAGACTTAGCCCACATTCAAACAAATGGAAAATTTCCTGTGCCTTGCAGATGTGTAAACCCTGCCATTCCTAGCACATAACTGAGCGGAGTTGATACCGATAGATTCACCAACGAATCTTCTATCCATTTACGTATCATACATGCATTTTGGCATTCATATGATATTTATTTTTTAATTACTTCTAAAACTTATACTTAGAAAACCACACTGCAACTTTGAAGCAGCGCAAAGAAAAACCCGCAGAGTTAAAAATACATAGCCAAAAAATTCTTAAAAATGCACACATCACATATCGACGTGTCCTCTTCAAAAGGGTATCTTTGGTTTTTCAATTTTTGAAAAAATAGAAAAAATTCCTTTACGTGCACAAATATGTGTTTAAAACAATGCTGAAATCGAATGTGGTCACTTTCGAAAAATAATAAATAATTGTATAATGCAAAAAAAATTAACAAAAAAGTATGCAAATCACACTGCATTTTATGTAGATCATGCTCATATATTTATTTTTTTAGAATTATTAATGCAAGATTAAATTACTCTACGTGGACACGAGCCACTTATTAGCTTCTTCAAATTTTTAAGGTCACACAGTTCATTAAATGCAAAAATTCAGACATTAAATGACATCGGAATATTTTAAAAAAAATATCACTATGAAGCCAACATAATATTCTACAATTTGTTTTCTTACTGCAAGTCAAAATTCACATGGCATATATGCGTTTTGAGGGCTTCTATCTAGCACATGAGTAAAAAATCAGGTTTTCATCGCCAAATTTGGCCAAAAAGTGTTACCCATCTTCATGGAATCACCCCCAAATTTCAAAACCAACTCAGAACTACCTAGATTTGATTTCAAGATTACAATTATGACAACATCAGCCCTGGAGAGTGTGATTAGAATCACTGATGGACACCCATAGAAAATGGAGGGTAACACTTCCAACTAGGTCCTGAAATGTGAAATTACATCATTGATTGGACCACTCTCTAGAAACTGCTAATATAGAATTTTTAGAAGTAACAACCTCTTAGATTTGCCTAAAAAATCAACTTGTACATATCTCCCCAAATGGTATTCAAAACCATGATAATATCATGCAACATATGACATTGCAACTCACCCTAAGGATTTTCTTAGAAAGAGGGACTTGACTATTAGGATATATTTGCTTCAGTTGAAAGGTATACATATATTTGAGTAGCCATGTCTATTGCATCAGTTTTTGGTTGGTTCTTATACTAGATTACCCAGTATTATATATAATTCACTAATTTACTCAGTATTATATTTAAACCTAACATGTGCTGTTGATGGGCAGGATTAGGATGGTTACAAGCCTTCCACCCATTCTTATGGCAATTCAATTAAGTATTTTTTTATAATATTTAGAGAGATCTCAGAACACAACATAAATGTCTTGAATATGATTGGTTAAAAATTTAATTAGTACATCTTCTTGGTTTTCAATGTGAAATCACTCAATGGAAGGTAAAAACAAACAATTTTTTATTCTAGTAGTAATTGGATGCTAGAAAAGTATAGAGTATTATGTAAAAGATTAAATTGCATAAATATAATATTTGTCTCATGTTTGTTTCATAAATCTTAACTCATCTGTTGTTGAATAAATATTTCAGGATTATAGGGTGCATAGGGATGAAATTCATTCAAAGAAGGAGAGATTAATGGCCCATCTTGGTGTATTGTCACAAATTCTTGAGAGCTAGAATAAGCCAGAAGATAATGATACTCAAGCTAGTCAGTTTGCATGAGATCTAAAGAAGGTGATATTCTCCTATTGTTTGATTAATAGATTTTTCATTTGAAGTTGCATTTGGAAATGCATTGTCAAAAGTATCTTGAACTGGAATATTTAGTTAATCCACTCGATTTCCTATTCTCCTGCATGTACATGCACATGCACATATGGGGCCGTGTTTACTGTCGCAATCACAATCATCTCCACACCAACATTGGGCAATCTCCAAGTTTGTTTGAATTCCACAGCTTATTACATAACTAAAATAAAACTGGGTGATTTAAACTAATGTTATGGTCATGTAGGTTCCTTTCCTTGTATGGTCAAGTTTCATCCCAGAAAATTATTGTGAGTTGAGCTTGAACATTTTCAGCCCTCGCGACTAAGCTAAAACTGAGTCATATTGGTTGGAATATTCATGTGCTAGTGGAAGATCGAGGTAATTAGATTTATAAGTAATGTGGTTAATTTCTCAAATGGAAATGGGTGGGTGAGTGGAATCCACATGAGTCTCTTAGTAATGGATTCCATACTTGATGTGTTGATCATGATCACGCATGCAGGGAATGGCATGATATATTACAGGTGACTATAGGCAAGGATGTAGACTCATATAGTATATCTTATACATTTGCATGGCTTGTACCCTCAAAGGATAGGACATGACACAAGCTTTGATACACTACATCAAAACATTTGGATCGATAGGAAGGTTAGTCATTTATTTAGTTTAAATGGTTTTAAATTTGAGTATATTTTGCACTGGCTTACAAATATAGTCAAGCTGAGAATAATATTATACTTCAACTATAGTGAATCCGATTAGAAGTTTATTTATTTTTCTACATGATTTATGTTAGTTTGGAGTAAAAAATATCTTTTTGTATAAAAATAAAATTTTCAAATTTTTTTTCTTTGTATGTCAATTGTACTCTTTGAAATATGCCCTTGAACATGTAACCATGGATCCGGTTATCTCCCCAAAATATTTAGATATTATGAATAAAATCAAATAGAGAGCCTTTTAGCTAGAGCTAAAACTTTACCCTATGAATAGTTTGCCACCGTATTCTAATCAAAGGATATTTCTTAAGTACTTCAACAAATTATGTTCATTGGTAGTTAAGGGAAAGGAACTCAGGGTAAGAGAATTTAATTTCTAGATTTAGAATAAGTAGCCTCTTACTTCAACATTCATGTTCCTAAGCACACATTGGATTCCATTCAAGTCAATTTCAACTACTTCTGCATGACCTCCACCTCTGATTTCTATCAAAGTAGTCGACAAATTTCCCACTTTCAGTTGGAAACCCTTTGGCAATCTTGTTTCTACTATCAAGGATTTGGATTAACACCATTTCCTGCTGCCCTTGGGGGTGCCATTTATCTTATATGAGAAACCTTTTGGGAAGAATAGCTACCATTTTTGGAGGTGGGTGAGTAAATATGGTTGTGCTCACTTTAAAATGGTATAGCCATGCTTGGATTCACGCTAAAGTGAGTGACTGAGCCATTGTCACTAAATGCACTTCCTTTTAATTATCAAGTGTGATGACCTTCATGTCTCTAACTAACTAGCCAAAGAATTTGCTTGATATGAAACACATTTACCAAAGAGATCTCCAATATTTGGCAGCTGAATAGTAACCGCCCAAGCTAAGCACAGATTTTCATTGCTTTCACTACAAGGTTCTCATCTTTCTCCATCAAATATTCCTGTAATTATTTAATTTGGATGGGTTTTAATTCTCTTGTTGACTAGGCAATACACAAGTTTGTTTAAATTCCCTAAACATGATTGACACTAACCTTTTCAAACAAGTCAAGGATGTGATTAGTCTTTGGTATCTCATCCTTCATTTTTAAGTGGCGGTTGTTTCATTTCATTTTAACCACCTTTGTTAAGGATTGAAATATCTCCATTTCTCAAGTTTGTATTTCAACATTTTATATACTTAATAAATCTCAAGATCACATAGTACTGTACAAACAGTAAAATGTTAATGACTCATAAATGTCGAAAACATTCCTTGAGATCACTTGAGATTAGCACATTGCAGTGAAACATTAATTCTTCAAACATTACTGTAATAAAAACAAATATCAAAGCAATTCCAATATTGTATCATTAGTAAGTGTCAAAATTTTCTGAGAGTCAAGTGCTGATATAAAATTCTTGAGTGTCAAAATCGTACACAAAAATAATTTTCAGCTTTGTACAAGTCCTATTTTCGCTTGAAAATAAAGGTATTTCTGAACTTTGGTTTCTTACAATCATATTTTCCAAGATTTAGCATCATTATATAGTGTGTTGATGACTTAAAATTACAGTAGTACCCTCTTATTGCAATATGGTGTAAACAATGGTTATTTTTCTTAAATATCATTGTATTCGCACTTAAGGACGTGTCTTCATGTCCTCTTATCATGGGTCTCTTAATGGAGTATGATTAAATATTAAACCTTAAAGAAACATAATGGTTTCTAGGCAATAGTGATTTTTTCAATCCCATTAAGCCAATTTCTTCAGTTTTGTTCAAAATTCCTAGAAAAGGTTTATGGATTTCATAACCTGCTTGATCATATATTGTGAACTTATACAATGTATCATCCTTTGTTGACCATTAGATACTCAAAGTTGTGTGATTGATCTTTTTTACCATTATAGAGGAATTTGTAAGTTAGCTTCCCAAATTCTAAAAGGGCGCTAGCTCAATGGAAGAGTGTCTGCCTTACAAGTAGGAGGTTGGTGGTTCAATCCCTCCATGCCCCAATGATATTATAATATTGGTTAAAAACAACTAAATTAGTCACCAAAAAATAAGAGATAAGTGACCAAACAATGAGAGATAAATGACCAAAGAAAATGACCAAAATTCATATATAAAATTACTAAAAATGACTAAATTAGTGACCAAAAAATGAGAGATGCAAAACTAGGCATTAAAAAGGATGCAACACGTAGCACTAATGATAAATCCAAACATGGCATTGATATGGTAGCAAAATAAGACGTGAAACTAGGCATTAAAAATGATGCAACATGTGGCATTAATGATGAAGCCAAATATGACGTTGATATGGTAGAAAAATAAGATGTTACTTTGGATGCAAAACATGATGCTAAATAGGAAGAAAAATATGGTGCAACAATAGAAGAAATATTTGGTGTCATTTTGGTAGAAAAACATGATGCAAAAAAGGAAGCAAAAATTGGTGCAAA
Source organism: Pseudotsuga menziesii (assembly GCA_001517045.1). Lineage (NCBI taxonomy): Eukaryota > Viridiplantae > Streptophyta > Pinopsida > Pinales > Pinaceae > Pseudotsuga > Pseudotsuga menziesii. Next base: position 5,214 of record LPNX010975120.1, read on the forward strand.
TTTGGAAGTGAAAATTGACGCATATTTGGAAGTAAAACATGGTGCAAAATGGGATGCTAAAGTGGTAGAAAAAATGGATGCGATATTGGATGCTAATTTGGATGCTAACATGGTGCTATTAAGGATGGAAATATGGCACTAACAGGTATTTCATTTAAGAAGAAAAAGTAGACACTCGTTAAGAAGCAAAATATGACGTTATTTAGGAAGCAAACCTCGACGTTGTTTAGGAAGCAAAGTTGGACGCTATTCTAGAAGCAAAAAAATAGATGCTATTTTGGACGTCATAAAGGATGCTATCTAGGAAGAAAAAAAGACGTTTTTTGAGACGCTTTAAGTTTTGTCCATGATGGATCCCATTTAGCATCTAGTTTGACCACTCAATGTAAAACAAATTACACTAAAAAGGGACACTAATTACAGGATTTGTTGTAATGCAATATGACCTTTACATGTCTGGTTTAAAGTGGGTTATGACTGGAAGTCGGTCCTTCTTCAAGATTTCGTGAAGGCTTAAAAAATTCCTAGCCTTAACCAAGTAATGAACAAAATATTAGTTTAATTCTATGCATTTAGATCTTTTAAAGGTTAAAAACCAATGCCACACTTAACTTTGGGGTTTTCGATCATTATGTAGGAAAGGAGAAATAAGGAGACTACAAGAGGAGCCAACCCCTGTCCCTCTCTACGCTTAGTTGAGGTGAGTTTCAGTATGAGAGTCCTTTTGTATTAATCATTTATTTTATAAGGAAGTGGTTGTTTAAAATCATTTTTTTTAATGCGCAGGTGGAGTTCGGTGGCTAGAGAAAGCTTCGAACTTATTCTAGCTTTAATCTGCAAGCCTGTGCTTTATTTGTCTAGGTAAGGGTTTTACCCCACCGTGCTTTTCCTTATTTGGTTACAGTTTACAATACATGGTTTTTGACATTGTATAATGTGGAATACAAGTTTGTTAATATTGGCCCTGTGAGAGAAACAATAGGGTCACCTCCTCTCAGGCCTCCTTTTCCCTGCCAAAGGTGAGTAAATTACTCTAACTATGTTTAATTTGAAAGAATGCAGTCATTAACTTTGTTACTAGCAACCCTATTAACACTCCCCAGTTGTTTGTTGTGCATGTATCCATTGATGTGGTTCTGCTTGGTCTTTACCAATGGATCCATCGATAAAAAAATTGGTAAGGTTCAAGTAAATCTAGGTTACAGTGGTTTCCCACTGGGTTTGCATCCCATGAGTGGATAGGGATTTCGCCACTACAGCGAAGATAATTTAAAATATTTTGTTTTAAACCCCTATGGGTATGTAATTAGCTATTTTAACAAAAAGGCTTCACAACCGTTCATGTTTAAAGGTGTTTGATATGCCATCCTACTCAGATGTACATTGTGTTTTTGTTCTTAAACAATGGATTCCAAAAGATGGGCTTACAAATATGATGACGTTTTTAACGGTTGGAAAACTTTGTTGATTGAAATAATTCTATTGAAGCTCGCAGCTTAATAATGGTTGTTATTTTATTTGGTGTGATTCGATTGTGGCTGAATTCTTTGACATAGCTATTATCCTAGGGTATGGATACCCATGAATAGTGGTTGTGCATTTAATTTTAATTGTCCGAAATAGATTTACTCCATCATTAACTAGATATTATTGTTGTTTGAGTTATTATACATATCTGTGAGCCTTCTAGACATGTATTGATTTATTTTATAAAATAGTATATTTGACTACGGATGAGTTGAAACATCGATATAGAGATTCACGATCTAGATGTTTAATAAATGAAGAAGCCTTTTGGCTTTGTTCTGTAAATCTATGAATAATTTATATGATGGTCTCCCATATCTTTGTTTAATGTTTATATTCTTTGATTTCTTATTAGGGTTGTTTGATTTCCTATTTACTTGGGGATTCCTCCTTTTAAAATTTGTTGTTAACTATTTGGTCGTAACTATAGGTATTCTTAAAACAGAGTTTTAAATTGGAATAAGTTGTAATTTAATACAGTCTAGAACAAACATAGACTTTGTATGAAATCCTCAACTCTTAGGGTATACGATTAGTTTGGGAAGACATAGATCTAACATACATTTAAACTATTTTAGAAGAAAAATATAAACATACTTAAAAATGTTAACCAGATCTATGGATTGGGAATTACTCTGGTTTTCCAAGTATTTGGTTGGTTGATTATGATACATTCGTTCAGATAATTTAATTATACTAACAATAGATGCACTCTAATTTGGGTATGGAAGTACAAAAAAAGATTAATTGAGAATATAGCTGAGATAATAAGATTTGTGATTCTTCTACATTTCGTAAATAAAGAACATTTTATACTAAATCATAACATTAAAATAGGAAAATATTAGGAACATATGTATAGCATAAATCATTATAAATAAAAATGCATTTACGATTCATATCTATACTCAGTCTATAATTTATCAATACTAAACATATAAGAAATTGAGTATGGAAACTGACACCACTATCGAGAAAGCATAATTGAAGCTGTCATTTCTCCCAACCAAATCCTAGAGCATCCAAGTCTTACTTGCTCCAGAACCCCCAAGCTTGTTTTTTGAACCACAAGGACAAAATCCGATCAATGCACCATCTCTCGCATCAACATATCAATTCCCCATCCATCACTATACTCCTTCTTTCTTGATGGACATACTTATATATATTATTTTTGCTAGGACTTGGGTATTTATGAGCCTCCTTCTCTTTAGCACTCTCCAAGGAGCCTTGACCTGATTTTGGGGAAGATGCCTCCTGCGTCACTTGAGTTCTCACTCAACAACTTTCTCCACTTGTATTTTCCCCTTTTGATTCATCAAACACTCTTTGACCAACTACTTCAGTTATGTTTCCTCTCAGTATTTTAATTATTAAATAAAATGATCCCTTACATACATTTTGATTTTCTTGTCAAAACATTTTAAAAATGAATAATATTCCAAGTAATAATAAATTACATTTATTTGGCGTGTTACATATGCAAGTGTAAAATTTGGAGGTGTTTGGAAGTGTTTGAGTGTTTGGAGGTGTTTGGAAGTGTCTAAAGGTGTCTAGAGGTATTTGGAGGTATTTGAAAGTGTTTGGAGGTATTTGTAAGTATTTGGAAGTGTTTGAAAGTATTTAGGAATAATTAAAAGTGCTTGGAATTATTTGGGAGTTTGGAAATATTAGGAAGTATAGTGTGATCAAGATTGTTATGTTAGTACATACGTTATAATACGTATCTAATATGATAGTATTGGGTTATTCAATTATTGCTATAATTGTATTGGTATTATGGTATAACATAATGAGTATATTAAACATAGAATATATAGGTTATATGACTAATATGTTGTGGATATTAATAATAATATGATATATGATTGAAGAATTATAATATGTATGTAAACAAAATGGGGCGTATGTATATAAATAAGACATAGTAATAGTAAGTATAGTATATGGCATGCGTGTATGATAGTGTGTTGTATATCTAGTAATTATTTTACAGTAGAATATTATAATATTTTGCTGGTAGGATGTTTGGTTGTTTGAGGTGAGTTTTTATTTACTTTGATTAATAAGTAGTGCACTACATGTAAATAATTAGTAATGTAATGTATTATAATATATATGCTCATGTGCGAATATTTCTATGTAATGTTATGATAAATAGTAATATTCGATATGATTTCTAGAGTTGATGTATGTTTTTTGATATTATTGGTTGCTATTGGATGTTATTTGTTATAGCTGATTTTACCACACTTTGTAGATCACACTTTTAAGGCCTTCCATGTCCCTCTAGAAACTCTTTGGACCCTCTTGCTCGAATTATACTTTGATGATCCAAGAAATTCCCTTAAAACACTTTTTTATTGCCATATGCGGGTTTTAGCCTAAAATCCACGTGTACATGCAGCTTGCTTCACTGTAGCCCGCATACATCGGGAAATATGCATAAAAATAAAAACATTTGGATTTTTCCTCAAGGAGTCCTGAATAACTTGAATCTTGGTCTTACATATCCCTGGAAATGCTTCGACTCAACCCTCCATTCCCTATTGAAGGGCTATATATTGATCCTCTTTGATGCATTGGAGAAATAGAACATTTGAGAGCAAGGAAACTATAGTTCATTGTTGACTCATTCCTACATGATTGAGTTTGAATCCCTTTTTCCGTTTGAGCACAAATTGTTTCTCTTCCAAAGCTTGACATTTCCTTGTATGTTTTCCATTGAGATGGATGATTGAAGTGGTGGAGGACTAGGTGGAGGACTCAATTTCTCTATTTCAACGAGGTGACAACATAGTTTGTCATTGTTATCTCTATTCATTATTAATATAAATATCTATTTCTCGTCCATTACATTTGTATGACTATAAATATTTTAGCCATGGATGTAGTTGTATTTGATTATACATGTTGGATTTATATATGCTAGAGTATGCCTAACACTTAACATATATCATTATTTTTTGGTTCGTTGTTGTCGAGGATGAATTGTAGGTACAAGCATGGTTGAAAAGGTCAACGGGGATCTACTACAACCATCTGGAATATGGTATGTTTCATATACCTTAGTGTTAGCAACATTTATCTCTCTTGCATATTGAAATAGATTGATTTCTGGTGTCATTCAGTCTGTTCCGGTCTAACCCAAGCCATAGAAAGTTCTCTCCGTAACATTATTGATTGACATTGGTTGATTAATGATTGATACATGTATGGCATTGTCATAAATGCATGTATGATATTATTGGTTGTCCTTGGTTGTTATTGTTGTTGCATTCTGGTTGATGATTTATGATTGATGTATTATGATAATTATTTTCTGCTTGATGAATTTTGACTGATATATTCTAATTGTGTATTCTGATTTATGTATCAAAGTTGATGTATTCTGATTGATGCGTGTATGGTTAGTTGATGCATGTATGGTCGTCATTGGCTGATATTACATTATTGATATATGGTTGAGATATTATGAATTGATCATCAATGTTTGTATAGATGGTGTATGCATAAGGATCGTTGTATGATTAATATTAATTAATGTATAATGGATTTTTGAATGATCTCTAAAGAAGGATTATGCTTTGTGTTGAGATGAAAATGAATATGTTGTTTTGTCCCTTTTTGGTTCTTAGTCAGATTAGAAATGTTGCATATAAGTTCACTTTTCCTATTACATTAAAATGAAAAAATATTTAGGTGATCTTTGAAAATATATATCCTTGTGATCTTCATTAGAAAAAGTATCTTGTGACATTATTGAAAGGTATTTTGGTAATAAATTGGTGGTATTTTGTATATATTTGTTGAAAAGTAGGTACTAACCATGTAACTAATTAAGTATGATACAGGTGCCTTTATTGAAGATGAACTTCATGTATCCGTATTCAATACTAATTGTGTAGATTTTGGTACTAGTATCTTTGTTAGGAAACTATACAGGGATCTTGTTGAAATAAAATATATCCTTGTGATATTTGTTGAAAGTATATTGCTAGGGTATCCTTGTAGTATATCAAATACATTTGTTGAAATACATCTTTGTAAAATATCAAAGTGATAGTTCATGCATCTTGTTGGAAAAATATCTTGGTGACACTACATGCATACTTACAGGAAAAGTATTTGAGTGATAAATCATGTAAAAGCATCTTGGTAATGCATCTCATGTGATTGACTGCTCTAAAATCATTTCATGTATCTTAGATGCATTTCATATGATTGAAATTTATTAGAATAATATTCGTGATGAATTTCAAGTATTTTGTTGAAGAAGTATCTATATCTCAATTACCTTGAATATGTTGAAGTATTTCATGTAATTAATTAGAAATTTATTTTCTTGAAAGATGTATTTTATGAATCTTGTTGAATAGTATATATGTTTACTGCTAACCATGTGTATGTTGGAAATGTTAAAAAGGATCCTTGTTGAAGAAGAATCTCTATTTCAAGTATCTTCATTGAAGAATATGGTTTAGCTGTTGGGACTAATCTTGGATTCCCTCATAGAGCGGTATAGTAGCTATTTCTAGATAGGTAGTTTGGTGTATTGTCACTCCTTTGCTTCCATCATATCACTCTACTAGTCCAAGTTCTCACATAGGAAGCCGGGAAATGATATGGTGACCCCATAAAAAGTGGAGACAGATAAGAAAGTAGTAGTGGGAAGCATTGTGGTTCTCAGAAGAGATAATTCTAATATTTGTTATACTAATTGTGCTCTTATTATGGGAGGAACATGAAAACTAGCACTAGGATGACTAGGACTAATCTAAATTATGGTAGTTGAAGCATAACTAAACATAACTAATTACATACTAGATTCAACTGCTAGAGACTGCCGGTGGCACTCAGAGTGGGTTTCTAAATTATAGGGGTTTATTCCTGGAGCTCCTAAGCTAATGCAGACAGGTGCAATGAGTGGTAGGTGGCTCCTAGGTGTGTCCCCTATGCACTAGTAAAGTGATAATGACCTCCTAATCCAAGAAATGGAAAAATAAACTATGTGGTCAAAGGGAGGATTAATAATAATCCTAACAAATAGAATATATGGCATGCATTTGAAAAGGGCCATTAGAGGAAATTTGAGGTCTAAAATGGGCCTCCTAAGGAAAATAATAAAATAATAGTTATTAATTTTGGAGGAAGAATGAAAAAAACTACTTTTTTTATTTGTGTTTTCGACATATCTCCCTGTGTTTTTACTCAAATTCCAAGCGGGAGAGCTCATTGGATGCATAATTTAATTCTGCATCCAATGAGTACCCACATTGCATACTTTTGATGGACACCACTACCCCAAAAATAAGAAATACCTGAAAAAATGTGATGATGATGTCATCATCATGTTTTTTCATGTATTTCTTATTTTTGGGGTAGCGAGGTCTGTCAAAAGTATGCAATGTGGGTACTCGTTGGATGCATAATTAAATTCTGCATCCAACGAGCTCTCTCGCTCGGAATTTGAGTAAAAACACAGGGAGATATGTCGAAAATACGAACAAAAAAAGTAGTTTTCTTTTATGAAAAATATGTCATTTCAACCATTATGGTTGACTTATTTTATTGAAATTCTATTGGTTCCTGAATTCCAACTCACAAAATTTATTGTTGGTGCGTTTTCTTATAAGGCCCATTTTAGACCCCAAATTTCCTCTAATAGGCTTTAAAATCTCTGTTTAACATTTGAAAAATATGCCAAATCCTTTTTCCACTAAGGTGAACTTTCATTTTCACCAAACTTGGAAAGAATAAGTTTATACCGTATGGGGAACAAGATGATTAATCCATCCTCTGTAAGGTCATCCTCTATCCTAAGAGTGCATTTTACTAGAATGATGCAAATCATTCCAGAGGGAACTTTTGGAAAACCAACAACTCCACTCTCATGGATTGTTTGGACAATCCAATCATATGGTTATATGAAAAAACCAAGAGTCTCCATTCCCACATCCTATGATGATTTTTATCATTAAACACTAAGATCTGCCGTGCATCTTCCTAAATCCACTTTGACTAGTTTTCCAACACTTAGCCAAATTCCTGCACTTATCCAAATTGACATACTCCTACACAATGTCATTTGTAAATAATATGGTGTATGGATTATAAAGAAAACTTATTGAACTCAAGGAACTACCATATTATGTACTAAAGAAGATAATACAAATGAAGAATTTATATGAAAACAAATATTTTCTAGCATGATCAAACATCAAAAGTTATTTCTTACAAAATGACAAAATAGTGCGTTGCAAATTGGATTTTAAACTCAAAATAAAAACTACAAAATAATAAAACCATCTTATTTCCTATCCGTTGGATATATCATTTAAGTTCTTACCTGTTGAGGACATCATATTCTAGTTTCCCTAACAACACAACAATTACAACCACATCCTATATGATGGGGATTGGTCTTGATTGAACACTCCTCCTAATTAATTCAAGCAATAGGTCAGCTATAGTCATTCCATGTCTTTTAATTTCTTCTAATGTATCATCCACAAAATGAGAACCTTGATTTGACATTCCTTTCCCATCAATTTTTGTAGAACAAATATGTTTATTTAGATTTCATGTATCACATAACCCAGATGCATATTAAAATAGATACATTATTAAGAAAAATAACTTCATTTTAGGAAGAAATGCAGTAAGAATTAGATCCTTATGATGTCTAGATAACAAGATTGTAAAAATGTTACCACAATATTAGAAAATTAGAAGAGTTGAAAGAACCTACTTTCCAAGTCACTTAGAGAATTATTCATCTCATTTTTATACTTTATACTTTCCATAGTATGGGGGACAACATGTTGACTCCATCCATGTCAATTTCATCCTTTGCATCCTCATCCTCTATCCTAGGCGTGCATTTTACTGGAACAATGCAAATAATGTCAGAGGGAAATTTTGGAAGACTAGTAACTCCACTCTTAGAGACTATTTATACAATCCAATAATATGGTTAGATGAAAAAACCAATAGTATCCATGCCTTTATCCTCATATGATGTTTACCATTTAACACTAAGAGTTGGCGTGCATTTTCCTAGATCCACTTTGACTAATTTTCCAACACTTACTCAAATTCATGCGCTTAGCCAAATTTCCATACACTTACACAATTTCAACCTCATCACACATGTCCATCATCATGCATGCCATGCCATACTTCATGCAAGACATATAATCAAAGTAGGAACCTTGAAGTGAATAATTCTACGAGTGGCTTAATCAAGGGTAATCAAAACACCATGCACCCCACATTGTTGATGTATTTTTAACTTTGGAATATATTATGATGTATATTATCAATATATGTTGTTGTACCACCATTGGATATTTTTTTTACTCCTTTTGGGATGTCATAATTGTGTATGGACTTTGAGGTACAAATTCCATTGTAATTGGGGAAAGAGTCCCTAGTGTAACATCATGTAATGTATTTTTGGAGTCTCTCTAGGAGAAGTTGACCCTATTAGGGTAAGAGGTAGAACCCATACATGTATTAGGTAAGACACTTGAAAGGTAGAAATAGGGAGGCTCCCTCCCTCATTTATACACACACACTCACTCAAGATTGCATGAGGAGAGAGAGAGGGAGAGACAAGGAGGAGAGATAGATAGCTGCAAAAGACTTCATCTTATTGGGTTTAATCATCTTCTTATTTTCTCCTTTATGGTTTTTTCGATGAAAATATTTGTTAGGATTGTGTATCTAATCCATCTTGTGTATCTTGTTGTACTTGCTATTATTTCATATAAATATCCTAATCAAGCTAATTAGATTAGAAAAACTAACATGGTATTAGAGCCTCTCTAAAAGAATCCCCTATGTAGCAACGAAAAACTAGGGCTTCCTATTGCAAGGTATTCTTTCCACATATCATCAAGAAAAGAGGGCTAGGATAACTCGCCCTACAGGAGAACATATTTTAGTGGAAGCAGAATCAGTTTTGAAGAAGTTTCATTTTTTACCCTAACACTAGTGCTGGGAGAAACTAATCCCATATACTGATCCAGCCATGACAACCAACTCTAATCCCATATGTAGGTAATTCTTATGTTTATATATGGACGAGAAAAATAATAATATATTAAATATCTAAGTACGTAATGGTTTTCAGCCCCTTGCTAAGAGGTGAATATATCCTTATATATTCTCAATGACATAAATGCTTAATAAACATGAGTAAATGGAAACATGCTTGAGAATAGAAAATTCTCAAGTTAGTGCAAAATAGAGTTTGTAAAAATAAAAGAATCAATGAAATAGATCAATGAAAATTGGTTTGCTTGTAAATGATATGCTAAGTCATGGGATATCCAAGATTCTCAAGCCATTGCAAAATATATTTTGTGAAAAAAAGAAATGATGAAATAAAGCAACTGAAATTGGTTTTCTCGTAAATGAGATGTTGAGTGCTAGCATCTCAAATGGAAATATTGATCCAAATAAATACTTGAATCTTTCTATTTGCATACTGGAATATCCTTAAAGCACACACTTCATCATGGCATTTATGGTTATGTGGCAAGCTACTCAAACTTTTCCACAATTGTGATTTTGCAGTAGTTGATGTGCAACAACAATGATTCATGGTTCCAAAACAATGGAATCATAGATATCAAGAATCCATAGCTGTCACATGCCCCAATTTGCAAAACAATTTAATGTTATTGAGGAACATTATGTTATATTTTATGATAAAGTTTGTAATTAATGACCACGTGGGGTCAAGGATAATTTAATGTATTGTAGAATATTTTATTAATAAATAAATAAATGATGAGACAACAGATTAGGGAAGATGTTAAATGAGTGTTTACTAGTAACTTGGTGGAGGATACTGAGTTGAGAGTATATCGACAAGTGGCATCATCCTCAAACTACTTCTAACTGTTGCAGGTGGAAACTTGCCTATATTTGTGGTCATGATTCCTCAAGAAAGTGGAATAGGAGCAGGTGGCTCATTAAGTAAAAACTGACCTAGAAGATCTAGGCATTGATATAAAACTTCCCATTGAAGATAGCTGAGGATGCTCATTCTAGAATTGTGATCATTCTAAGTGAATGAAATGCACATGAGAAATTCAATGGAGGGGACTAGTTGAAGTGAGTTTGAGGGGATAAGTGCTGAAGATTGAACTTGTGTATCTATTCTAAGCTGAAGTTCTTACTGTTGTAAGTAGGGATGAGTTACTGTTGTATATTCAGTAAAGTTGCAGAGGATCTCAAGAATTACATCTCTTACCTAGTACTCTACTAGGAGGACCAGGAAACAGGCTCGAGGTCCTGAGAAATTGCAGACTAAGCTTTCTCTATGAGTTGGTTGGGAGGAACATCCTCCTTAAGCTATTGTCACCTCATCTATTTGACAGGTTCTACTTGTTTAGGTTTAATTATTATTGTATCTACTGTTTTCATAAAAGGATTAAGAGTTTATCAAGATTAGCATATTGTTATTTTATTAGGGTTAATGAAGAAGAAAGAGCATTTGTTTTATTGAGAAAATTAGTAATTAGCAGATTATGATTAAATAGTAGAGGTTTTTCTACGTAAAAGATGGATAGAAAAATTACTAAACTGTATTTTTCCACGCCTTTTATAAGGCAACACTCTAGTACAGCAGGTATGCTTAGTTTAGATAAGTATATTTTTATTAACTCTGAATGCAAATGTAAATATTTACTTCTATAGTTTTATGTAAGATATTTACAGAAATATAGTTGTACCTGTACTGTCACTACAAAATCTAATTACATGAAAGAATAGATTTATATAACAAACACCAATAAGTATAATAATTATAAAATTTAACTCTAGTATTAACACTTAATATAAATACATTAAATAAATTCTAAATAAATAAATATAGGAATAGTAAAAGGTTTACTTAGGGTTTAACCCAGTTCTTAATTTCTTAGGTCATTTTAACTATTTATTCAGGCTTGTAATTAAACTAGGTTTACTGTAAGCACATGTATTAATACTGCAAATCTCAAAGAACCATCTAGGGTTTGCAAGTGATAGGATTTATCTCTAGGAAATAGATTATTTAATTTTAATTTATAATACAAAAACCTAACAGAGTTTTTCTAAATTTAATAACGACAGTAAATAATTAATACTGCAAACAAAATAATTACAGAGCTTTAGATTATACAATAATAATCTTTAAAGAGAAACATAATATTTTATTCACCTAATAATACTGTGCAAAGTAAATAATAAAACTACTATAAACCATTTACACCTAAATGTAAATCTAAATTAAAAATAATGCTGTAAACAAAACTACACTGAGACGAACTTAACAAGTATAGTGGCATGTGGCCTTTGATAATAACCATCGAGGCTTTAAGCATGACCAAAATGACTTCTTCAAGTCCAAACAAAAGTTACAAACCAAAATTATTACAACTACAATTTACAACAGTGAAAACCCTTCATTTTTTTTAAAGAAATGTTAAAAGTACTGTCATTTCTTTTTTCTGCAAAAACCAACTTATGTCTTCAAGAAACCACCTAGTGGTTGGACAGTATAGTCAAGGCTTAGAGCCGAGTATGAAAATCAAACATCTTTTACATATTCTTAGGCCACGAAAGCTCTTTAATAAACCATAAAGTCGTGGCTGCAACAACCCTAAACATTTCCACACAATAGTCTCTAGGGCTTTAAAATATTATAAAAACCAGGAGCAATAACATAACATTTAACCATGGTCGAGCCATCAACCATCACGAAGGTGTTGCTATTCCTTCCACCATAACTCAAGTGCAGAGAAAAAACCCTCAAATATCACCGGGGCTTACCAGGAAATGCGTTGCTGAGGATTGAGGAGAGTTTAGTATCCAACTTCAAATTCAAGCCTGGAGAGAGTCCTGCATTTCATAACTATGTTAGTATTTCCTTAAAAATGAAATAAAATTACTGTAATTATTAAACTATAAACTTTTACAGGCCGTTACCTGGTAAAAACTTGTATTGAAGAAGTCGTGGAAGCGAAGCCACTAGAGCCCATCTCGATGGCAACTTGGAGAAAAATGCTAGGAGCTGTGAATACACAGAGTTGCAGTGAAACCTTGAACCACAAATTGAAGGGATTGAACACCACATAAAAGGGAGTAATCCAACCAGAGGCACAAGCAACTCCTCTCTTAAAAAAAATTGTCCACCATGTTCCATGAACAAACAGTCATAGTTTTCTTAAGATGGTGATGAAACCAACCTCAATGCACCAATGCCTCCTCAACAGTCAACAAACCCCTAAACCATAGTATTTTTTCACTCTACACAAGCTCGCAGAGGTTGGTGGTCAAATTCTTACTAGGTTAACACTAGGAACCATGGCGGCCATGAGCTCCCAGCTTGGCCTCTCCACAACAAAATAAAACCCTTACAACATGAAAATAGGGTTTGGGCATTGTTTATGAAAGTTAACAAAAAACCTAGTGACTTAATCACCTCCCACGTTTCCTCAATGATATCACAATCATGGGTTTTTAAACCATAGTCAATTACACTATTGCCAATCTGCAATTAAATCATTGTAAAACGAATCAAAATCATATCTGTTATATGTTTTTAAATTTTCAATAACGTAATTGTTCTTGGTTGAGTCGTTACTTAGTTTTAAAACCATAGGATATAAGAAATGGTATTTTCTTTTAATGGTTATTGTTTATTACACAAGTTAGGATAGTTATTTTCTAACTATGTTTATAGAATATAAATAAATGACCATACTTTTAGTAGTAAACATTATTGAGAAGGGTAATCTACTCATCCCTTGAAGTAAGTCATGTAAATCTTGGTGTTTTGAGAGTAATTGTTTAACTATGGCCCAAGCAATTATAAGACCTTTTATAATACATAAAATCGCAACAATAACTCAACAGAATTACAAATTAAAACGACTATAATTGAAAGTGTAAATTATAGCTAGAGGTTACACTAGGGAACGAGGTAAAAGACACAGATAATAAGACTTCTAAAGTAGAGTTTTAAAGTTTGAAGAAGAACTCAATCAATTATAAATGAAAACTTGGACCAAGTTATGTACACAATGTGTAGTTGGGAAAACAAGTAGGTGCAACCTATCTACTCTTGTACAAGAGTCTCAAGTGTAAACTAATGTCCAATTATTGAGAAAAACAGTTTAAGATTCAAAGTAGTTTTTCTATCTATTAAGAAAATAGGTAATTATAGAAACCCTAGGGTAAGGGTAAATTTTCTAATACTTTTAATGAGTATGATGACTTTATTGAAAAGAGAAGCTCTTAGGAAACAAAAATCTAGAAACAAGAAAGACAAAGTAATAGTTTAACAACTCAAAGTATTTCATTTATGTTTACAAAAGAATTCAGATGAATACGATTTAAAACCAACCCTAATTGTTTTATGACAAATATGAAATTAAAGCATAAATCTTGCGAAACATATCTCTTCCTTATTAAAAATTAAATCATAAATACTTATGAGCAGAAGTAGGAGTATTCTTCAGAAATATTCTTAATCATCCAGTTTGAAAAATCTAAGCAATGAGTTGAAACTACATGAAGAATTATTTGGTTCCATTTTGGTAGTAAACTGATTATGCAATTAACCCATTCTTCCATAGTTTTTTTTTCACCATCATTAGGCAGTTTGAAAACTTTAACAATGTCAACGTTACCTCTTACAGAGACAAGTTGCAAATAAGCATTTTTTAATACTAGCATTATATTTTATGCTAGTGAATTATCTTTCTTGATCTGGATATTTACTAGAACAAAATGCTTACCTGTTAGAACCTGTAAAAGAACCATCATTTCCACTGTGTTAGTTGTAAGCTAAGTAAGCCCCAATCAAACCTAAGAATTCTCCCTACTTGACAAAAGAAGACAATAACACACTTAGCATTAGTTAAGATTCAGATTTCTTTTCTACTTTCTCAAAAATATAACTGCTATGTTCAAACATTACTAACATAGTATTTAAGATAAACCTTTAAGTTATACAGAACCAAATAAAAGAAGTAATGTTCTTTTTTCTTTCAAAACTGTTTAAATATCCGCGAACAGTTAATGGTTCATTAGCATTGACACTTGACATTTTATGTCACATGAAAAATTTTAATATTTTATGATTTTTTGAGTTATTACAATAGCAGTGGAGCGTAAAACTAGATTAGCAACATAGTAACACCTAGAGTTGATTGGCACATGGATCTGTAGAAATAGTGACTTAGACCTGTATCATAGAATTTTAAACAATAATGAATAACAAATCTATAACAAAGAAATACATGTTGAATGGAATATTACATATCTATAGGATTCATATCAACAACAAAATAAAAGACTTGTAGCATATGTTTTGTGGGATGTTCTATAGCATACCTCATCCTGCAAGTAAGATACAAAGCATATTGAATTCTTCTAATACATCAACATAATTCAATAAAATGTGATAAAAGGAAGGACGCACCTTTGCAAAAATATGCCAATATGGATGAGGATATACTGAAAAATGAGGATAAGTAGTAGAAAAAGGGTACATGTATAAATAAAAGTTTGGATAAAAATATGGCAAAATAGGGTCCCATCATCTCTCCCCCCCGTCCAAATGTGTTGCATGACCCTATGTAACTTATATGCTTAGTTTGAGTCAGGGTTTGCAATGGACGAATTCAAATCGGTGAATGTTATACCAAAATCCTGTCACCACCATGTGATAAGACCTTTGACTTACATACTTTCCCTTAATCCTAGCACTTGGAGTGGAAACCCATGTTGATCGTCAATATTTCATGAAAATACTCAACACTGCACTTTCCTCGTTATCCATGAGCGGTACCTTCCTCGCACCACCTGTATCTTGTTTACCATAAGTGGTGCCACTGCTTATAGCCTTTGGTGCATAAGCATTTTTAACCTGAACTGCTCTGTCATAAGAGGAAAAAGGAGGCACCCTAGGTAAAATGGGAAAAAAGAGAGGTTTCTCGAGGCTTCTAGATCATGAGCCTCGTGTCCTCTCTTATCCCTATCATTGTGGGTTAGTTGAGCTCAAGATCCCCCATCATAGGATCTTAGAGGCCACCTCATCCACAAATCTCTCAACCATTCTTATCCATTGAGCCTTATAAATACAAGCTCATGTCCATGGTTGAGGGGGGAACTATAGAGGTATTGTTAGGCTGTTGGATTGACCACTTGGCCCAAGCCATTGGAGAGCATAGAGAGCAAAGTTGGAGCTTATGGGGATGAAGTGTTGGTTTCATGGAGATGCATGTTGACACTAAGGATTAATTGGTTGTAAACTTCTCCATTCATCTTAATGCAAAGCTGATTTCCATCCCACATTACTATTTTTTTTTATTTTGCATGTAAATGTTGTTGGATTCCTTAGTCACTGACATGGATGAATAGATTATGTTCTGGTAGCTTTGATGTGTTTTCTTGTTTAATTTGATTGCAGGTACACAAGTTTACTATCGAAGCGGTATTCTAGGTATCTACGACATCCAGGGAGGGTCTTCATCCTTTATCGTTCATTTGTTTTGGATATGAACCATTTAGACCAGAGGAACAACTTCTGTCTATAGAAGGTGAAATACTCCTACTTACAAATCTGGTGACTCCACTAGGAAATGAATATACGTATCAATTGATTTGATCTTCCTCAATTCTTCAACTCTTGTTCGAATCCAGGCTCCTTCTCCAACTCTCTTTAGTCAGATCTGCTATCTGACTTAGTGGATTGTGGTTTGAAACTTCCATATCTGTCTAGATCTGAATTGTTTTGACCTTTTATGCTCTTTTTTATTCTCAATCTATCAGTTTTTACCTTGATTTGGTCTTTTTTTGACTTGATCTATCGTTCTCTTTTGTGTTTTGGATTTTTTCAGGGAACCATGCTTATGTAGTTGGAAAGAAGCGGTGCCACCGCCTAAACCTAATTAGTATCCCATGGTGCCACCTCCTGAGTCATGTTGGAGAGAAGCAGTGCTAGTCCAGAACCGCTCTGTCAAGATCTGTCCAGCGTGAGGCCAGGTAGGCATCATTCCAAGACCTCATTTTTCTCATATTTTGCAAAAAATTGAGTTGATTTGCTTTCAGCCCTGCATTGTCAAGATTGTGTGTCACAATCTGATGCTTGTGGTTTGAAATTTTATGGTTAAAGATTAGTTTGATTGGAAAATTCAAAAGCTAGATTAGGCTTATTGATTGTTCATTCACTTTGGTGCTTGTTGGTTGTGATTGTGAAAGGACTTCTTGTTTTTTGAAAAGATTAGGGTGTTAGTAAGATCTCTTTTCATCTTTGTGATATAGACTGAAAGAAAAACATTTGATTAGCGTCTAGGTTTCATTTCTTTTTTGCATAGAGAACTTCTTTTTCCTCCTTTAAAAATTAAAATTTTTGACTGAGATTAGGTTATCATCATTGAGCATTGGACATTGGATCTCTGATTGGATTTACAATCTTTCAAGATCTTTATGTTCTTTTGTCTCTTATGAATTTAGTACTATCTCATCAAAATAAAAATATGGTAGTTTTAAGTTAGATTTGCCTATGTTTTGAGAAAAATTGAAAAATAGAGTGCATTTGCATGTAGTGTGCTTCTTGTTTTTCTTTTAGGAAAAGAGATTCTTCCCCTTCTTGTTGCTTTCAGAAAAGAGAAATCAGTTTGGAAAGTACTTCTTGTCTTTGATTTGGTGTTCAATATTGTTGTTTGGAAATATTTTTTGGTTTTGAAACAAAAGAAAATACTCTCTTTCCCTCCCGTAAGTAGGCATACTGAACGATAAAGTGAAATATTTGCATATGCATACTGCATGGTTTTACTTTTCTGTCAAAACACCATGCATTCACCTAACTGTCCACTTTAAAGTTAACGATAGTTATAGGTTAAAATTTACATAGCAATTGGAGTGATAGGTTAGAGATGTGTTCGGGCGTCATTAAGTGCAGGAGTTGTCGTTATTTGTCCACATTACATCCTGGGACTCGCGCGGTTCTTCCACGTACTGTCGGTATATCAAATGGCCTTTCACATACCCTTGAGGTATGTAGAAAGGTACTTCACGTACTCAATTATATATCGGAAGGCCCCTTGTGTACGGTTATGCATTACATAGCACTACTACCGATTCGAGCTCCCACGTACCTTGAGTATATCGGGAGACCCCTCTAGGATACCTTATCCATCTGAGAAAAGCCATTTGGTTGTCTTTCTTGGAGCATACACCAAAAATAGCATTCGGGGAGATTACTACGCACGTACCCTCGAGGTATATCATGAGTGGCACCTTCTTAACAAATCCTCATGAGAGACTTGACTATCTGAACTCCTCCTATCATTTTAAGTGTGCTTTTTTGACCTATAGCTTATGTAGGGAAACATTTTGGTGTGTTTTCTAGTTTTTTAGACCCTAGGTTAGATAGAAACTATACAAATTGGCTGAGTTAAGACAGTCCAGAAGAGTACGGGGCTTGCCACCCGATTTTATTCCTAGTTCAGGAGAAAATCCAATGGAAACTATCAACCAAGGAGCTGCTACCACCTCCCAGGTGGGAGATAATGTGGTTGCAGAAAATGGAGGACCATATTCTTCACACTTGCTTCCCTTGGTCCAACAACCTTCTAGGGGAAATAACTCATCCCATTCTCCTGAAGAAGGTCATGTTGATGATACTACCCATTCGGTTTATGGTCCCAATGCTCCATTTTGGGATACCTCTATAGGACAGGCCATTGCCTCATATGGCACCCATGTAAACCCTTATGGAGAAGTTTCTCTAGATGAAGAAGAATGTAGACAATACCACGCAGCCATTCTCCATGCACTAGAGATTGAAAGACAAATAAATGACATATTAGGCACACCACCAGCCATTCTGATTCTATGAGACCCATTGAACCGATTATAGATTGCACAGTAACACCACACAACCCAGGTCAAAATACCAACCCCACCACCTCCCATGTTATGTCTGTTCCCAACATTCCCAGGTCTTCTGCACCTAGGACCCAACCTTCAATTCTCGTGTCGTCATTACCTTCTATTGCCGGGGGGCAACCCCCGGCACGACCTACGTTATCTGGCACCGAAATTGTACCTAGTCAAGGACATACATCTAATATAGACCATCTACAGTTTATGTCCCTCCCACCCATTCTAATGTGGTTAATCCCCCATCCATTTCAAGTTAGCCCTTGGGGGCACAACTGGTAACCATTTAATATTCTGGAGGTTATGGTTATCAAATACCTATAGGAAACATTAATCATCCACCTAATCCTATAGGAATGCCTTATACTGGAATTCCGTACCCTAGTAATACTTTTTCACCATGGGGGAAACCTAACTGGTCTTACCTTCCAGCTATGGGGGGATACCTATACATACTGCAGGAGGTGCCAAAATACCACCTTATGGAGATCCTCCCCCTAGAGGGCCTGGTGGATTTCCTCCTTATGGTCCTAGTGGTCCTGGAGGACCTGGTGGTTTTCCTCCTTTTGGTCCTAATGGTCTTGGAGGGCCTGGTGGATTTCCTCTTAATGGCCCTAGAGGGTCTGGTGGCCCTCCTCCTAATGGTTCCAGAGGCACTGGAGGATTACCTTCCAACGACCTTGGAGGGTCTGGTGGTCCACCTCCTAGTGGTCTCGGTGGTCCTGTTGGTCCCAATGGTCTTGGTGGTCCTGGGGGCCTTGGCAGTCCTCCTCCTGGAGGCCCTAGTGGTCCTACGAGTCCTGATCCCAGAAATCAACCCCTTGCGGGCAGATTTTTCATTAGTTCTTCCTCACAACAACCTATCTATCAGTCCACTTATGATCCTATTGGTAATTATATGCCATGTAAATATTACCAGTATGTACAACTTAACCATCAGTTACCTTTCCTAGCAACTTTGGAATTACCTGATTTGTCCAAGTTGATTAATGACCCCATTCGACACAATTACTCGTGGCTTCCCATTCCGGTAAAGTTACCATTGGACATCCTAAAGTTCAATGGAAAGTAGGGAGACGATCCGAAAAACCATGTCATGACATTCCATTTGTGGTGTTCTTCAAACTCCCTCATTGATGATTCAGTTTGGTTACGACTTTTTCAGCGAACTTTGACTGGTACAGCCGCGAAGTGGTACATTGAACTCCCACAACATTCATTTGTGGATTTTGGCTCATTAAAAACCATATTTCTTACACACTTTTAGTTCCCTATTAATTATGAAATGGGTACTAATCTCTTAACTTCTCTGTGGCAGAACGCCTCCACCCACATATCTGATAATATTCATGAATGGAGAAGGCGAAGAAGGCTTATTAAGGCCCCTATTTCGGATCAGTTATTAGCTGATTGGTTTACCAAATCTTTGTTGCCTACAATTGCCCAAGATGTAACTATGGGTGGTGTCGTTATTGAAGAGTAGGCTATTAGCTGACCCAAGTATCTAGACTTAGTATATTCCCAGTCTGGAACTCTTTATGACCTGATTCTGCAAGCTCCTCACCCAAGCACCAATCCAGCCAAGCCACCAGCAGAAGTACCTGTTGATGGGATTGTTGGTTCAATCCAGTCCCTGTCAGCAGAAAAACCTGCCAAGCAACCCCAGAATGCCACCCCTACTCCTTCGACTTCTAAGGTTTTTTCCAAGGTCAATTATATTCAAAGTACTCAAACCTTGGGCAATAATAAAAAGAAGGGTAAAAATAATAATATAAAACCCGAAAACCAACAGGAGAATCCAAGATCAACCAATAGTGATAACGATAAAAAGAAAAGAAAGGAAACATATCCATGTCTGCTATGCGGAAGTGACCATTTCTCAAAAGAGTGTCCCCGTCGGGACGAAATCTCCCAATTTCTGAAGTCAAATCCCGCACCCGTAGTACTCACGGATCCTTTTCCCTCTCAACAACAACTGATAGACCACATGTCTGATCAGGATAAATCTAGTTCGTCAGAGGAAATTCGTATGATGTCCTCGGATACCATTAATCTGCAAACTTGAAGCCATAATTATGACAAACCCACAGACAAGAAAGAAGATCATTCTTCTTTAGGAAAATCTCCCTCTACTAGTTCTCCTGAATCCTCGTCTATTGTCCTCCTATCCATCGAGAATCCTACTCTCGACATGATTTTGTGTCCGCCCAAGAGTACTCTTCGGAAGGCTGTATTTAACCCTAATGCCCGAGCTGCTCAATTTTATAATGTAGTTGAAGATCTCGCTCAAGAACCTTGTGCAATGTCTATCTTAGAGGTACTCCAAAGTTTCCCTACACAATGCAAAAACTTGTTGACAGCATTAGGAGCATTAGACCTGGATAATACTAATTTGATTCATTTCAATGTCGAGAACTATAAGTCTAGGTTACCTCATAAACTTTCTTTTCAAATCATTATGAAAGTAGTTGGAAATAAAGTTTTTCGAACGGTTCTAAATGAAGGAGCTTCAACCTCGGTTTTGTTTCTGTCTTGTTGGAAAGCTCTCGGCTCTCCCAAGCTTGTAACATCACCTATGACTCTTAAGGCCTTTGACGAATGAGGTTTCCAGCCCCATGGTCTCATATTATCCCTAGGGGTCGAGCTTGGGGGAAAAACCATTTCCATTCAAGTAGAAGTGGTAGATTCCCCATTAGATTACAACCTCCTTCTAGGAAGGAATTGGTTCTATGCCATGACTGCTGTCGCTTCAACAGTATTCCGAACAGCCCAATTTTTGCATCTAGGGAGAATTGTTACCATTGACCAGCTTGATTTATACACGCCAGATGTTACTACCTCCACGACGAATAACATCCCCATGTTAGGCCAGCCCCTCCTCTTTACCAGTTGATTGGGGAAGGCATGTTGAAGGATTCATCCCTTATGGGGATTTTTCCATCCACTCCTCCTAACATGGATACCACGACAGTCCACATGATTGCCTCATTTGATTGTGAGCCTAAGGGAAAACAAGTTGTTGATTCCACTTCGTTGAGTTCACACAAAGCAATGTATGACACCATTCAAACCTTTTTCGATGATCACACTGATGACCTTCATCTAGTGGCTTCAAATCCTTACCATTTACCGTACTGGTTAGAACCTTCTCTTCCTATTCTAGATTATCTCTCTGAGACTTTTCCTTTCGATGAGTCCATTATATAGATCATGAATATGGATGAGCCCATTTGGGAGGATCACCATCATAGATCCATGTTCCTCCCCAACACCAGTATGGTTAACCATGATTATGCATCCCTGTTTCCTACTGATATTGTCAACGTACCCCAAAGTCCCATATTATTGCAAGATACAGATTCTGAAGGAAACCTTTGCAACATTACTCAGACGAATCCAATTGACATATCAGCCAAGCCTGATACCATCGAGCATGTTCATGTTGGGCAGAACTACTCGGCAAATGAATCTAAAGCATACATGGCACTTTTCAAATAATTCGATGATATTTTTTCCTGGTCCTATGAAGAGTTTCTGGGGATTGACCCATCCATTGTGGTCCATGATATTAAAACATATCCCACGGCTAAACCTATCAGGCAAAAACTAAGGCAAGTCCATCCTCGGAAGGCCGCAGCTATTAAATCTGAAATTGAGAAACTTCTCAAAGCTAGGTTTATTTATTATGTATCCCTGACAGAATGGGTATCGAACGTTGTCCTTGTCAATAAAAAGTAGGGCACCATTAGAGTCTGTATCGAATTTAGTTATTTGAATAAACCTTTTCCCAAGGACAACTTTCCTACTCCACACATCGATCAGATTATCGACAATTGTGCTGGAAATGTCATCTTCTCATTTATGGATGGCTTCTCTAGCTATAATCAAATTGAGATATTACCCACCGATTAGCATAAAACGACATTCATTTTCCCATGGGGAACCTTTGCATATAAGAAGTTACCTTTTGTCTTGAAAAATGCTGGAGCCACATTCCAGCATGTGATGTCCTATGCGTTTCACGATATTAAACATATTGTTGAACCGTACCTTGACGACCTCCCCTTTCATTCATAGCGATGGGAGGACCACCCCGGTCATCTTAGAGAGATATTCCTGAGATGCCGTCATTATAATATATGGCTCAATCCGTATAAATGTGTTTTTTGCATTGAGACAGGATGTTTACTAGGTTTTGTGGTATCCAAAGTTGGCATCCGGATTGATCCTCTGAAAATTGCCGCCATTTTAGCTCTACCAGCTCCAACTAATCTCCTTGAACTCCAACGTTTGCAAGGGAAGGAAAAATTTCTCCGCTGTTTCGTGTGCAATTTCACAGAGAAAATGCACGGTAATATGCGTCTCCTCAAGAAGAACACCCCGTTCTTCTGGGATGACCAAGCCTAATGCGCCTTTGATAATCTTAAACATGCTCTGACTCATTCACCTGTGATACACCCCCTGGATTATTCAAAGGACTTTCTCCTGTATATTGCTGCCTCCGCTACTACCATTGCTATGGTTTTAGTGCAGGAAAATCCCAACGGTTAGGAGCACGTGATTTACTATGCTAGTAAAAATCTCATGGATTCGGAAACTCGCTATTCACATGTGGAAAAGTTAGCATTAACCATGGTCATTGCTGTACAAAAATTTCATCACTACATTTTGCTCCACACAATCACTGTATTGGCAGACTAGAACTCGATGTATTACATCCTGACTCATCAGGTGCTCGGGGGCAGGTACTCCCGCTGGATAGTCATACTTCAAGAGTTTGATCTTGAATTTTCCAAAGCCACATCAAAGAAATCCTTGGTCTTTGCTGAGTTCATGTGTGATCTTCCCTGTGCTTCGACGAAATATGAGCCCAGTGATTCATTTCCGGATGAATTCATGTTCCTGATTAGCACTACTGATCCATGGTATGGAGATTTTATTCTTTATCCCCAAACACAATGATTTCAGCCACATTTATCCATCAGTCGTATCCATCACAATCGCAGCCGTATCCATCACCACGCGAAATACTACCTCATCCTGAATGATACCTTGTATAGATGTGGGATTGATTCTATTCTTCGGCGATGCCTAACCCATGAGGAGGCTGAACATGTGTTGAATGATTGCCACTCTAGAGCATGTGGCGGTCATTTATCTGGGATGGCTACAGCCCAAAAAATCCTTTGCGCTGGCTATTTCTGGCATTCCAACTTCAAAGACTGTCATGAGGCTATTAATAAATGCCCACCTTGTCAACACTTTTATCCCAAAAAGTGCACTCATCCTACTCCGCTACACCCCGTCATTGTCGTTGGCCCATTCGCCAAATGGGGGATTGACTTCATGCATTGTAAGCCTACCTCAACCGAGGGGCATGGTTACATCATCATAGCCATTCACTATTTTACAAAATGGGCTGAGGCAATGCCTACATATGTGTAAGATGGTAAGACTACTACTCTATACTTGTTCAATCATATTATAGCTAGATTTGGAGTCCCACAGTCCATCGTTACTGATCACGGATCACATTTCCGGAATCAAATGATGGAGGAACTAAGTGCCAAGATAGGTTTTCGCCATGAAAACTCTACGCCATATTATCCACAAGCTAATGGTCAGGTAGAGGCCATTAACAAAGTTTTAAAAACTATGCTTCATCAGATAGTTGGAGATCATAAATCCAACTAGCACCACGTTCTTTTCTTTGCTCTTTGGGATTATCGGACTTCGGTGAAAACAACCATCGGTTTCATGCCATTCCAGCTTGTCTATGGACTTGAAGTTGTCTTACCAATTCAATTTTAGATTCCATATTTACAACTTACCATCGAACTTCTCCTAGACACTTCCGCAGAGGAATAAATAATTTTGTACTTGAATAACCTTGATGAGACTCGGAGAGATGTCACCTTGGCTAATGAGGCACATAAGAAACACGTCAAGGCGCAATATGATAAATCTATCCAACCTCGTGTCTTTAACGAGGGTGACCTAGTTTTGACTTACAACCAAAGATATGACAAACTAGGGAAGGGTAAGTTTGAGTCCATGTGGTATGGACCTTTTGTCATTTCTAAAGTTTTAGAGAAAGGAGCCTACGAGCTCGTTGACTACGATGGAATCCCTTTAGGGAAACCTCGCAATGGGTTGTACCTGAAAAGGTACTATGCCTAGGTATTTCTTGGATGGTATCTTGTATATATGTATATTGCTTGGCTTTCAGTGTGCTTTTAGCATTTTCAATATGGTTTTGAGTTTAGTGTCCATATCTATTTATACCATGTTTTGGTCATGCAGATGGCTTTCTACGGCTTCGCTGATGGTGCTTGCCACCACACCTTGAATCTCACCTCAGCTGCTTGGGTCCTCTATTCCTCGTCTGAAGATTTGGTCAGTTCAAGAATGGTTTGTATAGGTCCTGCTACTAATAACATCGTCGAGTATCAAGCAATCATCGGTCTTCTGACTGAAGCTGCCTCCCAAGATGTTCGCCATCTAGTAGTCTTGATGGTCTCACAACTTGTGGTTTACCATCTGTACCATATCTACACCATTAGAAACCCCATGCTTCTCTGTCTCTTCTGGAGGGTACGTTTGCTAGAAATATCATTTGAAACCATTACTTATAGGCATATCTCTCGGGAACATAATGTAGTTCCTGACTCATTAGCTAATTACATCCTAGATTGGCATATTTCCCATTCATGACATTGAAATCAGACATGGTCTATTGTAAATAAACATTTAAAGACACATAAAACTCATGTAAAATACATTCACCATTTGAGACATATAAACACCAGGTCAAAGTCTGTATATATATATATATATATGACTAAGTTTACAAAATTAGGTTAGGAGACCTCATCCGAAGCACGTAGGCTTTCAGGCAAAATCACCATACAAAATCCTGAAGCTGACAGCTTTTAGTAGATATCTCATACACACAATATCTAGTGGTGCTCGTGGTAGCACATCACTGCCTGAGCTACTCTACGTAGCAGCCTACTGAATCGACCTGAGACCCCCATTGTAGGTCTCTGATACCTCAGAGGGAGGTCATCAATAGAAGAATATGGGATATCCAAGGTCAACCTCTCCAGGTTTTCCTCTAACTCCCCAGTGATATCATTGCCTTGTGGTACAAAGCGGGCTCCAGCTCGCCTATCCAATGGGGAGGCTCCCCTAGGTCGCGCTGCTCCAACATCTGCATGAGAATATCCAAGTCTCATTACTTAACATAAAAAGTATAAAACATAAAAAAACATAAAAACATTTCATCCATTTTAGGGTTTCTTCCTTCTTACCGATTGTCCCCACACTGTCCGCCAGGTGGGAGTGGTAGGTCAGGATCTCCACGGAAGTCTATGCCCGCATAAGCATAATCCTCCACCATGAGGATTTGATTGCAGAGCCATCTGAAGAACGGGTCACTGAACTTCACCTTCCCCCTGCCTGCTCCTGTATGAGCCATAATCTGAACCTACCTCAGTATACAGGGGTCTCACGCTCTCAGGATTCTGAATACCACCTGAGGTCTCATCTATGCCACCCACTCAAAGAAGAAGCAGGATAAAATGGAACCAAAGCCAAATTGATTTAGCTCTCCTTGCCGACACTTAGTCAGCTGATATTTAAATATCAGAAGCATGGCTTCCGCCCAGTTGAATACCGTGGGTGCCATGGCCTCTATGGCATATAACATGTATGCTGTAGAAGCCTGGTGCACACCCTAACTCCCGACCAACCTCTACATGGTAAATAGGACAGTCTGTAGGGCTCCGTCCGTCACTTCTCTTATGGGGATTTTCTTCCCCGATGTCCTCATCCTTGGAACACAGTGACAATCTATCAACTCTTGAGTAGTAATATCCCCTCCCTAGGAACCTTTCAGCGAGATGGGGGCACCCCGTCTCAAGAGACCAGTTAAGAAGTAGATGTCCTCTACCTCCATTGTCGGAATATGGGCCCCAACCTCGAAACGTTGCTGCTCTGGATTCCATATCCAAAGTATGTTCTCTAACAACCGCTCATGTGATACCATGCTTGGGGTTCGGAAGAATTTCAGGAGCCCACAGTCTCGTAATGCAGCTATACAACCCACATTCCTTTCAGTGAAGGCATCATCATTGTCATGTTGTCTGTCGTTCCATATCACCATGATTGAGCAACAAAATCCTGCCAAAAACAATTAGAGCACACATTAGAATCATCTCTAATCATTTAAATTCAAAAGAATGGTTTATTATTGCTTGTGCTATTAGTTTTAAATCTCCACGGTCAGCACCTCCTGTGAACCATTGGAGACAGGTGGTGGCACCGCCTGTAAGCTTTGTTTTAGGCGCGGTTCTAGTGAGGTACCGCGTATCCCGCAAGGGGTATGTGCGGTGCCCATTTTCACGGTTTTAGGGCTTGCCATACAAAACTAAAACCCCATCAAAACTCAAAATGAAGACTATGAAAGGAAAGAGTAAGGTTTTAGCTATTACCTGGAACTGATGGCGCTCGAATTCGATGGTGGGAACTCCCAGTATCAGCTGCTGAAGATCTTACTAGGAAAGTGCTCCAAATGCTCTCCACTATGGGTAAATAGCAAAATGATCTAATTTTTTACTATTTACATGACTTATATACGCATTTTTAGAGTTTGATATACTATAGTTTTGATTTAAAATCATTTTTTACTCAAAATTTATCTATCGTAATCCCTTAATGTTCGTCATGAGCACATTTAACACTTGTTTTTGAGTCGATTGCAGGATAGAAGCACCATAGAAAAAAGCTTTTGGAGTTTGTTTACGACTTTTTCATACTTCCATAAAATGGAAAAAGTCAATGAGCGTTTGTTACGACACTTTGGTCACTCTCCTTAAACCTAGTATCAAAGGTCCGAGTCCGTTTCCGATTCTTTCCAGGCTCGTAAAAATTGACATTGTGTAAAGAAACCTCATGGAGTCCTCTTTAAACTCTTTTTAGGCTCCCTAAATACAAAAAGATTGTCGAGCGATATTGTCTTTTTCATGCTCATTAAAGCATTTGAAGAGTCGTCTCTCCGACGGTAGGTTATCTCTTTTTCAGTTCGGATAGACTATTTACGAAAAAGGAACACTCCAGCCAATCATGACTGGAAGAGTTCTCTAAGGTATGATTTTACACTTTTTCGGGCCTTAGAGACTAAATCATATGAAAAAGGACCCCTCTGGAGTCTTCTTCTGTAATCATTTAGACTCTCTAAACATGAATGATACCAAGTTTTCTTTGATTGGACTCATTAAATTAAACATTGAGAGACCCGTTTTGGGAACGAACCCCTCCTCTCTCAGATTCATAAAACATATGAGTCTAGACTTGTATTTTGACAAGCTATATTGAGTGTTTGTTACTCTCTTTGAACTCGTAAAACTGAAAAGAGGCACACATTGATCATGATGGGGAAAATGGGAAGGGAATCATTTTGCAAATAAATGGCAGTAGTTTGTCATTACCTTTGATCATGGCACTTGTCTGCATATCATGTCAGTCAATTGGGTATTCAGCTGATCTCCATGACGATCCAATTTCATGAGTCATGCTACTCCTTTGAGTCTTTCAAAAGAATGTATTTTCCACTGTCACATTGTGTGTGTCCCATCCAGTCATGCTTCCAAGTCTTTTGTTATGCCGCCTGATGTTCAAAGGGAATTTGAAGAATTCTTACCTGTGTAGTAAACACAGTCTTTGTGTCAGTACTTTTGAGTCAGTCCTATGGTTACTACATTCGCATCATTCTAGAACTATGTTTCGAGTTTCATGTTGTCGATGTGGAACTCATCATGGCCCTCCTTCAATGAGACTATTCCCATCGACATCAACTCATTATCCAGGAAATAGTCTTAGAAACAATACTTAGTACCTTGAGATCTATATGCCTTAATGACAGATTCTCTCGCTCTCAACATAGGTTCACATCATTGACCTTTGATCGATAGAATCAACTGAGTGTTCGACATCAGGACATCTATTCACACTCAGTATATTGTACTAGGGTACCTTGGGAATCATTGACATCAATGGTGATCTCCCTCGCACTTGTTAACGGTTCACATCATTGGCCAGTAATCAAGTGGTTTCTACCATGTTTGACTTCATATCATTGTAATCACATGGAAAGAATCGTACGTTGTGAAAGACAAGATGAAGACCCTGGGTATTTGTTTAAAGCACTCATTGCTTTTTCCCCCAGATTGCGATGGAGTTTTGTATATCTAGCATGGATCCACATTTGTAGGGTTGTGTCTATGCTCAAATTTGCGTCTGTATGACATAGATCTATGTTGTATGCCTGGTATCTATGTCCAAGTTTGAGTCCTCTATCACATGGATCTACGCTGTATTCTAGTAGCCATGCTTGTTTATTCCTCCCATGGATCTGCCTTATATTGGTCTGTAGCCATGAGTTGGTTACTTGTGTCTATGAGTCAAAAATATTGATGTACTACAGATTTCTACTTGACGACATGCTTCGATCGAGCCGATATTTTCACCTTGTAGCAACAACTTGTTCTCTCAAATCTCTCATTTATCGTATCTCTCTAAGACTCATGCTTTGGGGGGCATCCTATCACCACCATGTGATAAGACCTTTGACTTACATACTTGCCCTTAATCCCAACACTTGGAGTGGAAACCCATGTTGATTGTCAATCTTTCATAAAAATACTCATCACCATGCTTTGCTCATTATCCATGAGCAGTACCTTCCTCGCACAGCCTGTATCTTGTTTACCATAAGCAGTGACACCACTTATAGCCTTTGGTCCATAAGCGTTTTTAACCTGAACCACTCTGTCATAAGAGGAAAAAGGCGGTACCCTGGGTAAAATGGGAAAAAAGAGAGATTTCTCAAGGCTTCTAGATCATGAGCCTCGTGTCCTCTCTTATCCCTATCATTGTGGGTCAGTTGAGCTCAAGATCCCCCGTCATAGGATCTTAGAGGCCACCTCATCCACAAATATCTCAACCATTCCTATCCATTGAGCCTTATAAATACAATCTCATGTCCATGGTTGAGAGGGGAACTATAGAGGTATTGTTACGCTGTTGGATTGACCACTTGGCCCAAGCCATTGGAGAGCATAGAGAGCAAAGTTGGAGCTTATGGGGATGAAGTGTTGGTTTCATGGAAATGCATGTCGACACTAAGGCTTAATTGGTTGTAAACTTCTCCATTCATCTTAATGCAAAGCTGATTTCCGTCCCACATTACTGTTGTTTTGATTTTGCATGTAAATGTTGTTGGATTCCTTAGTCACTGACATGGATGAATAGATTATGTTCTGGTAGCTTTGATGTGTTTGCTCATTTAATCTGATTGCAGGTACACAATTTTACTACCGAATCGGTATTCCAGGTATCTACTACATCTAGGGAGGGTCTTCATCCTTTGTCGTTCATTTGTTCTGGATCTGAACCATTCAAACCAGAGGAACAACTTCTGTCCACAGAAGGTGAAATATTCCTGCTTACAGTGAGGCTATATCTTGCATTTTTCTTGACAATCTACCAACACCTGTTTTCCTCATGTGGCTCTCATTTGTACACATATCTATATCTTGGTTTAGGACACCAAATCAAAGGATAATTGGATTGTTTTCCTATCCATTTTGTGCCACACTTTGTCATGAAATATATGCATCTTTCCACCTTGCTTAATGCCTCTAGAAAATGTGGGTTTCCAAAGGGATGCCTGTCTCTCAACGTTTCATCTAAATGTTCCCATATTCATCAACATCCAAATAGAGCTTCCATTCTTATAATTTTTATAATGTGTGTGCACTGGAGAATGGCTTCTTGTTGGGTTTCAAGAAGGAAATGTATCCTTTATGGAGATTTCAAGAACCTCCAATGATGTGCAAGGATAGTCAAAGGATTGTGATTTTCCCCTATAACTCATAGATTAATGTCATGTTCATTATCTTCTATTGTATTTAATGCACAACCCCACTGCGTCTGATTTCTCATGAAGGAAGCGAAATCCCTTAACTTAATTTATCCCACAAAAAGGTTAGGGTTCCAATTTTTGTCATTGAAAAAGATAATATCATTCTGGTGTAATTCAGAAAAGAAATAGTTATCCTCTCTATCACTTGTTGAAAAAGCTTCCAAAAAATATGCAAGGGTTTTGAAATCACGTGGCCTTCCCTTGGCCAAAGCTTAAAGTAAAAACAATTCGTGTTTCTTTATAGCTTAATGGGTGAAGGTGCTCGACAACTAAGTAAAACATGAGTTGTATTGCTCAATTGTACTTTTGAGTGGTTTTTTTTAACCATAAAACTTCAAACAAAATAGGATAGACATAGATTTAAGATGCATTAAACAAGCAATTATAGTGAATATGAGAAACATTAGACAGTACAAAGTTACATATTACTAGAAATACGTCTTTTATTATGAGAACAGATTCCCGGGAAAATGTTCATGCACCTCTTAAGGTCATTTGACCTCTCAATCATTTTTGTTGGTTCCCAGGTGGCATCTTATAGCATCATACCTTTCCATCGGATCAAAACTTCTTTAATCATGCAACTGTACAATTGTTGTTCCCTAGAATCCAATACTACTATTAGCTAAAGCCAAATAGAACGTTCTTATTCTAGTTCAAGTAAGTTAGTCTACCCTTTAAAATTATACTTCACCACTTTTTTTAGGCATCATACATGAAATGTTGGGTGAATATTGGAGTGATCTAGCAAACCAATCTTGTAGGCCACCTATCCAATGCATTAGAGAATTGTGTAGGGCCCATAGAATTTTGTAGCAATATTTTGGTGAAGATGGAACCTGAGGGATTTTTTTTATAAGGTTGGAGTTGAAGAGATACATGATTCCCTACTTCAAAGGAATGCTTGGAGGGATGTTGATCTATTTGTGTTTCATTCTATTTTGAGACATAACTAGATTTTTTTTAAGAGTGTGGAGAATAGGTACTTGAAT
Organism: Pseudotsuga menziesii; assembly: GCA_001517045.1. NCBI lineage: Eukaryota > Viridiplantae > Streptophyta > Pinopsida > Pinales > Pinaceae > Pseudotsuga > Pseudotsuga menziesii. The sequence goes on from LPNX010975120.1 coordinate 36,669, forward strand.
GCAACGTGTGTTTTTTCAGGGCTTGAACTCTAGATGTACCTAGTAGATAGGAACTCATTGATAAGGGATTTTTGCCATGTGTTGTTTCATATCATGTCATTTTGGGTGGAGCCATGATAAGTGGTATTATACCACCACTAGTCCAAATGAATCCATTCGGCCCAGTGGTGCAGCCTGCTTGACACAAAGTGTCTCAAGTAGATTCCAAAGAACCTATTGACTACTTCCATTTAACCATCCATTTGGGGGTGATAGGTTGTGTTTAAATTCAACTAGGTACCTTGAAGTTTAAATAAATCTTGCAAAAAATTGTTGTTGAAGGTAGGGTCATAGTTAGCTACAACAGAAGTCGACACGCCATTGAGCTTAAAAATCATTGGATTTTACTAGCACTTGAAATAAGAACCATCGTTTTGTTGAAAAATATTGTGATTAAAATATTATGTAGCCCCTCAAATAACTATAATCATTCTATTGAAAATAGTGTTGTTGGAATCTTTTGCTATAAAACAACGATGCTCAAATGTGCTATAAAAGTGTTGCTGAAAAATAATGTTATAAAAAATAGTATTTGAAACAACTACGGACTATCAAGAAAATGTTTCATCAACATGAGTTTATATGTACCAATCCAATCAATGTAAAATCATGATTTTCCATATAGCTAATACTCTTGCAAATGGAACTATGAGATGTACAAGAAACCTCCAAGCCTGAGGGAGATGAAAGAACTTCTTCAAAAGTAGAATCACTCAATCAACTATGAAATTTTCAACAATATTTTTTTTGGTAGAATATGGATCATTGAAAGAGAAAAATATATGCATAATATCAACAACAAATTCTCTAGTTGGGATAATCTGTTGGATTAAGCATGAAACCTCTCGTTTCAAATATATTGAGTTCTTCAACATTCTTTGAAGCCTAAATGGAGAAGCAAACACCTAGGAAAATATAACAAGTCATTTGAAAAGGGGACAATGCCAAAAAAAGAAAGGACTACTATGTCCCAACCCCCTAATGTTCTTAATCATGAATCACATTAAAACCCTTACAATCCATATGCCATGCAACTATACACGTAGAAACTTTGACAAAGCGATATTTTATGGGGCATTTAAAGGCTAGGACAAATATGGGATGGCATCACACTTGCCATTCCCCTAACATCCTATTGTTTTCAATGCTTGGGACAATCCTTTGTGGGAGAAGGCGCAATAATGAGAACCCTTATGCCTATGCAACCTCACCTAGAACTCAAAGAATCTGTAAAGCTTGATGTCGATTTTGTCAAGCCTAGTCTCATTAAGGTATTCGAATTTGATTAAGTCCCTAGTTTAATATGTAATGGAAATGATGGTTATTTGAAAGCCATTATTAAGGTTTTTAGTGTTGTGGTGTTTCATAATTTGATCCAAGTATTTTGGGTCTTTGTGCCTTTAGTGAGAAAAGGGGCTTTTTACATTATGCATTTATTGGCATCTATTTGTGATTTTGTTCCTCATTTGTTCTCATAAAATCATTTGTTTTCATAGAAAGGCAGAGAGGCCCTACCCTCTTTGTATCTCTTGTTCAATAATGTCTTGAATTCACAAGGATAGATAACTCATTATTTAATGATAATTAATATGCTTCTTAAAAAGATTCAAAATTTTCAATAATATACATATATAATAATAAGGAAAATCACTTACAAAAAATTGAAAAATAAAGAAACCGATAAAAAGTCAAAGTCAAAGTCAAACTATTTAGCAGATTCAAACATGAAACTAAATACAAAAGCATAAAGCACTTCTCACAATTCCATTTATCATTAATTATAAACCGTGATCCTTGATCGTGACTTGAGCTCAGAAGTCCATAAACTATTGTCGAAAAGTCTTCATATCTTCGTGTAAATAATTTTGAAGCCACGGAATAGACGTGGAAATCCATGTAGAGATAAGATGGTAAGCT
>LPNX010975120.1:38705-49042 GCA_001517045.1 Pseudotsuga menziesii
GAGTAAACTTTTATTTTTCTAAGTAAATCTCTAACTCATCTTTAAAAAAATCTTCACATCCACCATTTAATCAATGAATTTCATTATTATTGAATTTAATTTTTATTTTTTAAATTAAAAAAAAAATTAATATTTCAAATTTGAAATTAAAATATAGGATAATTTTGTTTCTTTGTTTATAACCAAAGTTAAATACTAACTTATTATAAAATCTATTTTAATAGACTACTATAAAGTTTATTTATTACATATTCAAAATAGATTAGGTTTAAGTATCTTTTATTTCTCCATTCAAAATGTGAACATCTAATGCTAAACAAGTCCTAAATACATATCTCATTCAAAATAAACTAAGTCCTAAATATATATCTCATTTAAAATAGATTAGGGTAAGTGGCTTTCTTTCCTCCTTCCAAGATATGAACATCGAATACGAAATAAGCCCTAAATACATATCTTACAAAACAAATAATTTTCTCCACATACTCACATTTTCTTGGTTCCAACTAAAATCAAAAGAGTGATAGAGAAGATAAGAATAAAAATCCCCCCAGTATTATTCAATGATTAAAGTTCCTCAATGATTAAAGTTCCTTTTAGAGCTTACTTAGAGAGGTAATCTTTTTTGAGTTCAATTCTATGTAGATGTAAGTGAATGAGATAAAATAAAAAAGATTTGTTTACCTATAATACATGATTCTCTTTAGAGTAAAAATTTTTGGTTTGGCCAATGGTATTAGCCCAATCCATCAATAATTTTGAATCTTCCATAACTTGAATTCTTTTTAATCCTTTACCTTCAGTTATTTTTATCAAAAACCATATCTCACAAAATTCGACTCTATTGTTTAAAAAAGATAACCCTTACTCCACATATACTTGGACTGCTTTAAGAAACCAAATCAAAGCACCCCCGAGGAAAAGATAGATCTATGATGGGTTCCTTTAAAGTTATTGTTTCATTTTTCTTTGGTTCCTTCTAACATTCACCATATGGAAATCTAATGGTGTGGACAACCTAACCAATAGATGAGCCATGTCCTTCAAATATCATCTTATTCCTGACCAACCATAGCCCCAAAACGACATAACAACGTACGACTTTGTGTCTTGTTGTAGAATTTTAAATGATAAAGCTTTAAATACTATCCAAGAGCCTTGTTCTTATCCCAAGGGTTTGAATCATTTGCTAACTACAATACCTATTTCCACTGAGAAGGGGCATGTGGCAAACAAATAATCCATTGATTCATTATCAACTTTGCAAAGGATACATATACCATGGGTATTTACTGAGTAGGAAATATTATAGCTGTGAATTCATATTTGATGACTTAATACTCTAAAAACGGGACCAATATGTTGCCTAGTATATAGGGGTCCCATGGTATTTTAATATATTAAAAACATATAGATATAAGGGTGATTTCATATTATGTATCTAGGCGTTGAATAATTTATTGGGAGGTCATTACACCCAAAAATTTTCTCTATGCTCAATCCCTTGAACTGATTTGGCCAAACCATCTTTTGAGGAGCCTTTTTTCTCAACTCTAGGAGGTTTGACGCACCATTCTTCTTGACATGGGGCATCAGACTAGTCTGACGCCTCTTTCCTATTGAAAAGGTGCATCGATGACACCTGTTGCTTGAAGACAAAGAGTGTCAGCGCAACCTTCTCATGTACATGGAGCGTCAACACTGTAAAAAAGACAAAAATAGAAGACTTCAATAACCTTATAGACGAAAGTCCTCATGGAGGCTTATCCCAACTACTTGGAATAGGTGACATTCATACCCCTATCCTTTGGGGATCATCTCTCACCTTCCTCCCGAAAGATCTCAACCCCTTTGGGCCGTCTTTATCTTATTTATACATTCTTCCCTTCATGGAGAGTGGGGTAGGAGAACCAAGTGAGCACCTTTGTGGCACCTTTATGCTATTGAAATCATTTTTGGTATAGGAGGCAAAGAGTGTGGTTGTGAGTGAGATTTGTAGGGTTTGTACAGTGTGTGTGAAATTTATTCAAAGGCACTGCAAGAGCAAATCTTCAACATCAAGGCTTTGGTTTTAGTTTTATTCTCTTATATTGTTATTACAAACATGTTCCCCTTTCCCATGAATGGTTTGTGTTAATATCGATTGTTCATTACTTTTCTCCTTGGTTGTTGGTATAGATTGTTGAATTATCTTATTTCTTTCGCTATTATATCTTATTCCTTACATTATTTTGTAGGTACAACTAATCACAGAAGAGCTACAAAGCAAGGATCACCTTCATTTTAAAGGTAAGAAAGATTAACATTCAAGTAGTTTAATATTCTAGGGATAGGATGTATCCTTGTGGCTTTTTGTTCATATCTGCCCCATGTAGACTAGGGAAACAATCTTTGTCTGCGTTGATTGATAATTTTCAGTAACAAAACTGGCGACTCTATTAGGGATAAACTAATCAGATCTATGAATTATTGATTTTTCTTTTGATTACAAGCATGCAATTTTTTTTCCTCTCACTCATTCGAGGATCTAAGGTGAGAAATCCATCTTATTTTAACCTCATCTGTCTTCTCTGGTTAGTGCCTACACTTACCAAAATTTTAGTTTGATTTACAATTGATTATCTTAAAGGTTATTTAATTCTATTGGTTCTCTAGATCCATCGACGCACCTTGGTTTCTTTGACAGAGTGCCAAACGCCTTTTTCCTACTTTCAAGGAGCACCTCTGATGCCTTCTTCCCAGAATCAAGAAGTGTCGATGATGTTGTTCAGAAGGAAGCAGAGAGCGTCGACCAGCAGACGACACCATAGTTCCACCTTGCAGAGTGCGGTAAGGTAGGCCATCTCCAACTCTATGGTTTTCTTTTCAATTTTTTTCTCTTTTTTTGGTTTTGTTAATTTTCTACTATGCACGTTGACAGGTCTGACATTGTGTATTTAGCCTGAATGTACTTTTTCAGTTTGGATCTTGAAAAGTTGTCTTAGTAAAATCTCTGAAACTGGATGGTTTTCTGTGGAAATTTGGTCTTTGATTTATGGTTTTCATGTTGATCTCTTAAAATCTCTTTCTAGATCTGTAGAAAGGAAAAATGTTATGGTTTATTACACTTTTGTAGTGTGATTCTTGTTCTTTACATTTATTTTCCTGAGATTACATATTTTAAAAAAAACAAAAATGTTAGATTTGTTGAATTTTGATTTGATTAGATGATTAGAAGTGTTTATGTCTTAATTTTGATTAGGAAAATCATAGGAATTTAGGCATTAAATAATCTTTTCCTTTTTTTTTATATTAGAGGTCTCTTAGGTTAACATTGAGAGGTTTTACATGTCTAAATTTTTTTCAAAGCTTGAAGAATGAGTTAAAATTGCATGGTGTTTTCATTTACTGCTTGAAAGGAAGAATCTCTCCCTTGCTCTAGTTAGGGCTAATCAAAAATAAAATTGCATTGCATTTAGATCTTTTTATCTTGCAATTACTTCACATTCCACAAACATTCACTAACCATCAAGATAAAATAGAACGGTAGCTTAGGTTAAAATTCTTAGTAATTTTAGTGATAGGGTAGAAGACGTGTTCAAGTTTTTATAAACATAGGCACTGTTGTTCTTTGTATGCACTACATCTTAGGGATCATGCGGTTCTTCCACGTACCAATCGGTATATCGAACGACTTTTCAGGTACCCTCGAGGTATATCGAAAATTTCTCCACGTACTCGATAGTATATCGGAAGGCCCCTTTCAAACGATTGTGCAATAGACAACACTAACACACATTTGAGATCTCACATACCTTGCGCATATTGGGAGACCCTTCTAGGAACTGATACCAACTGAGAAAATCCTTTTAGAAGTATTGTTGAAGCAATACACTGAGAACAATACTCGGGGAACTACTACGCACGTGCCATCTAGGTAGTCAGGTATTTAGGCAAGGGTGCGGCCCTAATCCTCCTTGTCTCGCTTTACTATTGGATCCTGCATTATATCATGAGTTGCAAAAACTTAACACTCCTAGTGAGCATCCGAATTTTCCAGCCCCTCTTATCACTTAATTTTTCTTGTGACCTTAGCTTGTGTAGAATCGTTTGCATGTGCTCTTTTTTACTAGAAGAATTTTAGATTAAAAGTGTTTATCCATCATTTTGGATGAACCATCTTTGAGAATATCTCGCAAATTGCAAGGTTTACCACCTAAATTTACTCCTACTGTGGAAGGAAGACAAGGGGTGACCATGAACCAACATGCTAGAACCGATCCTTTTGTAGAAGGTGCTCCAGTTGTTGAAAAAGGAGAAGAGTAATCTTCTTTGGAGAAACTATCTACCTCTACCTCGATACTAGTATAATTTCCTCCTTCACATGATTCAACCATTCATTTTCCTACAGAAGGCCATTCTGGTGCATGAGATTCGGTGTTTTCCCAGCCATCAGATGATCCCGTGGCATCAAAATTTGGTCCAACTACTCCATTCTGGGATACTTCCTTGGGACAAACAATTTACGAATACGACACTACCACCTTGTCTTATGTCACCCCTCCACAAGTTCCGATATTTATCCCAAATGATGAAATCCTCGGGCTAGCTCATGAAACTCTTGCTCATCTATGTAGAATTGAAGAGGACATAAGAAGAAGGAGTGTCTCTTCATTTCCCATCCATTTGAAAAGAGCCACTCCTGAATACCATGCCCTTATTCGGTATGATGCTTCTTCCTTATTCAGAATATTAGTTCAAAGTGTGGTTTCTTATGATCTGGGCCAACATTACATCCCCACCGTATCAACTCAAACTCTCTCGTCTATCCCTAGTTCTCCTATGAACCCTGTGACTGGGGGGAAACCCACATAACAAGTTGTCTGGAAAAACATGGGAACTAGTTTAAATATCAGGCATAGTATTATTTTAGGGCTTCCCATACTTGGAGTATTATCCATGGACGCAAATGTGATTCTCCTTCTCCTCATCAGGACAACCATCATGGGTCCAACCCATGTCTAATCAACCTACATGGGGGTACACTTACCCAGAAAATAAGTTGGTAATGGTTAATCAGAACTATGAATCCATTACCTCGGGAAGTATTATTCCCGGGACCCCTTATCTTGGTAATGCTAATACCCCATGGGGGAAACCTAATTGGGTGAATTTCCTTATATACAGAAGGCCATTTCCAAACGTGTGTGTTGGCCCACTTGGAGTTCCACCACCCAGAGGTACGCCATATGGGGGCCAACCTAGAGGCCCACCATTTGGAGGTCCCCCATCTAGAGGCCCACCCAAAGGTCCACCACTTGGAGTCCCACCCAGAGGTCCACCACCTAGATATTTGCCACCTGGAAGCCCACCCAAAGGTCCACCATCTAGAGGCCCACCTAGAGGGTCCACCACCTAGAGTCCCACCACCCACAGGACCATCATGTGGATCATTTAGAAACCAATCATAATCGAACCAACCTATTATCGGAGGATCATCGACACTTGTTTATCAATCCACTTACCTTTCTATTGGTACTCAGATTCCTTATCAATATTAGCAGTACCCGTAACCTAATAAACATTTGTCATTTCTGGCAACACTTGATCTGCCATATTTGTCATGATTGATCAATGACCCTATTCACCATGATCCTTCATGGCCAGTTATTCCTGTAGAGGTACCTTCAGATATACCAAAATTTGAAGAAAAACATGAAGAGGACCCCAAAAACCACGTAATGACGTATCATTTGTGGCCTTTTACCTTATGCATTTATTGGCATCTATCTGTGATTTTTTTCTTCATCTGTTCTCATAGAATCATCTATTTTCATAGAAAAGTAGATAGACCCTACACTCTTTGTATCTCTTGTTCAATAATGTCTTGAATTCACAAGAATAGATAACTCATCATTTTATGATAATTAATATGCTTCTTAAAAAGATTCAAATTTTTTCAATGAGATCTATTATTAATTACGCTGAAGGCGTTTTCCCTATGGAGATGTAGTCTCAGAAGATTTCTCATCTCCCTGGCCATTCACACTTCGACAGGTGTCGCATCGGATTAGCGAATAGATCGTGGACAAGTGTTGTGCTAATCAATTAGATTTTTTTTCTTCTGCATTTTAGTTGGGTCCCCAATTCTGCAATCTCGATTGGCGAACTTCTATCCCGTAGACCGCTGGTGTCCTCTGTGTTATAGTCGTTGCTACATGTGAATGGATTGATGGATTGATTAGCAGTTGTAGGTCATTATTTAGAGTTGGTGTTTATGTAATGCATTTTATTTGGGTCTTTGATTATGCCATATCGATAGGAAAACTTTTGTCCCATATACCATTGGTGTCCTATTTGTTAATGCCATTGCTGCATGTGAATGGATTGATGGATTGGTTTCGAGTTGCGGGTCGTTCTTTGCAGCTGCCATTTACTGTGTTTTCCTGACAGATGTCTTGCGTGTATTCTCTACTCTTCCATCTGTTGTCCTAAACCACTGGTCCGGGAAATTTTTTTTACAAGATTTTACTATCCTTTCCCGTGGTTCATTTATCTCGATTCGACAAACTCATTGTCGACGATTTTGCAGGAGTTTCACTTCACCATTTTTTTTGGGTTTAGTAGACGCTATTATGGACGAGTTTTTTGTATTTACGCTCGCAATTTGGTCGAGCTTCCATTTTATCGATGATTCATTGAAATGAATACAGTTTTCCCATGTCCCTTTATCCACTACCATTAATGTTTCATCAATGCATTGTTGCTCAATTAATGCAAGAAAGCTTGTCATATGATACAGACATGGGTCAATATCTTCATCTTTACTCAGCTTATGGCGATCTTCAAAATCTTGTTACAATACTGCATTTGCCACATTTGTTGTTGCACCGCCTTTGCTTTATGCACATAAACATATGTTTAGGTAACCACATATTGATTTTGGTGCGCTTCCTTTACACTTCACAGTTTGCAGTTTCTTTAAATTTGCAGGTATTCCTTTAGTCTACCTAAATTTTTTGAAGATTCATTTATTCTGATTATAAGATGGTCAAGCACCCTTGCTTTGTTTTCCTATTATTGTTGCTTTGTGTTAGAATAATCAACCCATAGTTAGCTACCTTAGACATTAAATTAATCATTTTTGTCTTATTTGCCTAGTTTCATGATTCCACCTTATGCAAGTTGTCGTTTGCCTATCCATAGTGGTAAAACTTGCCTATTTTGACTCATGTAGCACTTGGGAAACCTCAAGGAATCAATTCTACTTTATTCCTGGCCTCCTAGGTGTCCTTTTGCTTTTTCTGCTTTATTGCCTACTTTTTCAGTGCTTTAAGGCAATTGGGAAAGTTTGACTAGGTGAGGTTAACTAGTTTTTTGTCCTCCACATCCTCCACTCTTTTCTCCTATGAAAAGCATGTATGAGTTGTCGTTCCATCACCTTTTAGCTTTCCTAAGTGATTTTTCCAATTCGTGAGCTCCTTAGCTGATTTGGAAACTACTTTATGCACCTATGGGGGAATTGCTTAATTTTAGTAAGCCTGCTTTTGAATAGATTCGAATTTCCTCCTCATGCATTCGAATCCCTTATGTAATTATTTAATTCAACAACCTATCATGTTATAGGGTTGGCTATTGTACACTTATTCAATACAGTTTAGTGTTCAGCTCCATATTCAGTCTCTTTTGTGAGTGATTTTGCATGTACAATTGATAATTTTCGTGAGTAAAATTGTTCTATCACTGCGTTCAATTTCCACATGTTATTAGAGGCATTGTAGATCAATTTCTCTCCTTCAAATTTGTTTTGCAGGTTCGACATCAGTGACTAGGATCCTTCTACTGACAGCTAGGACAATTTCTGAGCTATGGATCAATCTCAGAAGATCATCTTGACTCCCTTCAACTTCTTTGAATGGAAAGTAGAGATGGAGATACTGTTGAGAGCAAAAGGCCTCTACAGGGTGACTATGGAAACAGAAGCAGAGCCCAATGCAGCTGCAGAGAAGATAAAATGGCACAACATGAGGGATGAGGCCTATGGTCTCTTGTGTCTGAGTATTTCCAGAGACCTCCTTTTCCATCTTGATGGATTGACATCACTGGATGAAGTATGGGAGAATATTTCTGATCTTTTTGGAAATACAGATGAGATGAGGGGACATCAAATCGAAAATGAACTGATCTCCCTGAGTCCAAATAGCTTTGAATCCCTGCAACTCTATTTCTCCAAGTTCAAAGCACTTGTTTTGCAGCTAAAACAATGTGGGATCAAAAAGAAGGATGATCATATGGTATTGGCCATACTCTCAAAGCTTGGCCCTAACTATTCATTGTTTGTTTCGACCTTCTATGCCATAAATTTGACAGCTCGAACCTGGAAGATGCCTAGCCTTGCAGATTTCATGGAATCTCTCACACAAGAACATGACAAGTTGGTGATTATGGGCACCATCAAACCATCCAAAGACCAAGCTATGGTTGCTGGAGATTCGAGGGTGGATTCAAAAAGCAAAAAGAAAGCTAAAAATCCACCTGAGCAAAAGAGAGACAAGAACAAGTCTCTAGAGGAGCCACAAGGTTCCAAGAAGAATAACCAGAAGAAGAAAAACAAAGGAGAAATGAGCAAGTGCGCATACTGCAATAAGGGCAATCACACTGAAAGATCTTGTATGAAGAAGCAAATAGACATGCTGACCCAACTCCTGGAGAAGAATGACATCTCCCTTCCAGACAACTCAAAGAAGAGAGAAGGAGGATCAAGTTCAGAAGACAGAGAGAGAGTTCATGCATTGGTTGTTGGCACATCAAGCTCACCTAGTTTCATCATTGAATCTGGAGCTTCAAGACATATGGTTTCAACCAAGGAGGCATTCTCCTCACTTGACATGTCGAAAGGTCCACCAATAGTACTGGGAGATGACTCTCTCACTGAAAGTTTGGGCAAAGGGATGATTGATCTTGATCATGGTCAGTTCAGCAATGTGTTGTATGTTCCTAGTCTTGCCTCCAACCTCTTATCAGTGTATCAGATGACTCACACTGGGTCTCCAAAGAAGGTCATATTCTCCCCTGATGAAGTTGAGATCACAAAGATCTCAAGTGGTAGATTCATTGCAAAAGGACTTGCAAATCATACTTCGAAGGTATACATGTTCTCACACTTCCTACCCTACTCAAACCCCTCTGCTCTTCTGATTCATGCTAATGAAGCAAGAAAGATTTGGAATAAAATATTTGGCCACCTAAATTACAAGTATATTTCTGATCTTAGTGAAAAAGAGATGGTCATAGGGTTACCAAAGATAAAATTTTCCAAAGGAGTCTTCCAAGGTTGTATCCTAGGAAAACACCTAGAGCATAAATTTGAGAGAGCTAGTCATGAGAGAACCTCTGCACCCCTCGAGTTGATCCACAGTGATGTTGCTGGCCCATTCCCTCATATGTCCATGAGTCAGGACAAATATGCATTGAATTTCATAGATGACTTTTCCAGGTATTGCTGGGTTTACTTCCTGAAACACAAGTCTAAAGTTTTTGGCCTCTTCAAAGTTTTGAAGGCTTTGGTTGAAAACCGGTCTGGGAGGAAACTCAAAGTCCTCAGATCTGAAAATGGTGGTGAGTATGTCAATTCTGAGTTTATTCAATATTGTGTAGATGCAGGTATTCATATGCAGCATTCTATCCCTTACACACCGCAGCAGAATGGTGTTGCTGAGAGGAAGAACAGATCACTGAAGGAGATGGCAACATGCATGATGGAGGCCAAAACTTTGCCACCAAAGTACTGGGGCGAAGCTATCAACTGTGCAGCCTATATCCAGAATAGGGTGCCTCATAAACATCTTGATGGTATGACTCCTTTCGAAGCATGGAGTGGGCACAAGCCAGATGTGACCCATTTCAGGATTTTTGGCTCAAGGGCTTGGGCTAGAATTCCAACAGAAAAGAGAAAGGCTTTACAGCCCCAAAGCCAAGAGTGTCTATTTTTTGGGTACTATGAAGATTCAAAAGGGTACAAGCTGATAAATTTGAGCACAAACAAATCCTTCATTGAAAGGTGTGTTCAGTTTCAAGAAGAACCCCTAGCAGCAGTGGAAGTGGGAGAAGCCTCTTCACCACCAGAACCTCTGAAAGTAAGTGGAGAGATTGTTGAACATGCTGATTCTGATATGTCTGATAGTGATGAGTTTATTGTAGATCCTAAGAGCCCTACAAGGACAAAATGGGCAGCCAAGACACTTCATGCAGCAGGAGATCTAGTTGGGAATCCCAATGACCCTCGGAGGACTAGATCTCAATTTGAGAGTGGTCTGTGCATGAAGGATCCTATGTTTGCTGAGAAATGCTATCTGATG
>LPNX010975120.1:49299-78730 GCA_001517045.1 Pseudotsuga menziesii
AAGTTTTGCAAGCCAAGCAAGACTCCTTTCCTTTCAGGGGTGGAGTTGGAAGAAGCTGATTCTTCACCTATGGTAAACAATACACTGTATAGGCAATTGATTGGATGTTTGTTGTATCTTACACATACTAGACATGATATTTATTATGCAGTAAGTGTGGCTTCTAGATACATGGATCAGCCTCATGAGATCCATTGGAAAGTAGCCAAAAGGATCCTTAACTTTGTTCAGGGAACAAGGACACATGGGATCTTCTATAAAGCAAAATCTGATCTTGATTTGATTGGGTTTACTGACAGTGATTGGGCAAGTGATAGTACAGACAGAAATTCTACATCAGGATATGTGTTCATGCTTGCAGAAGGGCCAATCAGCTAGTTGAGCAAGAAACAGAGTGCCATTGCACTCTCATCTACAGAAGCAGAGTACAGAGGAGTTGTAAATGCAACAACTCAATGTTTATGGTTGCAGGGGTTACTTGGAGAGTGTGGCTTCAAATCAGAGTACTCAACTACCATATACTGTGATAACTAGAGTACCATTTGAATCTGCAATGATCCAGTTTAGAAGCAAAGAACCAAACACATTGAGATCCATATGCACTACATCAGAGAGCTTGTGCATGATGGCACCATTCACCTACTCTTCTGTTCACCTTCAGAACAAGTAGCTGATATCTTCACCAAAGCATTTTGTGAGAAGACCTTCAGCAATCTCAAATCATTGCTGGGGATTTCTTATCATGCTTTGAAGCATGAGTGAAGACAAGATTTCCAAATTTTGTTTTACAGTCCATGTTTAAGGGAGGATTTTCCCATGTGGTTTTTGCCTCTTTCCTTGTTTAAATGGACATGCAGTATGTAAAGGGTGACTAAGCCTTGTTGCTAGGCCCTATAATTTTCTGATATATTACTCATAAGTCAGGCTTAAGGTGGGGTGTTAGAATAATCAACCCATAGTTAGCTACCTTAGACATTAAATTAATCATTTTTGTCTTATTTGCTTAGTTTCATGATTCCACCTTATGCAATTTGTCATTTTCCTATCCTAGTGGTCAAACTTGCCTATTTTGACTCATGTAGTGCTTGGGAAAAATCAAGGAATCAATTCTGCTTTATTCCTGCCCTCCTAGGCGCCCTTCTGCTTTTTCTGGTTTATTGCCTGCTTTTTCAGTGCTTTAAGGCAATTGGGAAAGTTTGACTAGGTGAGGCTAACTAGTTTTTTGTCCTCCACATCCTCCACTCTTTTCTCCTATGAAAAGCATGTATGAGTTGTCGTTCCATCACCTTTTAGCTTGCCTAAGTTCTTTTTCCAATTCGTGAGCTCCTTAGCTGATTTGGAAACTACTTTATGCACCTATGGGGGAATTGCTTAATTTTAGTAAGCCTGCTTTTGACTAGATTCGAATTGCCTCCTCATGCATTCGAATCCCTTATATAATTATTTAATGCAGAAACCTATCATGTTACAGGGTTGGCTATTGTACACTTATTCAATACAGTTTAGTGTTCAGCTTTATATTCAGTCTCTTTTGTGATGATTTTGCATGTACAATTGATAATTGTTGTGAGTAAAATTGTTCTATCACTGGGTTCAATTTCCACACTTTGTTTGATTATTAGTTATTGATTTATTTTCTTTTGTAGTTTGTAGTTTCTTTAAATTTGCAGGTATTCCTTTAGTTTGCTTAAATTTTTTGAATATTCATTTAGTCTAATTATGAGATGATCAAACACCCTTGCTTTGTTTTATTTCAACCAAAGAAAGGAAGGGTGTTCCATGAGATGGTTAAACACCCTTGCTTCATTTTGTTGTTATTCTTGCTTTGTCCGATTGTTAGTTATTTATGTATTCCTGGCAATACCAAATTCGATACATTTTTACCTGAAAGGAACTCTAAAGCTGCAAATGGCAAACGCCTTTTATTTATTGCATATAAACACACAAGAAGGTAACCACATATTGATTTTGGTTCGCTTCATTTACACTTTGCAATTTCCAATTTCTTTAAATTTACAGGACACCAGCGGTCCTGTAAACAGTTATATTACCGATGGAAGAGTAGATAATACCACTGGTCCATAGTTATATTACGCTATTTTGCAATCATAAACTGGGCTAAACTGGACTAAATAGTAGACTGGATTTTTACAAGCACGTTCAAAACAGTTGAATCATGCGGCTGTCACCGACATTTTTTTTCGTATAAATTTCTTTCACAAAAACAATATTCAGGTTTCGGCTTTTTGTCTTGTGGTTTAATTTAGGATTTTTATTGTGTGTTTCCTCAACCCGCAATTTACCCTATTTTGTCTTCCCGCATCATGCATTTTTGTAATTTCGCATCCCACAATTCCAGAATATTCTTCTTTTTCCTTTGCACTTTCGGCTTTTTACCATGTAGTTTATTTTAACATTTTTGTTTTGTGTTTTCGCAACCTGCAACCCGCAATTTGTGGGATTGCGCATTGCCTAAATGGAAATAAAAATTCTCTATTTTGTAATCCCGCATCTCGCATTTTTGTAATTGCGCATCCCACTATGTTGTAATCCCAGATCCCGTGTTCCACAATTGCGGGATGCGGGATGAGGGTGGTGAATGAAATATTATTTAGTAATCCCGTACCCTGCATCCCACATTTGTGGGATGCAGGTTGCAGGATAGTGAATTATATATTAATCTATATACTGTATGAAGAAGACTAAAGGAATACAATTAAGAATTAAAATATTTATAGTGAAAAATTGAAAGAGGACACAAATTAATCTATTAATGTTTATTTCAAATTTTGAACAACTTCCATAGAATCAATCTCGATAGTGCTTGTCTTATGCTCATAGGTAGAGAAAAAAAAACATACATCTTGGTACACCCCAAATCTCAATATTCCCCCTTGGTGTAATTTCAACCAAAAAAAAAATTGTGTCATATCTGTAGGTATTTTTTGTCATTGGATCACATGAATATATGACATTGCAATTTTTTTTTTGTTCTTTCCCTATTTCATTTCACAGGAAAAAAAAAATTGTCACACTATGGATAGTATGCTAACTAAAGATTCTATTTCACTCTTGCTGCATGGTGTTGTCAACATTTTCCCACTGGTACAAGTCTCCTCGTTAAAGCAAGTGAACTCACTGAACTCATCATCTATTCGGTTCTGAATTTCTATCTCATACAGGCTTCACAAGCATGAGATATTACTTCCAACTATATATAGTAGTTTTTATAAACTGGACAACTCAAAGAAGGATCTATAATCAAAATTACCAAGTGTACATCGAACATTGTACATAGTGTAATGTATGTTTAATTTCCATTTTGTCTTTGTCGACTTAATCATTTTCACATTGTTCATGCATCCAAGGTTTTTATATCCCATTCAACTCTAACATACTTCTTATCACAGGACTATCACATTGCTTGCACTCGAATTTGTCATAGTGGATGCAACAATTATTAGAGATCATGCACCTTACCACTTACATGTACCTTCTCCCTCGCAAAGTTGTTCCTCTATTCCAGTGAATCCTAGCTCAGTAGATGAAAACCCTTCCTTGGTTGCATCAACTATTCCATTCACATCACTAACATGTTCTAGCAAAGTTTAGAACATTCAAGGTCAAGTTATTGCCAAGACAAAGCTACATGAATATGGAAGCCAACGAGGGTTTGGAAAAATATTTGGATTTGACATTGTTAATGCTTCACATGATGAAATACATATATCTACATTCAATGAATTGGCACTCTCTTTGTATGACCAAATACATATAGGAATAGTGTACATAGTATCAAATGGAACAGTGAAAGCATCCAATCCAATTTTCAACCATTTGAAAAGCCATAATGAGATTTTCCTAGGTTCCTCCTCAACCATCCACCCATGCTTAAATGAATACCCCTTAATACCTTTTTTTGATTTAACTTTAAAACTATTCATGAGATACAAAGTATACTTGTCAATTCCATGGTGGACCTTGTTGGCCTTGTAATTTCAGTTTCTCCAACATCCACAATACGAAAACGAGATGGTGTTGAGACTGTTAGGTGCACTATTGGACTCCATGACATGTTAGGCTATAGTATTGACATAACAATTTGGGGTGACCATTTCCAAATTGAAGGAGTCGAACTTTCCAACCTCCGTGATTTACCTACACCTCCAGCTGTAGCAATCAAAGGTGGCCGCATTATAGAATTTAGTGGAAAAACTGTTGGAACTATTTCCAACACTACTATTTTTATAAACCTAGATATTGAACAAACTTCAGTTCTCCAAAACTAGTTTCATGAAAATGGATTTCATTTAGCATCAGCATCATTGAGCAAAAAATTTCAATGCCTCTCACTCTGGTTCTCGTAAATTCACTACCATCAATGACCTATGAACTCTTCAATCATCTGAAAAAGTTGTTTGGTACTCTCTTGTAGCAACCATCACAAATGTTAACATGGATGGCTTTTATTTCCTTGCATGCCCTCTTTTTGTTGATGGAATGCAATGCATGAAAAAGCTTGCTCAGAAAGTTGGAGACATTTGGCATTGTGCTAAATGTGATGGAGAGTTTCTTGAATGTGACTACCGATATATACTAAAGGTTGACTTGGAAGATGTTACCAGATCCATTCATGGTGTGATAGCATTTGATGATGCTGCAAACCAACTCATGGGAATTTATGCAAAAGATCTGTGTCTTCTCTCAACTGAAACAACATCACTTGATGAAATAGTGCAAAGGATATGCAACAAAAAATTACTTCTTACTCTTTTAGTTAAAATAGAGACCTTCTATAGAGTTGCACGCCTAAAATTTGTAATTGTCATGGTTGAAAACAAATAAACAACAATTTCATATGGACACAAAAATATATACATTTTTTCAACTTGGTACTTAACCATTATTCATTTTTTATAATGAATGCTTTCAATTCTCAATTTTAACTCGGTGTTTCATTGTTCAACATAGTAGGGTATTTTTTTTTACTCTCTTATAGCACCACTTTCTTGCAGTCTCATACTTCTAATGTACAGGATATCACTTACCATTTCTTATGCAATTTGGTGAAAAAACCTATATGGTAGTTTTTAAATACAATACTATTTTGCTATCTTGCCTTTTTATAAAATGCACAACTTTGCTCTCTTGTTTCTGGGCACAACTTGTGATTACTCTCTACATAACAATAATTACAGTTACTTTTTTTCATATATACTTTTTCACATTACGCTTTGTTCTTCTATAATTCCGTTTTCTTACAATTATCAAGTTACAACTTGAAAAACAAAATTTACTCCTGTTATATTATTTTAAGGTACATTCTTACTTCCCCACATGCAATGAATTAACATTTTTTTTTATCTTCTGCTTTATATCCACATAGTTTCCAGTTAATACATATACAAAATGTGTTGTTGCCAACAATCAAAGCTTCTAGGTGTTTAACAAGTTTACAATTATCTTGTAGGAATTATGCCAAATCATGACAAGGAACAAGCCAATGCACGAAGAAGAGTTTTATATGCACAAAACATAGATAAAAACAACAAGAAACAACGTCTTCTTTACAGGTATTCTCATATGCATGTGGATATGTCTTCTTCAAATTCTCTTGTAGAACCTATCGACTTAGCTTCACTTCCATCTCCTGTACCAAATCCATTGAACAACCATCTCAATGATGCACAACAACGATTTCATAAAAAAATGGACCAACTAGTTGACATGCATGTCTGCTAAATTTGCAAAGAATGTTACCCTGGTATTGTAACAAAAAAGTTCCATGAAGCATAAACTTGTTCATGTTGTATTCTAGAACGAAAAGGGCATCTCTTTTCATTGGAAAACAATATGGATCAGGGCAACCAACCAACTGTCCTTGCAATACTTACATAGGTTGAAGAGATGCTCATTAGTCATGCTAACCCCATATTGCAAGTGACACATGCTCGTTGTGGTCAATATAAATACTCTGGTCATATTATTTTCTTCCCCCACGACATTTCCATCATTGCCACATACCTACCGCATCATTAGAGGAAATTTCAACTCAAAATGGGCCTTTTAACTTCAACTCAAATTCCATGTCATCATGTGTTAGCCAATGAAATTGCTTTAAATTTGAAATACCGTATAGGTCTTAAACACTTTTTTAATATAAATTTGGGGATAGGTATCATAAAAAAAACTACTTTTTTGTTTGTATTTTCGACATATCTCCTTGTGTTTTTACTCAAATTTCGATTGGGAGAGCTCGTTGGATGCGGAATTAAAGTAGTTTTTTTCTTTTCTTCCTCCAAAATTAATAAATATTTTTTTATTATTTTAACTATTATTTTATTAATTTTTTTTAGAAGGCCCATTTTGAGTTGAAATTTCCTATAATGTTAGTATCAGAACTTGACATCCTCGTTGTTCACAAATGCAATTATACAAACAAACCATATGAACTGTTTGTTAGTCGAACACATGTTCTTGCTGCCCTTCAATTCAAAATGGCAAACGATCCATACTACAAGGATGTACAAATCAACCCAATTGCATTAGCTTCTTTGCCTCTTGTTTTAGCAAACAATTCACCTTTGATTCTACATCTTAATAGCAATGCTACATTATCTCATCCGCAAATCTTGTCCTGTACAGATCAACCACCAAATTAATTTGAACCCTATGAATTTCAATCCTCGTCATTTATTTCAACACAAACCAATGCTAGAATTGAGGTTGAAGAAATTAGACAGTTGTTACACATACCAAATATCCCACTACCACCTTCCATTGATTGGCCCCCTATAGAAATGTCCCCTATCAATGAGTACAACACAGAAGGCCTTCTTTCCATGGATTTTCCAAATTTGTTTCCCATAGGTACAACAATGTTATTACAACCATGCATTCATCAAATTGATATGCACGAATATGCACTTCACCTTATTCTCTATCATGACAATAGATTTTCCCAAAATCCTCGCTTCTAATACTACATATACAATCTAATTATGCTTCATCGAAGTAATAGTACTGCCTCTGTTTTTGTCAAAAAAAATCTTGAAGATACACTACCTCCGACAATACATGAGCTTGTCAACCAATTGCAAGACATGCCGAATAATAAAATTGGTGAGTGGGTTGCTAGATTTTGGTCTTCATTACATGGAACATGATCATATTGGAACAAAAGTAGAGCTGAACTAACAAATATGATCAATCAACAAGGTACACCAACATTATTCTTCACCCTTAGTGTAGGTAACACAAAATGGCCAGATTTGCATGCTCTAATGCCTGGTAAACGTCCTAATGATTCAGCTCAAGCTTATCAATGGAAGGTTCACAACATCATATCAAATCCACATATTACATCACAATACATGCACAATAGATTCAAAACATTTCTTGAAGAGGTGCTTTAAAAGGGTTTTCATATAACCGATTATTGGTGCAGGTATTATACCATCTATTCCTTCCTATTTTTCTCTATCTATTTTTTACTTTATACAATTTATTTCTAATATATGTTTTTTCCTCCCATATAGATATGAATGGAAACATATAGGCTCCACAAACATTCATGGTTTTATTTGGTTGGAAAATGCACCAAATACGGACACGTTAGATTAGGAAGATAATGTTGCAGTTGAAGCTGCAATTTTTTTTTTGATGTACTGGTTAGAACCTTCTCTTCCTGTTCTAGATTATCTCTTTGAGACTTTTCCTTCTGATGAGTCCATTATAGAGATCATGAATACGGATGAGCCCATTTGGGAGGATCACCATCATAGATCCATGTTCCTCCCCAACACTAGTATGGTTAACCATGATTATGCATCCCTGTTTCCTACTGATATTGTCAACGTACCCCAAAGTCCCATATTGTTGCAAGATACAGATTCTGAAGGAAACCTTTGCAACATTACTCAGACGAATCCAATTGACATATCAGCGAAGCCTGATACCATCGAGCATGTTCATGTTGGACAGAACTGCTCAGCAGATGAATCTGAAGCATACATGGTACTTTTCAAAGAATTCCATGATATTTTTTCCTGGTCCTATGAAGAGTTTCCGGGGATTGACCCATCCATTGTGTTCCATGATATTAAAACATATCCCATGGCTAAACTTGTCAAGCAAAAACTAAGGCAAGTCCATCCTCGGAAGGCCGCAGCTATTAAAGCTGAAATTGAGAAACTTCTCAAAGCTAGGTTTATTTATCCTATACCCCTGATGGAATGGGTATCGAATGTCGTCCCTGTCAATAAAAAGTAGGGCACCATTAGAGTCTGTATCGAATTTAGGTATTTGAATAAAGCTTGTCCCAAGGACAACTTTCCTACTCCGTGCATCGATCAGATTATTGACAACTGTGCTGGAAGTGTCATCTTCTCATTTATGGATGGCTTCTCTAGCTATAATCAAATTGAGATATTACCCACCGATTAGCATAAAATGACATTCATTTTCCCATGGGGAACCTTTGCATATAAGAAGTTACCTTTTGGCTTGAAAAATGCTGGAGCCACATTCTAGCGTGTGATGTCCTATGCATTTCACGATATTAAACATATTGTTGAACCATACCTTGATGACCTCCCCGCTCATTCATAGCGATGGGAGGACCACCCTGGTCATCTTATAGAGATATTCCTGAGATGTCGTCATTATAATATACGGCTCAATCCACATAAATTTGTTTTTTGCATTGAGATGGGACGTCTGCTAGGTTTTGTGGTATCCAAAGCTGGCATCCGGATTGATCCTATGAAAATTGCTACCATTTTAGCTCTACCAGCCCCAACTAATCTCCTTGAACTCCAAATTTTGCAAGGGAAGGAAAACTTTCTTCATCGTTTCGTGTGCAATTTCATAGAGAAAACGCACAGTAATATGCGTCTCCTCAAGAAGAACACCCCATTCTTCTGGGATGACCAAGCCTAAGATGCCTTTGATAATATTAAACATGCTCTGACTCATTCACCTGTGATACACCCCCCGGATTATTTAAAGGACTTTCTCCTGTATATTGCTGCCTCTGCTACTACCATTGCTATGGTTTTAGTGCAGGAAAATCCCAACGGTCAGTAGCACGTGATTTACTATGCTAGTAAGAATCTCATGGATTCTGAAACTCGCTATTCACATGTGGAAAAGTTAGCATTGGCCACGGTCATTGCTGTACAAAAATTTCATCACTACATTTTGCTCTGCACAATCACTGTATTGGCAGACTAGAACCCAATGTATTACATCCTGACTCGTCAGGTGCTCGGGGGCAAGTACTCCCGCTAGATAGTCATACTTCAGGAGTTTGATCTAGAATTTGCCAAAGCCACATCAAAGAAATCCTTGGTCTTTGCTGAGCTCATGTGTGATCTTCCCTCTGCTTCAACGAAATCTGAGCCCAGTGATTCATTTCCGGATGAATTCATGTTCCTGATTAGCACTACTGATCCATGGTATGGATATTTTCTTCTTTATCTCCAAACACAACGATTTCAGCCACATTTATCCCATGACGATTGCGGCCGTATCCATCACCATGCAAAATACTACCTCATCCTGAATAATACCTTGTATAGACGTGGGATTGATTCTATTCTCTGGCGATGCCTCACCCATGAGGAGGCTAAACATGTGTTGAATGATTGCCACTCTAGAGCATGTGGTGGTCATTTATCTGGGATGGCTACATCCCAAAAAACCTTTGCGCTGGCTATTTCTGGCCTTCCATCTTCAAAGACTATCATGAGGCTATTAAGAAATGCCCACCTTGTCAACACTTTTATCCTAAAAAGCGCACTCATTCTACTCTGCTACACCCCATCATTTCCGTTGGCCCATTCACCAAATGGGGGATTGACTTCATGCATTGTAAGCCTACCTCAGCTAGGGGGCATGGTTACATCATCGTAGCTGTTGACTATTTTACAAAATGGGTTGAGTCCATGCCTACATATGCGGAAGATGTTAAGACTTTCGCTCTATACTTGTTCAATCATATTATAGCTAGATTTGGAGTCCCGAAGTCCATCATTACTGATCACAGATCACATTTTTGGAATCAAATGATGGAGGAACTGAGTGCCAAGCTAGGTTTTCACCATGAAAACTCTACGCCATATTATCCACAAGCTAATGGTTAGGTAGAGGCCATTAACAAAGTTTTTAAAAATATGCTTTGTCAGATGGTTGGAGATCATAAATCCAACTGGCACCATGTTCTTTTCTCCACTCTTTGGGCTTATTGGACTTCAGTGAAAACAACCACTGGTTTCACGCCATTCTAGCTTGTCTATGGACTTGAAGTTGTCTTACCGATTCAATGTTAGATTCCATCTTTACAACTTACCGTCGAACTTCTCCTAGACACTTCCGCAGAGGAAGAAATATTTTTGTACTTGAATAACCTTGACGAGACTCAGAGAGATGTCGCCTTGGATAATGAGGCACATAAGAAATATGTCAAGGCGCAGTATGAGAAATCTGTCCAACCTCATGCCTTTAATGAGGGTGACCTAGTTTTGACTTACGACCAAAGATATGACAAACTAGGGAAGGGTAAGTTCGAGTCCATGTAGTATGGACCTTTCGTCATTTCTAAAGTTTTAGAGAAAGGAGCCTACGAGATCATTGACTATGATGGAATCCCTTTAGGGCAACCTCACAATGGGTTGTATCTTAAAAGGTACTATGCCTAGGTCTTTCTTGGATGGTATCTTGTATATATGTATATTGCTTGGATTTCAGTGTGCTTTTATTATTTTCAATATGGTTTTGAGTTTAGTGTTCATATATGTTTATACCATGTTTTGGTCATGCAGATGGCTTTCTACAGCTTCGTTGATGGTGCTTGCTGCCACACCTTGAATCTTGCCTCATTTGCTTGGGTCCTCTATTCCCCGGCTGAAGATTTGGTCAGTTCAAGAATGGTTTGTATAGGTCCCGCTACTAATAACGTTGCTGAGTATCAAGTATTCATCGGTCTTTTGACTAAAGTTTCCTCCCAAGATGTTCGCCATCTAGTAGTCTTGATGGACTCACAACTTGTGGTTTACCATTTGAACCATATCTACACCATTAGAAACCCCATGCTTCTCTGTCTCTTCCGGAGGGTACGTTTTCTAGAAAGATCATTTGAAACCATCACTTATAGGCATATCCCTAGGGAAAATAATGTAGTTGCTGACTCATTAGCTAATTACATCCTAGATTGGCATATTGCCCATTCATGACATTGAAATCAAACATGGTCTATTGTAAATAAACATTTAAAGACACATAAAACTCATGTAAAATACATTCACCATTTGAGACATATAAACACCAAGTAAAAGTCTGTATATATATATATATATATATATATATATATATATGAATAAGTTTACAAAAATAGGTCACGAGACCTCATCCAAAGCACGTAGGCTTTCAGGAAAAATCGCCATACAAAATCCTGAAGTTTTCAGCTTTCAGTAGATATCTCATACACATAATGTCTAGTGGTGCTCGTGGTAGCACATCACTGCCTGAGCTACTCTACGTAGCAGCCTACTGAATCGACCCGGGACTCCCACTATAGGTCTCTGATACCTCAGAGGGAGGTCATCAATAGAAGAATCTGGGATATTCAAGGTCAACCTCTCCAATTTTTCCTCTAACTCCCCAGTGATATCATTGCCCTGTGGTATAAAGTGGGCTCCAGGTTGCCTATCCAATGGGGAGGCTCCCCCAAGTCGTGCTTCTCCAACATCTGCATGAGAATATCCAAGTCTCATTACTTAACATAAAAAGTATAAAACATCAAAAAACATAAAAACATTTCATCCATTTTAGGGTTTCTTACTTCTTACCGATTGTCGCCCCACTATCTGCCAGGTGGGAGCGGTAGGTCAGGATCTCCATGAAATTCTGTGCCCACATAAGCATAATTCTCCACCATGAGGATCTGATCGTAGAGCCATCTGAAGAATGGGTCACCGAACTTCACCTTCCCCTTGCCTGCTCCTGTATGAGCCATAATATGAACCTACCTCAGGATACAGGGGTCTCGCACTCTCAGGCTTCTGAATACCACCTGAGGTCTCATCTGTGGCACTCGCTCGAAGATGAAGTAGGCTAAAATGGAACCAAATCCAAACTGCTTTAGCTCTCCCTGCTGACACTTAGTCAGCTGATATTTGAATATCAAAAGCATGGCTTCTGCCCAATTGAATACCATGGGTGCCATGGCCTCTATGGCATATAACATGCGTGCCCTAGAATCCTAGTGCACACGTTGACTCTCGACCACCCTCTGCATGGTAAATAGGAAAATCCATAGGGGTCCATCCGTCACTGCTTTGATGGGGATTTTCTTCCCTGATGTCCTCGTCCCTGGAACACAGTGACGATCTATCAACTCTCGAGTAGTAATATCCCCTCCCTGGGAACCTGTCAGCGAGATGGGGGCACCCCGTCTCGAGAGACCAGTCAAGAAGTAGATGTCCTCTACCTCCACTGTCAGAATATGGGCCCCAACCTCAAAATGCTGCTGCTTCGGGTTCCACATTCGAAGTATGTGCTCTAACAATAGCTCATGTGATACCATGCTTGGGGTCTGGAAGAATTTCAAGAGCCCATGGTCTCGTAATGCAGCTATACAACCCGCATTCCTTTCAGCAAAGGCATCATCATTTTCATGTTGTCTTTCTTTCCATATCACCATGATTGAGCAACAACAACCTACCAAAAACAATTATAGCACACATTAGAATCATCTCTAATCATTTAAATTCAAAAGAATGGTTTATTATTGCTTGTGCTATTAGTTTAAAATCTCCATGGCCGACACCGCCTGTGCACCATTGGAGACAGGCGGTGGCACCTCTTGTAAGCTTTGTTTTAGCTGCGGTTCTAGTGAGGTGCTGCATATCTCGCAAGGGGTATGTGCGGTGCCCATTTTCATGGTTTTAGGGCTTGCCATACAAGCCCAAAACCCCATCAAAACTCAAAATGAAGACTATGAAAGGAAAGAGTAAGGTTTTAGCTATTACCTGGAACTGACGGCACTCAAATCTGACAGTGGAAACTCCCGGTATCAGCTGCTGGAGATCTGACTAGGAAAGTTCTCCAAATGCTCTCCACTATGGGTAAATAGTAAAATGATTTGATTTTTTACTATTTATATGACTTATATACGCATTTTTCGACTTTGATATACTATAGTTTTGATTTAAAATCATTTTTTACTCAAAATTTATCTATCGTAATCCCTTAATGTTCATCATGAGTGCATTTAACACTTGTTTTTGAGTCGATTGCAGGATAGAAGCACCATAGCAAAAAGATTTTGGACTTTGTTTACGACTTTTTCGTACTTCCATAAAAAGGAAAAAGTCGATGATCATTTGTTACGACACTTTGGTCACACTCCTTAAACCTAGTATCAAAGGTCCGAGTCTATTTTCGATTCTTTCCAGGCTCGTAAAAATTGACATTGTGTAAAGAAACCTCATGGAGTCCTCTTTAAACTCTTTTGAGGCTCCCTAAATACGAAAAGATTGTCGAGCAATATTGTCTTCTTCACGCTCGTTAAAGCATTTGAAGAGTCGTCTCTCCGACAGTAGGTTATCTCTTTTTCTGTTTGGATAGACTATTTACGAAAAAGGAACACTCCAGCCAATCATGACTAGAAGAGTTCTCTAAGGTATGATTTTACACTTTTTCGGGCCTTAGAGACTAAATCATACGAAAAAGGACCCCTCTGGAGTCTTTTTTCATAATCGTTTAGACTCTCTAAACATGAACGATACCGATTTTTCTTTCATTAGACTCGTTAAATTAAACATTGAGAGACTCATTTTGGGAACGAACCCCTCCTCTCTCAGGTTCGTAAAACATATGAGTCTGGACTTGTCTTTCAACAAGCTATATCGAGTGTTTGTTACTCTCTTTGAACTTGTAAAACCAAAAAGAGGCACACATCGATCATGACAGGGAAAATGGGAAGGGAACCATTTTGCAAATAAAGGGCAGTAGTTTGTCATTACCTTTGAACATGGCACTTATATGCATATCATGTCAGTCAATTGGGTATTCAGCTGATCTCCGAGATGATCCACTTTCATGAGTCATGCTACTCCTTTGAGTCTTTCAAAAGAATGCATTTTCCACTGTCACATTGTGTGTTTGTCCCATCCAGTCATGCTACCAAGTCTTTTGTCGTGCCGCCCAATGTTCAAATGGAATTTGAAGAAGTCTTACCTCTACAGTCAACACAGTCTTTGTGTCAGTACTTTTGAGTCAGTCCTATGGTTACTACATTCACATCATTCCAGAACTATGTTTTGAGTTTCATGTCGTCTATATGGGACTCATCATGGCCCTCCTTCGACGAGACTATTCCCGTCGACATCAACTCATCATTCGGGAAATAGTCTTAGAAACAATACTTAGTACCTTGAGATCTATATGCCTTAATGATAGATTCTCTCGCTCTCGACATAGGTTCACATCATTGACCTTTGATCAATAGAATCAACTCAGTGTTCGACATCAGGACATCTATTCACACTCAGTATATTGTACTAGGGTACCTTGGGAATCATTGACATCAATGGTGATCTCCCTCGCACTTGTTAACGGTTTATACCATGTTTGACTTTAGATCATTGTAATCACATGGATAGAATCGTATGTTGTGAAAGATGAGATGAAGACCCTAGGTATTTGTTGAAAGCACTCATTCCTTTTTCCCCCAGGTTGTGATGGAGTTTTGTATATCTAACATGGATCCACATTTGTAGGGTCGTGGCTATGCTCAAATTGCGTCTGTATGACATAGATCTGCGTTGTATGTATGGTAGCTATGTCCAAGTTTGAGTCCTCTATCACATGGATCTACACTGTATTCTAGTAGCCATGCTTGTTTATTCCTCCCATGGATCTGCCTTATATTGGTATGCAGCCATGAGTTGGTTACTTGTGTCTATGAGTCAAAAATATTGATGTCCTATAGATGCCTACTTCATGACATGCTCCGATCGAGCCGATATTTTCACCTCGTAGCGATGACTTGTTCTCTCAAAGCTCTCGTTTATCGCATCTCTCTAAGACTCATGCTTTGGGGGGCATCCTGATATACCAAAATCAAAGGATAATTGGATTGTTTTCCTATCCATTTTGTTGCACACTTTGTCATGAAATATATGCATCTTTCCACCTTGGTTAATGCCTCTAGAAAATGTGGGTTTCCAAAGGGATGCCTCTCTCTCAACGTTTCATCTAAATGTTCCCATATTCATCAACATCCAAATAGAGCTTCCATTCTTATAATTTTTATAATGTGTATGCACTGGAGAATGACTTCTTGTTGGGTTTCAAGAAGGAAATATATCCTTTGTGGAGATTTCAGGAACCTCCAATGATGTGCAAGGATAGTCAAAGGATTGTGATTTTCCCCTATAACTCATAGATTAATGTCATGTTCATTATTTTCTATTATATTTAATGCACAATCCTATTGTATTTAATGCACAGCCCCACTGCGTCTGATTTCTCATGAAGGAAGCGAAATCCCTTAACTTAATTTATCCCACAAAAAGGTTAGGGTTCCATTTTTTGTCATTGAAAAAGATAATCTCATTCTGGTATAATTCAGAAAAGAAATAGTTATCCTCTCTATCACTTGTTGAAAAAGCTTCCAAAAAATATGCAAGGGTTTTGAAATCACGTGGCCTTCCCTTGGCCAAAGCTTAAAGTAAAAACAATTTGTGTTTCTTTATAGCTTTGTTGTAAGGGATTATGCACCTAATAACCCTAGGTCTGGGGTTACCAACATACTCAATTACTTGCAGACAATTGACTTCTAAAGTGCAGAATAGGAAATAGGAGGGTTAGAAGGACTTACTTGTTAAACGAAGGTCGATCCTTGCTATCCTCTTCCTCTTTGTTCCACTTCCAGAATCTTCAGGATTGCTCCTCTTTCACCTATCAAGAAACACTCTTCCAGATACAAGATGATTCATATACATATAAGCAGGTTAGATAAAACACATATTATACTAAAATGTAAACATTTATCAAACCACAAGACATGAAACACATATGGAAGAAGTAATCTCTTTATTATCAATAATAGAAAGAGTTAAGGTTACAACCCAGCGTCTGAGACAAGGACTCCTCTGTCACCAAAGGATTCTAAGTTTCACTCCTCCAAAGACTTCTGTAAACAATCCACTAGCATAACTTTGCTCTACAAGTGTAGCCATCCAACACCCTCCCCAAGGCCTATATTTATATGGGTGAAATAAGGCAGTTCTCGAAGGTTAGGGAGGTTATAGCAGTTAGGGAGATTAAGTAAAATGACTTAACTAAACTCCCATTAGCGCGTGTTTTTATGTTTTAATGTTTAGAGACACATTCGCGGGTCTGTAGTAGAGCAACCCGCGAATGATTCGCGACTATGTATAAGTGCAACCCGTGAATAAAAGGATTCGCGACCTGCTACAAAAGATACTCGCGAATGATGCACGAGTTGTCAATAAATAGAGTCGCGAATACATCTCAACATGGAAAAAATGGCAAAGTAACCAGCTAGGTATATAGGGAATGTATTTCATCATAAGCCAAGATATAGTGTTATGGGAAAACCTCTATCCATAAGTGTCCTTTTGTGTGCCGACATGAGGGATATCAGCACTCGTACGGAGAGGTGCCAGTTAGGTGTATAACAGATGCCCCCTAATGTGTGAGGTCAGAGGGGAACGATGGCCGAAATACATTATAATCTTTAACTCTGGAGAAACTCAGAAATCCAATGGAGCAGAGAGAGTACCTGAAACAAATACATAGTAAAGTCATATACAAAGTTACATCTGAGGATGCTATGTTCAATTTACTGGAACACTAGCTCCTTTACAATATTTGATTACATCATATGATACGGGTAGAAACCACGTATATTACAAAGGTGGAGCAAAGCCACAATACAATAATGATGAGTCTTCAAAGATCTAGAAGCTGGATATAGAAATGGAACATAGTCTTGCTCAACTTAGTTCATGAGTGAGGAACTAAGGTCTTCATAAAGGATCCCAAAGAACCGGTACAATCCAATCCATGTGAATAAGGGTAAGCTGAAGTCGAACATGGAGAGGATTCAACAGTTTGTCAACCAATAGATGATAATTGACAACTGAAGAAAAGGAGTTCAGCAATAATGAAAGTGAATCCTGAGGTACTATCGTCAAAACTCTAGGTCTTCGTCATCAGGAAGTGCTGAAACGGAACCATACTGTGATAAGGAAGGCAATAGATCCTCCAACGGATCACAAGAGTAACTAGGAACTGGGCAAAAGAAGAGAGACACAAGTAAATGGATAACAGATATAATAGTGATAGGATCAAGCTATAGATAAAACATTGGGAAGAATCCTTGAATAGTGAGCACGACACAGAGATGACCCAAGGCAGCGTATAACAGATAGATAGGACAACTAGACTTATCTGTCATGTAGGAGACATGATCAGATTCCCCAGGTATAATGGACAAGAGGAGGAGTCGGAAACTCAAAGTGATAGCTGAACAAAGGTGTACACTAAAACATGGATATCAGAAAACAAAGAGTGCTATGTTCAAGGATGACATGCTGCCACTACTAAAAACAAGAGAAAACTTCTTCCTTACCTTCCCCATTAAGTTTTAACGAGTCCAGGAAAGTCAACTCGATTCCCTCTTCATTTTTTAACAAGCTTGAAGAGATGGGAAAATAATGCTTGATAGTGTCACTGATTCGTGGATTTAATGAGCCCGAACTAGTACATGCTCAGTCGGTGTTTTCACATTTAGAGAGTCCGAAAACGCCAAAGAAGACTCCAGGGGGGTCCTTTTTTTGGTCCAATTTAGTCTCTTGAGGCCGAAAAAGTATAAAACAAACCACAGAAGAACTCTCTTAACTTCTGAAGAAGAAAAGGTGAACCTTTTTCATACTTAGTCGGGAAGGTCCGAAAAAGGTTAAATTACCACCTACCCAACGCTCCTTCTAGAACAGCATAAAATAGCTTGATTTTTACGAGTGTGAAGGAAAGCAAGATCACTCGGAAAGATCCATTTGGTTACGAGAAATGGGGCTTACAACAATAAACTCGTTGCTTTGTTCTTGAGTGTTTAATGAGCATAACAAAGACACAAAGTACACTCGGAATCTTTTTCATGTTTGGGTCCAGAGCACGAAAAAGAGAAAACTAAGCTCAAACCGGGTGTTCCTTTTTCGTAAATTTAGTCCCTCAGGTCCGAAAAAGTGATAAACCTATACCTGAGAATACTCTTCTCAATTCCGAAGAAAAGAGAGTGATCCTTTCTCGTATTATTCCGCATGGTCTGAGAAAGAGATAACCTACCACCAATGTGGATGCCCATTCACATATTCTTAACGAGCTTGAACGGATGAGATAACTCGGAAGTCAAGTCTATTTTTAAGGAATCAGACCTGGGCCTAAAGAAACTCCATAAGGGTGGGGAGTCCTATAAAGGGATAGCTTGTAAAAAGAGATTCATAAGAAGCTCTATTTGGTGTGAAAAATAGCTATGAGGAAACCCCTGGGCCTGAAACAGTGACGGAATGAGTACCAAAGGATTGCAATGGCATATAAGGATGATACTCATGAAAAGGGACCCTAGCCACGGAAGAACAATGGTAGAGACAAGGGACTAATGGCTTAAAATACCATAGTCCGTGGCAAAATGTTGATTACTAAGGTTAAATGTGGAGTGATAAGATGCCAACATGTGTTGGAAAAAGAAAAAACTACCCTATAGAAGCATCAACACTTCGTAAAAGTTGGTAAACCTATTCCAAGGCACAAGAAGGGTGAGATTATTCAATTGACATTTCAAACTATATAAAAAGACGCACTTTACGAAATATTATTTCTATAAATAGTTTGAAAATTAAAACATTTCTCACCATTTGCACTTTTTGAACCAAAAAGGAAAGTTTACCCTCTATCTTTGATCGATCGTCGTGGACAATTGGACCGTCAAAATCAGAATCTGTCAGCTTTAGGTAAATCTACACCCTAAGCTCATCAATTTGATCCAAACAAATTTAAAAATTAATAGTTAATTCAGTATTTTTCATCAACCTAAATTATGGAAAAACGCATTCGCGGGTTGCAACGTGTAAGAGTCGCGAATACGCATTTCATTCGCGGGTTGTTGAACAGGAGAGTCGCGAATGACTCGCGACTTGTCAAACTAGATAGTCGCGAATGCTGTGCGATAGGGAAAATGTTTAAAAATAGTCAAAAATTTTAAATTTTTATGATGAAATACTGAATCAAAATATGTGTTTTTGTCAGGAAAAATATGGTGCTGGAGTGGAGAGAGAGGGAACATATGAAATGATGGATCAAGAGGCTCTCCAAAGCCCGCCTACTATCCAAGCATTGAGGACTAGTGGGCTGATCAAGCTCTTTTGTACATCGCCCATGCGGGCCAATGTCCGTATACTAGAGTTCTTGGTCAATTACTGGGACCATGACATGGGGATGTTCAATATTCAAGGTGAGACTTTGGAGCTTACCATGGCAGATCTTTATTTCATTACCGGGTTGTCACAACAGGGAGCATCGGTGAACCTGGAGGGCACTTGCAGGGGTGGAGACCCCTTGAGTGTCCTGAACTATGTCGATGTATTCTGCAGACCGGGTACTCAAAAGAAAGGAAGCAGCGTTCTCATTGCAGACATCCAGGACTTTACACTTCAGGTATTATCCAGTACTATTGTGAGACTTTCAGGGTCAATAGGGTTACATATGGCCACCAGGAATCAGATGAGGGTGGCGGTTGACTGCTTTAGAGGTGCTCTCTTTGATTGGTGCATGGGAATTGCCCCCATTATGAAGATGCAATTATCCGACTGTAAGAGGGGAAGACGCAAGAACTTCGGCTATGCGAGCATATTGGTAGCATTCTTCTTTGAGAGAGTGCCAGCTATGAGCCCTGCTATACCATTACAGGTCAATCATCCACGTTAGCCGAGGCTGAGTCGGTGGGGAGATATCTTCCTCCATCAAGGAGGAGGAGACATAGTACATAGCATGTATGATGATGAATTTTATACATGGTGGGAACGACAGGTGCCGGCATTGGAGCAGTTTGCATACGCCGGGATGGATTTCCGAGGTGACCCCGACCTTGTCCTCCCTCCAGGAGGAGCATGGGGAGAGATGGGTAAGTAATTTTTAATTTTTTTTCATTATCAATTTTTTATGAATTTTCAAATGATAGGATATATACATATGTACAAGTCTAAACCCTATTTATGTGTCAAAATGCAGATATTGGACCAGTCCGCCCTGAAGGGCACCCACGTACCTTCGTAGTTTTGTTGCAGGGGGAGACCCAGGATTGATCAGGGTACTCGAGATGAAGCTAGGCAGGCTGACCGAGCAAGTACCTACGATATGGATAGAGCATCTCCCTATAGCCATGCAGGAGTTCATAGTTGGGGTTCCACCGGCCTGGCTACGTCTTTTCAGATGAGTAGCTAGAGCAGTACTTCTATATAGAGATGCGGTGGAGGCTGCCGAAGTCGAGGAGGCTGAGGAAGCCAGGGGCCACAGAGATCACGGGGACTAAGGAGGTCCTAGTGGCCATGGCGGCCAGGCTTAGTTCTAGGGCATTTTGATGGATGATGATCCACATTTTTTAAATTTTGTACATGACGGGATCTACGGATCAGACTCGACCTATCTATGACAGATATTTACATATATATATATATATATATATATATATATATATATATGTTTGTATTTGGTTGTCAGCTTATTTACAAATGTTTCTTATATGTTTGCTGTATATTTTATAAAATGTGTGTGAGATGCCAGTCCAAAATATAATTAGCATATGCATCAGTTAATGAATTTTGGTTTCATGGAATGTGATTGAAAGTAATAACTTCAAAATGTCTTTCCAATAAACGAATTTGCATGAACTGACGTAACAATGTAGGATTACGCACCTGATAAGCTCGATTGAGCTGGGAAACAACCAACTGAGAATCCAAACGGACCTCAAGCTGGGTGATGCCTCGTGACAAAGCATCCCATAGGAGCTCAATTGCAGCCCTATACTCAGCAACATTATTAGAAGCAGGACCTAGACAAGCGCCTCCCGCGGCAACAAGCTGTCCTGAGGGGGAATAGATAACCGATGCTGCCGAAGCCAGGTTACAAGTGTGACGGCTAGTGCCATCAGTGAAACCTACATACATCTCGGAAGACATCTGCAACAACCAGCAGATAGTATAAAAAACGAAACTGACAACCTAATGTACATAAAAATACATACACTAATATACAAGAAAAAGTGCTAAGCCTAAGCGTAGTACTTCTTCAGGTAGAGCCCATTTCTAGGCTCAGGCAGCTTATTCCCATCATAATCCACTAATTCATATGTGCCTTTACTCAAAACTTTAGACACGACATAGGGTCCTAACCACATGGCCTTGAATTTTTCTGCCCCCAGAGGCTCTTTATCTTGGTCCCAGAGCAAGACAAGTTCCCCTTCAGAGAAAACCCTAGGTTTGACCAATTTATCATATTGAGATTTAACCCTATTTTTATGAGCCTTATTTGCAGTCAATGCATCTCTAAATTGTTCATCAAGGTGTTCTAAATGGAGAAACCGTTCCTCAAGCTCAGTCATATCAGGTAGCACATGAATAGCTATCTGCAAGGATGGGATTTCGCATTCAATCGGCATAATAGCTTCCACCCCGTGAACGAGTTGGAAGGGGGAAAAACCCATAGCAGTCTTTACATTGGTTCGATAAGCCCAAAGAGCAGGGTATAACATGATGTGCCAATTCAAGCGGGTTGCATCAATAGTACATTTAAGAATAGTTTTTAAAGTCTTGTTTGCAGCCTCAACCTGACCATTTGCTTGCGGATAGTATGGAGAAGAATGTTCTTGTCGAAATCCAAGCATGGTGGTCAGTTCTGTCATCATGTTATTTTGAAAATGACTGCCATGGTCAATGACATTCACTTTGGGAATACCAAACCTAGTAATAATCTGATTAAACACGAAGAAAGCTGTTGTTTCCCCGTTGTCTTTGAAAGTAGGCATTTCCTCTGCCCATTTTGTGAAATAGTCGACAGCGATAATGATGTATTTATGCCCCCCATCCGAGGTTGGGTTGCATGTCATATAATCGATCCCCCATTTCATGAAGGGGCCTATCGAGACAACGGGAAACAAGGGAGCAGGATGTGACCGCATTTTTCTGGTGTAAAGCTGACACGGATGACAGCGTTTCACTGCTTCCACACAATCTTTAAATATGGTGGGCCAGAAATAACCGGCACATAATATCTTCTAGGCCGTTGCTAACCCAGATAAATGACCCCCACACGCTCCGCTATGGGAATCATTTAGGACAATCTCCACTTCCTCATGGGCAAGGAAGCGACACAAGACAGAATATACCCCTCGTCGATATAACGTATCTCCTATAATGAGGTAGTTTTTAGCATGAAGGCGTAACTTACGTCGGTCTTCCCTAGAGTAAGCGACAGGATACTTCAAAGTCTAGAGATATATAAGAATATCTCCATACCAAGGATCAGAGGTGGATATAAGGAAGATGTTCTCATCTGGGAATGAGTCATCCTCAATCACTACATCTTCTTCCGTAGGAAACTCTGCTATAAGCTCAGCAAAAACTAAGGACTTTTTGGACTTAGCGGATTGGAAAACCAAGTCAAACTCTTGGAGAATGACTATCCACTTGTTGAACTTTCCCCCAACAATGCGTCGGGATAAAACATATTGGAAAGGGTTTACATCCGCCATTACAGTGGTGGTCCTTAGTAAGATGTAGTGTCGTAACCCCTGTACAGCATAAACAGCTGCTAAGGCTAACTTCTCGATGTGGGAGTACTTAAGCTCAGGTCCAACCAAAGCATGGCTAAGATAACAAACGACATGCTCAATGAGCTTATCGTCCTCCTGAACTAGCACTACCCCAATGGTTGACTCCGATGCGGCCAGATATAATATAAAATCCCTAGAATAATCTGGTGGGCATAATAAGGGAGCCGACAACAAGGCTTTTTTCAATGCCTCGAATGCGAGTTGTGCAGTTTCATCCCATACAAATGGGGTGTCCTGTTTGAGCAGGCGCATGAAACCTTTAGTGATCTTGGCATAATTAACGATGAAACATCGAAGGAAGTTAGACTTTCCTTGTAGGCTCTGAAGTTGCCTAAGAGAACGAGGAGGAGGCAGATTTACAATAGCCTCAACTTTTAAAGGATCCACCTGAATGCCTCTACTAGAGACAATGAATCCAAGCAATCTTCCTGACTCGACACAGAAAACACACTTGTGGGGATTCAATCGAATTTTATAGTATCTGCATCTCTCAAAGATTAACCGTAAATGATCTGGATGTTGGATCCTCTTGCAAGAATGAGTGGGCAGATCATCAAGGTAAGGCTCGACAATGGCTTTTATGTCATGAAAAGCAAAGTTCATGGCTCGTTGAAAGGTTGCCCCTACATTTTTCAATCCAAAGGGAATTTTCCTATATGAAAATGTACCCCAAGGGCAAATAAAATTAGTTTTATGCTGGTCTTCCGGTTTGATTTGGATTTGATTGTAGCCGGAGAAACCATCCATAAACGAGAATACCTCACTACCCGCACATGCATCTATGATCTGATCAATAAATGGTGTGGGGTAGTTGTCCTTAGGACAGGCTTTGTTAAGGTCTCTAAAGTCCGTACAAACACGAATATTCCCTTGCTTTTTATGAACAGGAACTGGGTTGGACACCCATTCAGTCAAAGCTATGGGATATATGAAACCTGCTTTCAACAGCTTTTCAACCTCTGCCTTCACAGCCACCACTTTACGCGGGTTCACGGGGCGTAATTTTTGTCAAACTGGCTTGGCATCAGGATAGGTTGGGATCTCATGTTGAACAATAGATGGATCTATGCCTGGCATCTCCTCATATGACCAGGCAAAGATATCGTAGAATTCCTTGAAAAGGGCAATATAAATAGTAATCTCCTCCTGAGAGCAGTTTGCACCTATATAGATGTTTTCCACGACATCAGGGTTTGCAGAGATATTGATAGGTATAGTAGCGGAAATGTTTGCCATATTCCCCTCAGCAAACACCCCTTCCCTAGGCAAAGGGTTAACAGGTATACCAACATCTCCAGACAGTCTCACATGAAACTCTTGATTTTCTATCTTGCTTAGCTCTGGAAGGAAATAAGATCGATGATGAAGATCCTCACATATCTTATCACGTCCACACATAGCTTCCAGAATAGCTTCATCGGAAGGTAAAACGGTGTCTAAGCAATCTATGGAATGTAAAGAGTTTTCTTCCCATGCGGGAAAATAGACTTCTTCCAGATCATCCGAGACTGTAAGAGGATCTGGAATGGGATCAACAGTGGTTTGGGTAATAGCTTGATATGCCACCTCCACTACCGATAAGGGCACTTCTGGTTCCTGGGGGGTTGGGAGAACCCAAGGATCAGTCCTATCGACCACCGAATCAATGGACTTCCCTACACTAGTAGAACCGATATAAAGGACTGGAGCTGGAATATCAAATGTGCCCATCAATGATGCGTACATTCCAACCCCCAAGCTCTGTGCAGCAGGTTTGGCCTGATCAACCAATGGCACAGTGGAATCTTTAGACTCTATGCGGCCTTTTCGGGTAAAATCAAGTTGGTCAACAGTGACCAGCTTGCCCTCATGTGGAAAAACCATGACACGAAAGACAGCTGATGCAACAATAGACATTGCATAAGTCCAATTCCTACCCAGAAGCAAATTATAGTCCAAGGGAGCATCAATCACTTCAAATTCAACAGACACTGCTTTGACAGCCAACTTAATCTCAAAAGCCGGCAGGATACCATGTGGACGGAAAGACCTTCCATCAAAAGCAGTAAGTAAAGTGGTTGATGGGACTAGCTCTGGGGATCCAAGAGCTTTCCAACAGGCCAGGGACATAACACATGTAGAGGCTCCCTCATCAACAACTGCTCGTCCAATGGTCTTACCACCATGGACAACATCTATCGATAGGGCTACATGGTAAGGGAGGCGAATTTTGACATCAGACAAATGAAACTTCGCCGTGAGACTTGAAGAGTCCATGCTACCTAAAGCTGCTAAGAGGGCATCCCACTAAGCGGGACATCTCTGTAGCACCTCCAAAGCTGACATTGCACATGGAGTCTGAGCTAAGTCTTCAACTACAAAGTAGTTGGAAGCGGCCCTAGCATTTGGGTTATGCAAAGTCTTCTTAAAGACACCTTTGGGTATCTTTGGCATTATTTCTACAGGTTTCTCTATAGTGAGAGGGTTGGAAGGTTCACCTACAACTTTACCCTTCTCATCAGTCTCTTTCTCATAGTTTTTGTTCCTGGTTTGCAACAAAGTTGAGGATCATACCATGTTGATGTAATTAGGGTCAGGAGCAGTTTGACTACCGCCTGCTATGGTAGAAGCTGAACCAGAATTCTGCCCTTGGGGAAAAGGATCCTTCAGGACAACCAGTGGTTGAGCTTATAATAGCTTCTGAGCTTGTTCCATAAGGGGACAAAGATGAGTAAGGTGGTCCCCTTGGCACAACTTACAAGGGAACTTGACTTTCTTCTTTTCCTTTTTTCCCCCATCAGCATTGTTTGCGGGCTTTGGCTTGTTTTGATTTTGGTTTCCCTCTCCCTTTTTACCTTTCTTCTTCTTCCCGCCAGGCTGTTGATTGCCCTTCTGAGAGGTTTGTGCAAAGACATTTGCACTTTGGGAGGAGGGGGCAGCCTTTGCTGCCTCCGTCGTAGACAGTTTTATAGACAATTGGTGAAGTTGTTTTGTCAAAGACTCTACAGTGGGAGAGTTTACGGTCCCAACCACACCATCGGCATGGGGTCCAGGCTTTGGTTTCTCGGCCTCATGCGAAGGCCTTGGTGCCTCAGGGATGATTTCATATAAAATCCCAGACTATGAATAAATCAAGTCCAACTGTTGGGCCCTGAGTATGGCTTCTTCTTCACTAGTCACTCCTGATGTGGACATGTCCTTAGATATGTATGGCAACAATGATTTAAGGAACCATTCTAATAGAAACTCAGGAGGGATGGTGGCTTTGATAAGGCTCTTTCACCTCCTCCACTCTTGGATATGATCCGAGATGTGGGTTGCCTTGTTTTGTCTAAAGGTAGACAACAAGTCCGTTTTGAAATTGTAATGGACCGGAAGCTGAAAGTGCATAAGGAAAGCAGTAGCCAAGTCCCAGAAACTACTAAAAGCAGCAGAAGGCAACTCAATGTACCATTTTTCCACAGTGCCTGTCAAGGTCCTCTGGAACAGCCTCAATCTCACTGAATCTTCATTCAATGAATTGGAAGAACACCATAAATGGAAGGTGGTGGCATGAGCCCCAGGATCTTCACAGCCTTACCTTCGAACTTAGGGATGTCTGAGGGCAGTTTGGTGGGAACAGGTGGACACAAAGGGTCATGCCTCACCGGGTCATTCATCAATTTTGATAATTCTGGCAAGTTCAAAGTTGCCAGAAATGGAAGTTTGGGCCTAACCGGTGCACTAGATGTGCCAGCTTGGGGATTAGAGGGTCCTGCCCCTGAATGCCCATAGGTAAAAGTGGGGTTGCCCCCTGACACCGATTGTGAAGTGGGAAGGTTGCTTTGGAACGGATTCCATTTGTAAGCCACTAGATTTTGGGTGGGAGGTGCAGTGTAAGTGGTTCGGGCCGTCCCCATAGAAGTAGGGGTCTGAAAGACTGGAGCAGGTATCCCTCCGCTAAACAAAGAGAAGGGAGAGCTCATGTATGGGACCGAAATAGGGGTTTGGAAGCTTTTCCCATAAGCGGTGTTGCTCCCAAATTGCACTCCTACATATGAAGGAGGTGGACCTACGTATGGACTGGATGGGGGAATGTGCCCCCCATTCCAAAGGAATCCTTAGACAAAGGCCGAGGATCCTACCGGACCACTCTGGGTAGGGTAAGGGAAGGAAGAAGGAATGGTAGGTATACTGGGGATCCCAGTAACCCTGTCACCAGAAGTACCTCCTATATTTGAGTGAACCAGTGGTTGGACCACCCGGCTCGCTGGAGTCAAAGGTGTAGAAGGAAAACTAGATCTAGGGGTACTAACCGGGGGAGGTAGTACCCCTTCAACCGGAAGGGTTGAGGTGAAGACAAATGAACTTTCTTCCGTGGAAGACATGACTCTACCCACAGGGACACCTAGCACTGGTGAATCAAAGGGTCTAACCTGCACGATCACTGGATCATTCAAATCAGTCAAGGGGGTGTTAAAATTACTTGCAAACTCGTCAGTCTGCAATTCTTCTATCTCGACTATGTCAAAATCAAAGCAGTTAGCTATCAGTTCCGGTTCACCAAGAACCTCACTTATTCCTACTAGTTCAAAAGAACCGTCTGTGCCTAATCTCCGCCTTTGGGGTAAAGGTGGAGGCTCCAATGTGGTGAGAGGAGGAAGGTTTCTCAACCTTCTTGACCTTCTAACAAGTTGGTCCTCTAGAATTAAAAATTTGACTAATCACACCCTAAGGCCAACTAAACACAAGCAAATCCACAGAGCATACACTAAAAAGATCCTAAAGTCTCAAGCAATCAAACCAGGGTATAAATATATACTTTCCCGAAGAAAGCTAATGAACGATTACTTGGTGTCCTTGAGGGGTTCTCAGGCACAAGCGGAGGAATCACTCACCACCCTCCTGCACTTTCCAAAAGGGTTACCTCCCAAGCCCGTTCAAGGTGAACCAAAAATAACCTTCCGGTTTACCTAGGTATGAACCCTAAAAGACAAGAGACTAAAGGCTACCTTGACAATACCAGCTGTTTGGGGGGACAGTCGTCAGCCGAACTCGTATGCATGGGCAGGGTAGCTGAGCCCGAAAATCTTTCTAGGACAGAATCCCCAGATGCGCAAAAGTCCTGGGTTACGCTTTGACAAGGATTCGGAGGGTTATCTCCTCTATCCAAGCCTCCACGCGGCCTAGTGCTTAACTCCCGTTTGAGAGGAGCTTCCCAGATATAGTGATAGAATCAAGGATTTACCTAAAGAAAGGTCCACTATGTCTGAGTTTATAACTTGTGGGAAGTTTACACTCCCTAGCCCACAAGTCTAGCCTAAGCTAGTAGGTGAAAGGCCCCTAAAAAATAAAAACTTACTAGTAGATTTTAATTTATGCGTTTATTTTAAGGGCTGTTTCTTACTCAAGAGGAAATGGAAGTGATGTGCTGTATGGTGTTTTGACTCAGCAAGAAATAAATGAAAGCAAAGGTATATTCAAAGCAAACTAGCACTATAAAATAAACTTCTTTTCATTTTTTCAAAATATATATTGATGAACTGAATGCAACAATGAGAGAAACTAAGCCTATATTTTTGTAATTTTCTGAGATTATATTTTTAAAATGAAGCAAACACTACTTATGCAAAAATCACAATGCAAAAGACTAACTATGTTTTCTTTTTCACTTTAAAAATTGCTCAAAAATCTACTATGCATCTACAATGCACTATGCTTGAGTAAACTTGAAACTTATGAACTGTATAAAAACCACAAACTGAAGCAAACAGGCTAACAGAACCAACAGACCAGCAAGAGAAGCAGGCTAGGAACCCTAGCATGGGTGCAAACAATGACACAAAACCACTGCAGACTTAAAAGGCAAGTGCAAACCAGCAACTGTCAGAAAGCAGACTGGAAAAAACAGAGCCCAAGACCCTGATCACTGATCTGGACTAAGACACTTTAACCAAGAACCCAAACAGGCCAAATACTTCATGATGCAAACAGTAAATAAACCAAGTAAAAAAGACTCAATGGCTTTCAAAAAGCACTAAGATGTGATCACCTGAGGCAATCAAACAAACTCTACAGCATTCTTAAAGAAAGTCTTCTCAGAAAACAAGGACTATAGCAAGAAAAGACACAAGCAAACTCTTCTTTAAAACTCCCAACTTTCAGGAGTATTCGCGACTGTCTAGCAGTGCAACTCGTGAATGACTCGCGACCG
Source organism: Pseudotsuga menziesii (assembly GCA_001517045.1). Classification (NCBI taxonomy): domain Eukaryota; kingdom Viridiplantae; phylum Streptophyta; class Pinopsida; order Pinales; family Pinaceae; genus Pseudotsuga; species Pseudotsuga menziesii. The sequence continues at coordinate 78,393 of LPNX010975120.1, forward strand.
TGCAGTATAACAACCTGTGAATGCAACTTTATATTCGTGACTGTTCAGTAGAACAACCCGCGAATGGGTATAAATTTTTTCTCAAAAATAGAGAAAAGACCCTAAGACTCTCAAATGCTGAAGCAAGCAAGAACCAGGATAGAAAATCACAAACAGACTCACAAGCAAAACTGGTCAGGAAGACAGAAATGACCTACAACAGTCTAGGCTTCCCCAGTGGAGTCGCCAGTTCTATTGTAAGGCATTAGAGGAAATTTGGGGTCTAAAATGGGCCTTATAAGAAAACGTGCCAAAATAAGTTTTTGTGAGTTGGAATTCAAGAACCAATAGAATTTCAA